>VFFE01007011.1:343123-679980 GCA_008921705.1 Burhinus oedicnemus
GAGAAGGAAAGGATGGAGGGTAAAGACAAATGGAAAAGAATGGAAAAAAAAATTACTTCTCCGTATACAAATAGTCTGCCCCTGAATGAAAGAAAAATGGATTGTCATAGACTCATAGAATAGTTTGGGTTGGAAGAGACCTTTAGGGGTCATCTAGTCCAATCCCCCTGCAATGAGCAGGGACATCTTCAACTAGATCAGGTTCCTCAGAGCCCCGTCCAGCCTGACCTTGAGTGTTGCCAGGGATGGGGCATCTACCACCTCTCTGGGCAACCTGTTCCAGTATTTCACCACCCTCATTGTAAAAAATTTCTTCCTTCTGTCTAGTCTAAATCTACCTTCTTTTAGTTTAAAAGCACTACCTCTTATCCTATCACCACGGGCCCAGTTAAAAAATTTTCTGTGTCTTTCTTATAAGCCCCCTTTAAGTACTGAAAGGCCACAATAAGGTTTCCCTGGAGCCTTCTCTTCTCCAGGATTAATAACCCCAACTCTCTCAGCCTGTCCTCTTAGGAGAGGTGTTCCATCCCTCTGACCATTTTTTGGCCCTCCTCTGGACCCGCTTCAACAGGTCCATACCTTTTTTGTGCTGAGGGCTCCAGAGCTGGACACAGTACTCCAGGTGGAGTGTCACCAGAGTGGAGCAGAGGGTCATATCCACTGCTATAATAAGAGATACTTAAGAGGACAGAACATTGAAAAACATGGCCATAGCTGTAGACATCTGTAAGTACTCTGAGATCCTTTAGAATGGACCCAGCCTCAGCCAGATCCAGCAGGAGGGAGGATGCAGTCAGAGCAGAGGGAGGACTCCCCTATGCTGCCTAGGGAGCACTGTGCGCTTCATTTGGCGAAGCGGAGCAATGCACACTTTTGCCTTTGCCCTAAGTCCCCAAGTTTCTAATTCCTATTCTGCCTACATCTGCACGAATTTCATGTCTTTTCCTTTATATCAGCCCTAACCAAATGCCAGGCTGTGACAGTGTTAACCATTCCTGTTCTCTATGGAACATACTGATGCAGACTATATGGTACAAAGAGATAGGAATAATGTAGAAAGCATGCAGAAATTTGCATCCTTGGCACCAGTCGGATCTCTGCTATTTACTTCACTGGGCACAGGATCTACCTCACAATGAGGAAAATTTGTGAGTGGAGACTACTGTCCAAAACTCCCAAGCTATCTGTATGAAACATGAGTACTGTGAAAATACAACTAGTCTTGTTCAGAAACCTGAAATCTTCCCCTTCAGCTCCAATTTCTTGTTTATATTATTTTGATGGAAAAGAGAACCATCAAACTAAGTTTCATTACCTCTTTAGCAAATCTAGTTTTGTAATCACAGGATTTTCAGAGTTGGAAGGGACCTCTAGAGATCATCTAGTCCAACTCCCCTGCTGACGCAGGAATGCCGAGAGCACATTACTCAGGACTGCATCCAGGCGGGTCTTGAAAATCTCCAGAGAAGGGGACTCCACAACCTCCCTGGGCAGCCTGTTCCAGTGCTCTGTCACCCTCACTGTAAAGAAGTTTTTTTCTTATGTTTGAATGGAACTTCCTATGTTCCAGCTTGTGCCCGTTGCCCCTCGTCCTGTCACTGGGAACCACTGAAAAGAGTCTGGCTCCATCCTCCTTCAACCCACCCTTTAGATACTTCTAAGCAAGAATAAGGTCTCCCCTCAGCCTTCTCTTCCCCAGGCTAAGAAGTCCCAGCTCTCTCAGCCTTTCCTCATAAGGGAGGTGCTCCAATCCCCCAGTCATCTTTGCTGCCCTAATGAAAACTTGCTCCATTCCAGAAATACGTTCTCCACATAGAGCATCTCCCTGCAAGACCAGGAACTATGTTTTCAGGTCTTTTATGCTCCTAGGCATTGCAGATACTGAAAGACCCTTTTTTCTGCCATGAATTTGCATAAGGTATTTATCTTGTCCCTTTCTTTTTGTATGTCTAATTGTACAAAGTAATCAGTATGGAAGACACATCACTAGGCCTTATTGCGTGCATTATTAATGTGTTAATTTTTAAATAAGATACCAAATTAACAGTGAGCAATTTTTATAAAGGGAAGCATGAGACTGCCATATCTTACATCACTCCATATAAAAAATATATTTTAAATGGAGGTCATTCAAGTAAATAGTCAGTCAAACCTTCTGGAAAAAATAGGTCTACGGTTTTGCAATATTTTCTTGCTATTAACCATGTGCTTCTCATTTTTATTCCCTGGATTAAAAATTGCTCCATAAATGGGTATTTTATAATATGCTTAATTTCCTTTTATTAAATTGATAAATGCAGCAGCAGAGGACACATTTACAGTATGATGAGAATTTAAGGTTATTGCATTTTATAATTTTTATATTGTTCAGAGAAGCGATTTGTCATTTGTGGAATGACATCCATGCCATCATTTCAAAGTATTTTTAGTCATTCTTTTGATAGGAAAAAGGTCACTTTCTGTAGACCAGGAAGACATCACTCTATTAAACTAATTTGCCTACATGCAAATTTTGTCATTTTTACCTCATTAACTATTTATCATAGAGTAAAAAAATATATATATTCATGAAGGGGCAGCTAGCAGCCTGATGGAGCTGGAACTAATATTTTGCAACTCTAATGATTTTTTGCATCCTTAATTAGATAGCATAAGGTTGATATGATTAGGTCAGGATGTAGTGTTTTTCATTAAAATACATTTTAGAAGCTGTATTCATAATCTGCCCTTGCAATTAAATAATGAGCCTATGAGTTTAATATTATCGACCCAATTATTATCCCATGGAAAAGTATACCTTTAATAAATTTGTGCCGTAGGACCTTCATTAGCAACAAAACGAATTATATTTCCAGGTACACAGATTACAGTGCCACAATCACATTTACATAGAGGTTTGGAAAGCACTGTAGGGAGAGAGCCACCAAAGCCCCCTACCATACAGATTATTTTGGAAGAAGTCATTGACAATGCCTTTAATGAGGAAAACTGTAAAGAAGTAAAAATGCCACCTGCCAAAACATTTCTAAAAATAAACATTTGCAGGAACAGTGTTCTGGGCAACCTCTGTTAGGAGGAAGCCTGGCCCCTCATTCTCCAACCCATTACAAACACGGAGGCAGAGCTGAATATTTACTGATCTTTTACTGGAGATGGGCACGTTAAACGTATGTCAAATTCCAGAATCGGGAATATCAGGACCAATGGCAGACAGGAATACATGAACTTGCCGTTGATGGTCCTCAACCGTCCGGTCCTTAGTGATTTTTAGTGGATTTAGCCCTCAAGGTACCAGCAGTACTTGCAGTGGGACTTTTTACATAGTAATACTGATGATGAGAAATGTTGTACAAGCAGTAACCATTGTATACACCATTAGTATACCACGCATAGGCCCAAAAGGTTTGTACATAGAGAGGGTTTCTGAAAAAAATGCAAGCTCTATAGGCAAGAAGATAATGTGAAACTTACACTTGAAATAAAGCCTGATGCACTGCAAAATTATTTTAATGAGACTAGGGCTAATTTTCTAATTCTAAAATGATATTATAGCAAACCATAAAAAATTACCCGGCAGTAGTTTTTTGAAAGGAAAATATATTTGTAATTATCTTGAACACACAAGATTACTGCAGGGCCTATTATCGACACAATTTTTGGTACCACTTTACACTAATTTGCATTTATTACTCTCAGGCCAACTATTAATATGTTAATAAATAAGTCATTAATACTTGTTATTTAATTGCTATCTATTTATTCCTGTTCAATAATGCATTAATTACTTGTGAATAGTTGAGGGCAAAATCCTGCCCTTGCTAGTGGAATCAGCAGTGGCAAGAGAGGAAACTGATGTCAGACGTGTCGACGTTTCGAGAGATGGCAGACAGCAAGTCATTTAACCCATTTACCACAAGGAGGTTAACTTTTCGTCTTGTCTTAGAGGAAGCTTCATGAGCCTCCAGGTAGTCTGTGCTGCGGCAAAGCTGCTCGGCCACATGTGGAAGCTGCTGAAGGCAGGCAGTACCACACCTGAGGTCACTGTAACTTGTCTCTTCTTATGGTCCTGGGCTTCCTTCCGTGCTGGAGTTTGGACCCTGCTTGCAAAGACAGCTGGGTGATGGACAGGGAGAAGCCAAGGGCAAAGACTGAAGTCCTCTGACAGCCGGTGCTACACCCAAGAAAACGTGGCACATAGCACGTGGTGAGAAATGGAAATAGGCACATCCCTTTCTTGCGGTTGGATATTGGAAACGGAAAAAGGAGGATCCCATATCCTGCCCTGATCCAAAATCCCAGATTCAAGCTCTTTGATTCCCCTTGCATAAGAGAAGGTAGTGTAGATCAAAAAAAGCTGAAGAAAATAAGGACAGCATAATTGGTGTATTTTCTCTTTGAAGGTTTAGCACTACCCTGAGCATGATTTCTTGCCTCGTTTTGGAGAAAGGTGAGATCTAGAAATGGATGGCAAAACCAGGCCAAATTTTGAACAAGAACATCAGCCTGTCTCTGTGGATCTAATAGAGCTGATCATCTTAAATTTGATCTCTCTGAAGTTGCAGGGTGAGTTTTTCCCATGAACACAAATAGAAATTTTGCATTGTCTTTCAGGAAGCTCGCTTTCCAAAAGACAGGTGAAAAGCTGCCAGGGGGATTTTGGCTTAAAAAAAAAAAAAATTAAAAAAAAAAAAAGATTGAGGAAATGAGCTGGAAGGGGTAATACCATGGTATGGAATTGTGGGGTCCTAACAGAAAAGTCAGCAAAAAACAAGGTGGAAAGTGGTTCAGCAATTTGTGCAGAAGACACAACCATGCCAAGAAAAATGGAAAGAAATGGAAAGAAATGCCAGGTATGAGAAGTTGATGGGAAAAAATAGGTATACAATCATGTTACTTTTTGTTCCCCTAAAAGAATTCTCCTCTTCTCAAATTGCTGATTTAGATGTCACTGGTCTGCAAATGAAGAAATGAAAACATGTAGAGAAAGCAAAAGAATAGGAAGTGTAAATTTCCTTTTTATTTATCCACTCTTTTGTTTGCAAACTCTTTCTGACTATGAGTTATACCTTATATATTTAAGTTCTACCTCAGGTACTCTGTATTATATCTTTAAAAAATAGCGAATGGCTGAGATCACTCAAGCTGCAGTGGAAGATATGGTCTTATAATTTTGATTTGTGGTTTCTTTTCCCTAAACTAGTTTCAGTGATCTTTTAGAAGCCTAGCATTTTGTGAGTTCACTATCTGGGTTTCTTCTTCCTAACCTTAACACATGTTGTAAAAAATACTGAAGCTGCTCACTGGACCTCTCAGTACAGTGTCTCCAGCAATTTAGGTTCTACGAAGAATCAAAATGAAGTTTGCTGTAAATACTACAGGAGACTAGAAAGCAGTAGCAAAACCGGCTTTAAGCACATCCAGAAAAATTAACAGTAATGTAGAATTTAATTCCTTAAGCGCCAGTATCAATAAATCACTATGTTGATCTGGGGTAACGTGCAATTGTTTTAACTGGTACAAGTAAACCACCCCACTAGTCCAGGATGATTCAGTTCAGCACGTTGAGATGACAAGACTAGGCAATAAAAAATAATCACCTATCTGCTACAGACGTTGTAGGAGAGAAACCTTGACTCCTTTGCAGTCAGCAGCAAAACTTGCACTGACTTCATTAGGGCCAGAATTTCCATCTGTCTGTGTAAGCAAAGGAGAAGGGAGGAAATAGGGCCATGTCTCACTGAACTTCTACGTGATCTGTGTATATAAGGTCAGATTCTCATCTGGGATAAATTATTGAAGGCAGAGTCTGTATTTTTTTGAAGATTAAATAGAGATTGAAAGTCAAGAGATGAGCAGAGGGAAGGCTCAGCCCAGTAATGGGATGTTAGAGAAAATAGAGCAAAATGTAAGGTCAGAAAAGAGTGTAGGACTCTGTCGCCTCTTAGATTTAAAATAAAATTATTACTGTGTGAAACGATGAGGCCTTGAACTCATAGGATCAAACCGGCAGATGGTTCTGAAACACCTCCCTTGCTGTTCTTTTAGAGTATTTAGTCCCCAGGGAGTGGTGGGTGAAAATAAAGAGGGGAAAGGCGGATGCTTGGAAGCATCTGGAATAGCCAACTATGCTGACCATAACCAGGCATGCCATTAAACCTCGCAACAGTTGATTAGTAATTCGTCACAAAGTGTGTATGTGCGAGCTGTGGAAAACAAGGTATAACACAGTCTAGGTAAAGAAAAGGTTTCTTTTTCCTGGGTGGAAAGGTCTAATGAGTGGAACTGTTTAAACAGATGTGTACCCAAAAAGAAGCCTTGTAATAAATTATAACAATGGTAGAACAGATATAATCAACAAGTAAACTAGTGAAAACAGCATTAGAAATTGAGCCAGTAGAGTAACACTGCACATGACTTTCTTGATTCCATGTTGTAACTCATCTTAAAGAAGGGGAGGGAAAAAAAAGAGATGAAAAATTGATAAAGAAACTAAACAGCTATGCGAGATTCTCTGAATCTGAAAGTTGCATGACAGTGAGTTAATAGAATAAAAAAAGATAAAAAGAAAGCCAAACTATGCAGAGGCAAGTATTATGATCTACTTACAGCATTTATTTTTTGGTTGCCATGTGATATCTCATATGATAAGACTATAAATGGAAAACAAAATGACTTAGTCAAACACCATGGAATTTACTACCTTGTTTTTAGAAAAGATGTATTGTATTTCCCTTTTCAATGAGTACTGATTTACTGAAGTCTCCTTTGCTATCCCAATTATATACACAATATAGCATTTCCAGAGTGAATGGTAACAAATCATTTTAATCTTATAATCAATACATGAATTATATAAAGGCGTTAGAGCAGATGGACCAAATTAATTGTCTGCTGACATCCTTCTGATTACTATACTGGCAGAAAGGTGTTAATTTCTGTAATACTTCAACAGATACCCAAACTGTTTTGTCAGAGAGGTTGGACAGTGATGGAGGAGGAGTACACTTAACTGTAATTTTTGTAGTAATTCATGGGAAGCTTCATTGACATGTGCTAATGGCACTTGATTGCCCTCAAGATGTTTTCACAACAGAACTCTGCAAGTGCCACATCAAGGTTTGCTCAGTCAAATAGTTTTTTCTCCTTGCATCTAGATAATTTGTGACCACAGGCAAACTTTTGAAAATCCAAGGTGGTTTGCAACACTCCGTTGGGGTGAATCTGTCATCAGCCGGCTGGTACAGATCGGTGCACTAATGAAGAGCAAGCTCTTTGGGTTTTTTGTCATCTCTGTGCAAGCAATCCATTTCATTTCTCCTCAGTGGCAGGGAATGCTATACATCTCATCCCATATAATCTGACTTACATTATAATTTGATTCATACACAGCCTTTCCACAGAGATTAATTAGCAGCAGGTTTGAAGTTTGCAAGTGAAAATATGATAATTAGTTTTCTTGGAATGTTAACATTTCAACACTTCAGGTTCTCTCCATCTCTGTCTTCAGTGAAGCTGCAGTAAACGAGCACTATTTCTCTTCTAAATCAGACTCTTGTAAGGTTTGAAATACAGACATTTTCATCAAGCTGGATAATTTCCATAGAAAATTTACTAGCTCGTGAAATATTGCAGGAGTAATTCATACAATGACTCCCTCCTCCCCTTGGTAGGTTGAAGTATGATGTGAGCAGTTCTGAAAACCCCCAGGACAGTCACTTATTTAACAACAGTGATTCCTATTCTTTGTAACAAAAATCAGCTGACTCTTCATTTTTGCACAAAACAGAATTAGCCAATAGGTCTTTCATATGGTTGTCGGGTAGTGCTGTAAACAAGGTTACATTAACACCTTTGACTCCCTGCACTTGTTTGTTCTGCTGGAGTGTATAATACAGGTAACTCATTGGTGCATACATCTCTAAGTCAAATAACCTAGCAGGATTCTGAAAAGAATTAGCAATTTATCTGAATAATGAGAACATTTAAAGTTACAACAGTGAATAAAAGTGTTATATGAAATATCAGCCCTGATGATTTAAAGACATAATGTAATTGCTAACAGATGGGGCTTAAGAAGAAACTTACATTATGGAAAAGTTATTGTGTTGTTGTCCATTACGGGTGGGTGTAGCTGTTTAAAAGCTAATATTTGCTTAATTATTTGTGATTTATCCCTCTTGGTGTTGTACAGATTTCTTTTTTTCCAGTGATATGATTTAAAAAAAAAATCTCAGCCTTCTATGACTCCTGGGTTCATCTCATCTTCTTCTTACATCTTTGGCATCAGTCATCCTCTGAGCTTGGGCAGGGTGCTGTCGATGCACATTGATCTAGTCAGGTAAAGGGTAATTGAAATGCTTCTACCGATGTAACATCTAAATCACCATGTGGTTGTGAGCTTGCATATGCAATTGCATGAAGTTCACGTGCCAATTATGTATATAATTGCAAGCATGTTTTTGCAGATCAGGCTCTTAATTTCCTCCTTTAGAGGAAATGGCTTTACTACCATTGTGTGATTGTCACACAAAAGGCTGCTAACAAAGAGCGAATTACCTTAAATGTAAGTGCATTAGCGAATACTTGAGCAATGTTACAAAACTGAAGCCTCAGGTAGTTGGCTTTCTAGTAATGACCTTTAAATATTCTGGGATCAAACAATATTTTCTTCTTTAAATCTAAAATTCCCCACACTAACATCAGAGACTACTGCACACAACACAGCAAAATCTCCTTGCCCACTGAATGGGACTGGAGGGTTACAGCAAGCACTGAACAAGGTCTGGCTGTATATAAGAACAGGTCTAGGAGACTCAATGGGAAGGCTGAGGCCTTGCCACTCTGTGCCTGTCTGTGTGGTGAGTTTACCAAAGATGCACACTTGTTCTCAAGCCCAAACAGGTCCATCCTCTTTTCTGTCTTAACCTGAGCTCAGAAGGTGAAGTAAACTTTGTGCCTGAGCCTACAGGTGAGCTTTGGCTAAGCTAAAGCCAAGCGTGGGCAGAATGCACGTAGTTCATAAGACTTGGCAAGGACACTCATCATTCCTAGTGTAGATATGCCAAAGACTGTGGTGTCAGAGGGGGCTACAAACCCCAGCTCTGGCGCAAGATTTGAAATAGTTACCCTTTGAAGCTGTATAGAAACGGGGCCTGAGTTAGATTTCCTCTGCTGACATCTGACAGCTCTGTCCAGAGCTTATTTGCTGGAGTTTTCTGAAGGGGTCACGATTTTCACCCTGCTGTGTTTGTCAGGACAGAAATGCGCTCTCACCGTGCTTCCCATGTACATCGTTTTTTCTATCTTAGGGATAATCAGGGCATCTAAACCAACAATAATTTCCCCGGTCTGGCTGAAACCTGGCATAAGTGCCTCTGAGGCCAGGCAGCGAGACTTTGTTGTTGCACAGAGCCTTGTTTACTCCTGATCGACAAAGGGGGAGAGGAAGCCATGCTCCAGGGAGCTGAGGTTGTAAGGAATTCCTGCCAACAACAAAAACGAGAAGGAGGCAAATTGACTGTTTTATTAGGAACATGATCTGTAGTGTTTTTCATCTGGAGAGGGGATTGTTGCATGCTGATGAATATGGGTATCGTATCACAAGAGTGCTAAAATGCCCCTGAGCGCGTATGTTCCTTCAGCTCTCCTTCAGCAGCTCCTGCTCTCCCAGCCACTGACCTGTGAAATGTGGTCATGTCCTCTGGACTTTTCCTCTATTTTGAAAGCTGTTCTTTTCATCCTGCAAAATATTACCCTAAACAGTTAAATGGCAGTTGCATTTGCAAGGATTTGTGTATTAATATTAATGGAAAATCTGACAGGCAGGTGGTCAGAGAGGGATAATCATGCCATTCAGGTGACATATAAGTACAGCAGGTTTTATGGATTTATTTCAAAACTTACTTGGTTTTGTCCAAAACTTTTAAAAATCAACTTTTCTGAAATAAAAACCTGCAATTTTGGCGAGGGTGTAGAGAAATGATCCAGAGAAAAGGTGGGCAGCTGCCAACTTTGGCATGCTCTGGTGAAGATGGAGCCAAGCTTGGAGCCTCACAACACCTTGATCCTAGTGGGCACTGTTTAGACACCTACTTTCCACATGAATCCTAGGGCCTCCTCTCCTACTGGCTTTGAGCACCTCTCACTGTGCCTACCCTAAGGCTTTGGGATCACCTCTGCAGAACTTCTGAGGTGTTTATCTGTCTCCACTGACTGGGTGCAGGGTCTTACTTACAAATCAGGATCCCTGATTATGGCCCTAAATGTGCATCATTTATTCAGTGACACTAGCATCAACATGGCACTGGGACGGAATTCCTGTGTCCCCTAAATGAGAGAGGAAAAGGGAAAGGCAGCGCCCTGGAGAGCGGGGGTCCCCCCAAGCCCTCCCCAGGCTGCAGCAGTGGGAGCACCCCGTCTGGTTTTGCAGGGCATTTGTCTGGCCAGAGTAAATATGAAAGGTTATTTAAAAATAGAAAAATCACACCTGGTCATTTAAAACATTTCAGAAGGATTTGTTGTGCCTGTCAGATGAACAGCCATTGAAATTAGCACGTGTGCCATGACATGAGTAATTCTTTGATGAATCAGTCTTTTTGCATAGAAAATTATCCCATCAGAAACACTCTGAGTAGCGCTAGCCTGCAGGCTTGAAGCTTAAGCTCACTCACGGCATAAAAATCTCCCCAGCCTTGTTTTCTTTTGCAGCTGAGATTACCCATTTAGTACTTGTAGTTTAGACTTTTCTCAGATAAACCCCCTTTTGTATTAATGGGTCTTGCCTGAGAGAGCAAGCCTGCCAACTGGATCTTTATTTCACTTGTTCGTTCACAAAGAAGGATGCTTATTTTAGCTTTATTGAACACATTTGGGCTTTGCATTTCCATTTAACAAGTGGGAAATAACGTAGTAAAGGTAGAAAGCTGGTTTTTGTTTCTTTCAAAGTCAATATAGGTGGAGAAAAAAACATACTCGACAGTGTCTTGTTAAGCTTTTTTAGGATTACTCTACTCTTTCCCTTGATTAGTTCCTCTTTGCTGAAGTCTGATGGGCTTCAAATAAACTGAAGGCTTGTGAACCTGGGAGCCTAAGCCCTCCTGCTGCTAAGGAAAGGTTTATAGACTAGTTTCTTTCATTATCGCTTTATAAATGGCATTGTTTGAAGCAGTGTGTACTGCAGCTTGAATAACAGCTTGGAGGATGTTAGTTAATTTGCTGTTTGGGAACTACTGTCTTTTCAAGTGGCTTTTGGGGGGTTCAGGTAATTGTTAGTAGTTGAGACAGATGGGAAATCTTCTGTTGACAAATGTTATCCCACCTCACACTCAAGTCTGGGCAACGTCCACTGCATGTGTGCAGACCTTCAGGGCTACAGATAAGCAGTGGGTACCTTTGGCCCTGTAGGTAGGTGTGATGCTGATATAACTTATGGAGAACCCTGCACAATTCATCAGGTCCTGCCACAGGATGAGAGAGCCAGAACTTCCCCTAGGACACCCAGCTGCAGCCCAGAGTGTGCAGTAGACCTTTGTGGATTGCTCTTCCCTTCAAACAGCAGTGCCAGGATTGGAGCAGCACGTTCACATACAGCCTGGTACGGCCTCAGTGCCTTCCTCTATGGGATGATCTTGCACTGCTTGGTATTGGCAGTGTCCCCTGTTTCAGAACATCTGAGTCTGTGGTGTCTACAACACACAATAGCTTGTTCCAGGGACAGAGAAAAAGATCTTTTGAAATGGGAAAAGGTCCAGGGTGCTTGACTTTAAAAGTGTCTTCTTGAAAGTGCTGCTCTTTCCACTGTAACCCCTTCCATTCTTGTCTTCCAAAGCAAATTTGATGCAGGTTCCTGCAGAATTTGTGCATTCTTCAGGTTTAGGTCTCCTTCCTTGATACCACAGCTTCCTTGCACTTGCTTGGCTGTTTCTGCCATCTGTTGCTACCCAGCTGTGTGACAAGCAGCTAGGGACCAGGGTAGCCTGATTGTTCTGTACCTGAACAAGCGTGTCCTGGTCTCCATGGTGGTGCCAGTTCAGTACAGGTGTGCAGAGGAGGGTGATTTTAGGATTTGAGAAGCATTCTTCAGAGAAAACAGACATGCCAATCAAAGGATGAGCACTCTCTGTGGCACAGGTGTACGGTATTGCTCATCAGAAAAGCGCTGTGCGTATTTGTGACGGCTTTAAACTGACCAGACATCCTGCCAGTAACTGAGAGGGTGCTTTAGCCTGCATGGGGAGAGCAGAAGTCTATTGCAAAGCTTCCTAGTGGGTTGAAATGGCCGCTTCTCATCATGGAGGTACTTAGATGTGCTGGGTCAGAGGCCGAGGTGCCATGGCTCTCTGTGCGGCATGCTTCGTGGCCAGGGAGCCCCATGCCATGGAGGCTCTTGCAAAGCAGCTCGAGCCACGCAGTTGGATGTTGCACAGAGTGACTAAAAGAAAAGGAGGCCCAGCAATAGCAAAGTATTCAAAATATTTTCTTGTTGAGTTTTTACAAGTAAAAGTATAAACACATGTGTGTGAGCGAGAACGATATGACAGCGGATTATGGCTGTTTTGGAGTCTTTACTCTCAATTTCCTCTTGCCACATTTACACTCTGAATGTGTGCACGTGGACCAGGATTCTTGTCACTTATGTACACATCCAGCCTGAGGAGCTGTAATCAGCATTTAAATACTACAGGAGCAGTTTTTACATTGATTGCAGTGTCTCATTGGTGTTAATTTATTTGTATGTGATGTTATATACTTGAAATCAACTCTTCGGGTAGCTTCCAAATATGTATTTTGTGATGAAAACTAAAGGAAAACGGAATGGGCTTTTGTGGGGACAGAGGGGGAGGGGAAAAACCAACAACAATGGCAAAAACCAAACAAAAAGCCTCAAACTCAAATGACAATAACAGTGTCTTTGTGTAAATATAACATTCTTGTGCAGTGTTTACAGTCCAAACGCTGGGGCACTGGAGAGGGTAAGCGATCGGAAGTGAGACAAAACTTCCTTCATTATTATTTACTATAAATGCCTGTTAGTTTTTACTTCATTGTCCAAGCTGAATGCAAAACACCATGAAAATAAGTAAGTCAATTTACCAGGAAAAAAAAAAAAAATCCTTTTGCTTTTGCACTGGTGATGGTGTAAGTAATTGTGTCTGTTTTAAATGTCTGGGGTCTGACTCTCATTTATGTTGTTCTGGCATCTTGACAAAGCTGTAGCGTGGGTATGATGATGTGCCAGAGCTGTGTGAAAAGGCCTGAGTGTACAAAGAGAAAGGAATTTATACTTTTTGAACCTGATGGTGCCCTTCAAGCTAACCATGGAGGAACTCTGCTTGTTCTGCAATATATTGCTTCATCTCTGGCCACTAAGGGTTACTATTCTCATTTGCTGAATGTGTAATAGGATTTTGAGACGGATTAAGCTAAATGTTTTGGCTCTAAAACTTTTTTTGTTGTTTTGGTTTTCTTTATTTCATGGAACAAGCCTCTCTTCTGCCTGCACAAAGAAGGTTGTACAGTTTAAACAAAACCTAATGGAAATTCTTGAATGAGTCAAAGATGCTGCAGTTCAAATACATTCATTCTGTTTTCGTGGTGATGTGGCATCATCATGACTAGAGTTTGTTGTTTCTTTTTCTGCTTGATGTGCAGCCAGGCAAAGATTCTGACTTAAAAGCTTAGGATTCGGACTCCCAGCGCAGGCTTTTTTTGAGAATCATTATCACTGCAATTGGGCAAGGAGATGTTTTATGGAACAAACAAACCAACAAAAATAAACGGAGAGCTTGCAGTATTTTTTCATGTTTTCAACCCCATGACATTTTGTTTTTCATATCTATATTAAGCATGTGAGGTTGAAAGTTACCATCGGTCATAGGCTTTTGCTCATTTCCTGAAGGACTCTAATACTATATTTCCTTTTTTTCGTAAGGGAGTAAAAGTTGTTTCAGACAGTGCACAACCAACCATTTTCATAAACTGCCTAAATTCAGAGTAATAACGATTCAACCAACTAGGATATGTCTTAAATGGATTACTGAAGCATGTTTACCGTCACATTACTCCTGTTCTAATGCAGTTCTTTCAACTGGAAGTTTTCTTCTCTAGTCTGGACTGAATTTTGCTCACTTTAAAACTTCACTGTGGCAGGGGGAGAGAGAGAAGGGACATTTCTTGTTTCTAAAGATCGTGTACACACACATAATATGCCTGTGCCAGGAAGTTGAACCTGCTGCTCCAAGAGTGCCTGCTGCCTTGCCATCGCCCGCAGTACCTTTTCTGATCCTTTCAGCGCAAGGTTATCAGGAGAGGTTCTAGGCAGATATTTTTGTGGCCAGGCTGGCTCGGTGCTGTAACCTATCCCTGCCACATGGGTTGTCGGATCAGACATGATTCTTGTACCTGTGCTGTTACCTCTGGAAGGCATTTTCATCTCCCATACAATCCAGGGAGTTGTTGCATTTCGACTGAAACAATCATAGAAAATACAAACCAGAACCATATCACTGCACTGCGTTATTCAAATGAGAGGTCAAATTACCTCCACAGATGTAAGCAGGGTTGCCAAGGTCTAAATGAAGACACAACTTGGCTAAAGGTCTGTTTCTAATGTGAGGTTTGAGGGCTGGTAGGTCTTGCGTCTAATATCAAACAGCTGCAAGACAGTACCAGCTCCATTGGAAAATACGCATACATTTCTAAAAAAACCCTTCCCAAACAAAAACATAAAACGCAACAACCCCAAATCTTAATACATTATTTAATCCTTGCCAGCATAAAACTGAAAGTATAATTGCTCATTGTTGCCCGCTATTTTAGTTTGAGTTCCCTGTATGAGATTATTTAGGTGCATTAAAGCATGCTAAGATAGTTCAGTATAATGCTCGTGCTGCTTCTCCCCCCGCTCCCACACACAGCCCCAGACCCCTCAAGGGCCTTTACAAAAGTGCAAGCTCAATTCTTGTATTATTTGCACCCCTGTAGATCTGTGGCAGTTTCTCTTCATTTGCATTTGCTAACAGAAAGCAAGCTCTAGATGTGAATTTTGTGTACTGTTAGCACGAGCAAAAAAGATAGCTCATTTATTAGTGCTTAGTTTCATTTTGCAGTGCAGCTTTTGGTGTCCTAAGATTACATGAGAAGACACTTTTATAACTATAATCACTCAGGAACTCAACTACAGACATATATACTGAATATGAATACATTGCTCAGAAATTGTTGATGGCTAGCAAAGTATTCTTTTTCTGAATTACTGCCAAGTTTCAAAACTGCATGTGTCATCTTATCACGTACTATACATTAAGTGTTGGTCATGTAAGTCAGATCTGCCCTATGGGTATTTTAAATTGCAAACATAACTTTTTGGAAACTCTATTGTAATGTTTCTTATTTGGCTTGGTTTCTAAATCAACATAGTTTGTTCATACCAGTTCAATTGCATTTTCCTTATTCTTTGGCACTTCTAAATCCTTTACCAGAACAAGAAGCAAAGATCAAGTAATTTGTTAGGTAGCTGAGCGTCTAATGCTCTCTAAACTCTATAAAATCTGTAGTAAATTTATGGTATGCCCTTTTTCTTTTTTTATATGTAACCCCTATAGAAATGGAACTTAATACATCTTGCAACTTAGCCATGAAAGAAACACGATCTTTTTTCAATCAGGTGTTGGCAATAATAAACTTAAAACATTTAAGATAATAATAATAATCGCAAAACATTTGAGTTTATGCATCTTTCTTCTGCTGTACAGTTGTAGTTTTGTAGTTCAGCTGATACTCTCCTGCTATATAACGTAGCTCTTAGTTTGGATGTAGTCCCTTGTAGGACATCTTTGAGGTTTCAGCCTATTGCAAGTCTTCCCTCCTGCCTGAGACCGACTAACTGTGCTGCACTGTGATGAGGCTCAGTGCCTATTTTGGTTTCTTTTTTCTTCCCAAATAGTGACCGACTCTGTAAGCAACCACTCTCTAAATTCCCAAATCACCAACAGGGATGTGAGGACATGAGGCGATGTGGTGCACCAGAACCTAATTGGTTTGCTTCTCCCTAGGATGCTATCTGTTCGGGGACTTTTGAGAACATTTTTCTTATGCCACCTGTCTGAGTATTAGAATCGGAAGATCTTGATGTGCAGATGAAAGCTTTGGATGTAAATAGATAGAATTATCTCTGAAAGTTATGGGTAGCTAAACGAATGAGTAAAAAGTCATATATTACATGCAGAATATATTTGTGAGGTACCAGCAAGATGTGAGGAAAACGCAAGTATAGAAAAGTTGATTTTTTTAGAAAAGAGAACTGCAAAAAAGAGATCTGAAAGCACAGAAGAGATCTTACAGCCATTCTATTTCAATGTATTATTGTATATATAAATCCACTTGTGTTGGAAGTTGGAGAGGCCATTTACTTCACGAATACTAGTGTTATCCCAGGAAATGGAAATGGGGTTGTGAAAATGATTATTAAACATTGCACTTCAGATTTTAAGATCGCTCCAGTTCCAAGGGACCAAGCACGGTCTAACTCTGGGAGGCAAATTAGCGTTCTGTTGAAATGGCTTCTGCCAGACAGGACACGGTACCACTGGGCTGCTTTAAACCACATCCAGAATAACAAACCTCGTTGTCATCAGTCCACGTCCACAGCATGTCAAATTCAAGATTTCTTTGCAGCGCAGGTAAAAAGGGGTGCTGCCACCGCAGGAACAAGGTGGTTTCTGCTGCTGGGTTGCAGTTATGATGGAGACTCCCAAGCTACCTCTGCTCTTGCTGCCTCTGGAGGAGCAGCCCCAGCGCAGGGACCCTTCCTGGCTGCAGCAGCAGCAGCAGCCACCAGCCTGGCTTGCTAGGGCACTGCTGCAGGCTAAGGGGACAGAGAAGCAAAACTCATCTCCCAGGCACCTGCCTGCTTTGCTTATGCCTGGAACTGGTCCTGCTTCAAGAAGGCAAATAGTCTGGGCAGACACAGCAGTGCTTTTGATTGGTGATTGCTTAATAACATAGCCGGATCTTAAGTTTTTGATGTTAACTAGAAATGCAAGGTACAGTTGGTTGGCTGGAAAGTGACTAAATAGAAGGAGGAGCCAAGCAAGATTGCTGATGCTCTTGTAATGGTGCGAAATGAATCCTTAATATGAATGAACAATGCTGCATAAGTATCACTTCCCCAGCTTAACACCCAGCAAGGATCCCAAGAGACTTTTTCTCAAAAATTTTTCTCAAAATATATTTTAACTTGAGAAAACACTGAAGCATCCCCATTCTCTATGTGTTAAGACTTTTGAGGTCAACAGTCTTTTGGTAGTATTTCCATAAAACCAAGCCATCAAAATATGCTTGAAATTGCAGATGTGCTGAATGTTTTCTGAACTTCTTTGAACGGGATTCACGCATCCCCCTAAGACACGTAACAACAAAAGGAACCAGCAAAGAGCTGAGAAAGTACAGAGTGTCTTGGTTGGAAAGTCATACTTTTACATGTAGCAAAAAACTGGGGCGGTCAGTTGTATTGATTTTAGGCAATCAGCGCACAGAAACCAGCTTTTTTTTTTTGGTGCTTTCAATCCTTGAAAAGTATCAGCTAAGTGTTTGGTAATTCTGCTGACTTAAGGAGACATTACACTATTCTTGGGTACACTTGTCCCTTTTCTTCTTGAATACTAAAACAATTTGGTTGATGTTTTCCTATGCTTCTTTTGAATTGATATGTTGTTGATTGGTATGTTGTTCTGCTAAGTTGGGGAAATAATCTGGTTACAATTAAATAACATAAAATTTATGGACATGATTCATTCCTGTGCCGCTGTCACTTACTCTAATTTTACTCCATCAAAGAAACTACACCAGCATAAAAGCGGCAAAGTTGCAGTGAATCAAGTGCACGTGCAAAGCAGAAAACATAATAGTTTTTAATGAGAAATGAAATTACTTTGGTGTATTATCTAAACTACTATGAGTGTATATTTTTCATTGAAATTAAAGATTTATATGAAGTGATACAAATCCCACTATGAGGCATAAAATTTACTTAGAACAAACAGTGAAAAGACATTAGATCTCTATGTTTAAAGCTCTGTTGTTGATTTTACTTATCATTTTCTCAAAGTTTGCCCTATTGAAAGGAAACATCTCAGTTACAGGTGCTATTTTTCATGTTCTCCCACGTACCATAAGCTGAATCAACTTGCGTTTACTCAGGCCAAAATAATTTTCAGTGTCCACCTTTTTTATAATACCTTCACTACATAACAAAATTCTAGTATAAAATAGCAATATGTCTCATTGGTTCTGTGAGTGGGAAAGAAACCTGTCATCTATTAAGCTATCAAAATTGAAGCAAAATCATTAAGGAGTAAACAGTCATCTTCCTTTTCAGTATCTGCTGTCTGATGTCACGAGGATGGTGCGCTGATACACTGCTTACATTCCTTACATGACTTGTGAAAGGAGTCACTACCTAAGCAGAACAAAAAAATAGACACTGGTATAAAAGTTTTAAAATTTAGACTTCCAGTTTTGTTCATTTTGCCAACCCAACATCCTGCATTTGTGCATCTTTGCTATTGCAGTCTTCTACACAGACTGAGCTGGCTTTTAATAGATTAATTAAGACTAAACAAAGTAATTTATTTGGGTTTCTTTCCCACACTTTACCATTTATAGCTTGTGATGTACTTCTAGTGGTACTATGTGAGTGAAATATGAGGTGCTTTCATGTAAGGAGAGATACAGCCTCCCCCTTGGGTGTGGACCGAGGGTTCAGGTGATGCCAGTTGTGCTCTCCCAATCTGTGTCTTCCTGGGGGCTCTCTTTTCCTGGCCCAGAGGTTCAACTGCATGCCCTGGGAGGCGAGGCACTATACAGTTCTCCTCTGAAGGTAGGAGAAGTGGCATTGTCCTCCTACCAGAAAACAGGGTCACCAAGTTAGAAGTAACGGGAGGAAAACGGGGCAGTGACTATTTCTGAAGCTTATTAAGATGCTATGTTCAGGCAACATATATTTTATTATAACTGGATCTTACTATGAGTAATATTTCCTAATTAACCACAGGGATACATGATCTTTGCAGACTGAAAGACTGAGCATAGGAAATGTCCCGGGTCTGTTTTTAATCAAATTTGTGTTGTTGTGAATTGTTTGCTTTTGCAAAAAGTTTCAGGTGTAGCCAGTCTTAGGAATTACCCAGGGGGCATGAAGATACTCCCAGTTACATCCCTGTAACATCTCTGGAGCTGTACCTGTGTTTCTTACGAAAGAATTTTTTCTGCAGAATTAGGACATGCTTCTGAGTGGACATGGGAACGGTGGATGATCTCATTACCTCTATCCTCCTTAGATCTCTTCTAAGGCTTTTCAGGCTCACCGGGGACTCTCTTTCCAGTCCACGTAGACCCTGGTGGGTCATGAATCTGGAAACTGAACTTTTGCACGCAGATGAGCATGGATTTGTAATAATGAAAACCTTCAGCTCTTGAAAAAGATTTTTTGAAATATTCCCTAATGGAAAATACTTTTTCTCCTGTGTGGGTCAGGCCAAACTTTGACTGTGTAGACACACCCACCCACCAGTGAAGATCTGGGGAGCTGTCAGCATATGCTCTGTGTTACAAATGTGGCAGGAATAGCTGACTAGACAAGAACAGGGGGAAGCTGTGTGCGGGTACAGATGAAAATATCAAGGAGGGAAGAAGAAGAAATTGGAGTGTGGCTACTCTGGGTCAGACCAGGGTTATGTGTCAATGACCCGCACAGTCCAACACAGGACAAAAAAAGGGCAGCATTTAGCAGAGCTAATGCACAAGAGGGTGTGACTGGAGTACACATTTTAGCATTGTTCTTTTTTATGGCAAATCTATGCAAATAAACCAGTTATGTCTAGGAGGTGCATAATGGTTTTCTGGCTTCTGGCTGTCCCACAACCAAGGATATGCCACTTGTGTGTGAAAATTAGGGAGTGTCTATTTTAAATACAATTATAGGAATCAAAAAACCTTAAAAGTTGTGCTGGATTTTTTTCAGTGTTAAAAGTAAAACCTGTTGCTGTCTGTATTAGTATACTTAACCATTAGTATAATAATTGAAGATTTTTTTATATTAACAATAAGGAATGTGCATGTTTGTGTAGATGTGAATGCTACATCCACACAGAAAAATATAAATTCTAAAGAGACCTGCAAAATTGGTAACCTTGATCAAAAGTCAAGGTTTCCGAGACAAATCCGTCACTAAACGGATGGGATATTGGTGTCTGGCAGAACTGCATCTTGTTTGTACCTGAATTGTGGGGTGGAGCTGTCTTTCTGAGTTCTCATGTCACCTCCCACAAGACAGGTCTCAACCCACAGCCGTGACATGGAAACACTACTGCAGTATTCAGTGCAGGAGGCTCGCTGCTTTCACCCACGCAACAGGTACCGTTGCTCTAGGAGGCTTCATGCTCTGAGAGGAAGGTGAAGCAGACAGCACAGAAGTCTTGACTGGCAGAGAGGCTCTGCAAGGGCCCATGCCACAGCTTTGTGGGTTGTCATCTCCTTCCTCTTAAAAAAAACCACCAAAACCCCAACAAGTTTCTTTGCTTGCTTGCTTGCTTGCTTGCTTGTATTTGGGGGTGAACTACCGATCCAAGCGCACTTTTGTGATCCTGTCTTGGAGTCACCGATTGCATCACAACTCCAAGTCTCTATGCCTATGCGGCTGTGCCGATGCACCAGTGTTGTGAGTAGTTCTGTGTAGTGGGCACCTGCTGAGCCAAAGATTTGAGATGAATAGCACCCATATTGATTTGCCTATAATGGAGTGGAAAAGAAAAATGTCCAGGTTTTGTTGCAGGTATTTTCATGGGGTATTAAATTGGTGGATTAGTTGCAAACAGCAGTACTGATAAAGTCTCCTGTCCATCTTGATGGTTGGCCCTTTCTATTAAAATGACACATAAATAACCTATTATGTCCCCCACCCATGGAAATTCAAATGCACCTGTCAAGTTGATAAAGCACTTGCCTGGAGGGAAGCATTGTTTACATTTTCACTCCATTCTTCAGAAAAAGTGAGATTCTAATTATTTTTCCCACTGTAAATTAATGCTGACTATGATGGTTAGCATATCTCTGTATTGTTATATCTATGCAAAAGTTAAATAATAGAACTGATCCATCATGTATTATGCAATGTGCATTTTTATGACAGGCTTCCCTCTGATCTTACTATGCCTTTCTTCATAAATACTAACTTTTTTCCCAGCAGCTGGGGGAATCTTTGTTGACTGCTGGTTCAGAAGTTGAAATCTGTCCTGTGTGAAAAGGAAAATGCAATTTACATCTTTGTCGGACGCTGAACTCTGCTACCTTCTAAGGAGGAAAAAATGAGGATATAAAAGTACACTCCATTAATAATAAGCTTCATTATAATAGACAATTGGTCACAGCACCCTAAACCATTTTTCTCCAAATGAAGCACATCAAATTCAGTAATACAATGCAATTGTTTCTGGATATCTTAGACAGTAACTTTTGATTCAGGAAGTTCATGAAGAAACTAGGTGAAACGAAATATGAACAGAATCTTTCTTCCATACTTAAAATCACACCATACATTTGCCCAAAACATGAAGCTCAACCATAAACTATTTGTTAGGGTTCCTAGCAGTTGGTTTTACTTTGTTTGTAAAATATTTTTTTTTTGTGTGTGTGCATTTCATGGTTCCTGCTTGAACTGAAGGCAGAACCGCTGAAATACCACAAAGGGGGCTGTTTTTGCAATACTGTGCTGCAAGTGGGAAATACTGTTGTCAGAAGAATTTTTGCTATCTGGTTTCTTAACTCAAGCAGGGAAGAAGGCATTGCTTAGAGGCTCTTGGTACGATCAGAGGACCCCAGGAGGCAGTCTGATCTTGCAAGTTCTTTTGACAAGTTTTGCAGACCCAACTGGTTTGCATACCCTGTTGAAGGCTTATGCAAACTGCCCTGAACCTTTGACCCTTTGTCTACTTGCTGCAGTAAATTTCTACTTCTAGATTTCTAGAGAAGCATCAGTGACAGGCATGGTTAAAATGTTTGCAAGAGCCAAAAATAAAACCCTGGTGCAGAAAAAGGAAGGAGTAAACTGACAACAAGGAATTGCCTTAGCAATTGAGGCACTTTTGGATTAGCTTCAGTTGAGCTCAGAACGGGGGTGCTGGCCCTATGGAGGCAGAAAAAAGATCTTTGGGGTGAAGATGGCAGAGGGGACAGGATGGGAATGGGGAATGCCAATCTTGACCATGAAGGAAGACCTGAACCTTTGCTGTCTTCATTTTCTTTCTTCCCTTCTTTTCTACAATGAGACCAGCATTTTTTTTACTGCCATGGAATGTCAAATTCTTACACAAATATGCCAGGCCCTTCCACTACTCTCTGTACCGCCAGGAAGATGGTTGTGAAACTTTTTTCCTTCAGTTCTGCCTCCATGGCCTACTTCTGCAGTAATGTCTGCAAGAAAGCAGCTAATTACTGGTGATTATTTGGAAAAACAGATAAGATAATTTAGGGACACTTAAAGCAAATAGCCACATGTATGTGCTAATACAGTTATTGCTTTGATCTTGCCATAGGTTATTAATGTTTGTTCTGCGGGCAGCCCATTTCTACCTGTCTGCACAGCAGCTGGAGCGATGGGGCTGCGGTGTGAGAGTTTCTAGGTGCCTCTGTGGTAAATCTGTTTGCTAATAATTAATATCCAAGATGGAGCAGTCAGTATACTCATCAAGACTATTGAAAGATGAGAGAAAAAGTACAGTATTTCTAAAGGGGGGCAACCACCCTTCATGGATTTTCATACATGTTTTACCAAAAGCGCTGAAGTTTGCTTTCCTCTTTCACCTTCTTTTTCCTAGCCCCCTTCAATCTGCCTGGAAAGAAAGCTGAGTCTAAGCAAGCAAATTAGGAAATTTTTCATTCTTAGAAGAACCTCATAGCAATTTTGCTATTGTTTGAAGACTATTTAAAAAAAAAAAAAAGTTTAAAACCCAGACTTGGTCAGGTATCCCACAAAAGACACCCTCCACAAAGCACAGTTCGCACTATGTTCTGTCCCACTGGCACAAGGATACACAGTTCCTCTGCCTTCACAGGAGGAAACTTTCTGAAGCTGGAGAAGATGCAACTAGAAGCCACTCATCCAATGTATTTAAGCTTTAAGTTCTCAGCTGATTTACAACCCATGTAGTGATCCAGATTTAAAAATGTTATTTAGCTACCAGGAACAGATCTGCCCATGTCACATAAGTCACAGGTGAGTAAAAGTGTGTCTCATACCCAGACATACATCTTGTATGCACGTGGTCTTGGACATGGTGAATGAAATCTGTGAACACAGACTTAGTTCTTTTAACTATCTTTTCTCTGCATTTAATCTGTTCCAAACGGTAGAAGTCTAAGGTAAAACATTCATTGCAAATAGGTTAATTGACAAACTTAGCTCCTTTGTTTTCTGTTTACAGATTCTTTTTGAACCACATTGTTTTTCTACAGATCTGTCAGGGCTATTTTCACAAATTTTTGCAGAATGTCTTCTGTGGGCAAATTTTATCCTGTAAGATGAACTGCTCTGTTGATCTATTTACTATTTGTTGTTTCTGGTGTATGTTTGGTCACCAAAGTCATATAGTATTATTTCTGCTTTCTGACTGCATTACATTTGTAAACAGATGAGTAATGAATAACAAATGTTGATGAGCAGATAATGAATAGCAGAGACTCTTATTTACACAGATATGCCCTTGTATGCAGTGAAATCCTGACTTCCATAGGGAAAATAGCTTTTCCTAAACACTTTTGTATATAAAATCCTGTCTGTCTGAAGTTACTGAAGATGCTTTCTTAAGTAACTGATTCCAGCATGCCTTATAGAATATGGGAGATGAGGCGTGGAGAGAGATTTCTCTTACCCATCTGAACCAAACCCATTCTGGGCTTGGAATACAGCAGGATTCTCTGGAATAGGAAGGGAATGTATTATATCTCCTTTCCTTAGGGCAAATCAATGGACAAAGGCACTGCTATGCACAAGAAAATGCAAGAAAGCTGCAGCCTTTAATTTTCACTCACTAAGGTTTTTGCTGAATTGAATATCAGTTTTCCTTGACTTAATAATAGAGATTACATTTTTTTTTTCCAAATTGATTATTGTTTGGAAGAGTCTATTTCTATATTTCTATATTATTTATGGACTACTCAAGCGTGGAGACTTAAAACCATGTAAGATTTAGATCTGAAATGGTGGGATGGTAAGCAGCAGACTACGCCAGCAACGGTGGCTAAGAAATATGTGACTGCGTTTTGTAATATCTAAAAGCGGGAGATCAAAATCATCCCCTAGAAAAAATCTGCATCCCTGTTCATTTGGATGTATCCGTAAACATGATGCTAGCGCAATTCAGAAACAAAAAGACCTTCCGCTGTTTCCTAGTGTTACGATGCTAAGCAGCTTGCCATAAATCTCTTCTGGGATTTCTCCTCAGTCGTTTACAAAGAGGTTATTCTCTGTATATGTTTATTTTCATCATTCAGTCTGTCCATGTCAGTTTATTAAATAAATCAGGGAAGACTGTAACAACAATGCTTCAGGCATTCATAATTTGACTGAAATAAACAATTCCCAGATACTACTGGTCCATTATGTTGGTCCATTATGTTCATAAATAGGACGATTTAGAAATAAGTTATCTATCTGCAGAGTTACTACCGGCAGTTGTAGGTGGGGATATCGCACTGGTTAGAAGGCGTTTGCCGCCGATCCGGCTCCGTAGGTCAGGGTACGGCTGCTACACCACACGTGCCTGGCAGAGGTCCTCTGCCAACAGCAGACCAAAGGCCTTTGCTAACCTGAGACATTTACATGATTCATTATTGCCCCAGGCACGAGAGCACATGCTATTGCCCCACTGAAGTATCCTGTATATGTATAAGCATATGTACACACTTATATTTATACATTTAAGGATTAAATATGGGGGGCATTGGTGTAACTGGTCGTGACTTTCTCATGACAGTATGACTTTTGGCAGTCCTCATAGCTCCTCTTGTTCATGCCTTTGCTTTCCATTTCTCCAGTTTTGCAATTTATTCAATCCGAGTTCATTTTCACTTCTTGTAAAGTACCCCGTCCTTCCTAGGGTGGCTGGAAAATCTTCCCCACTGTCACAGCTAGTTCTGCATGAGGTTCAGTGGTAGCCTCGCCCGGCCTGGGATGCCACCAAGGTACCTTTGACACAGGCAGCAAAGGTGTTTTTAGGTATGCCCATATAAATTCTTCTTTTCCCAGGGTTGCTGGCAAGGTTTTTAGCAGCAGCGTGTCAGAGATGGGGTTTGCAATACTTACGGGGTGCTGAGCTTCCCTCAGAGGTTAATGCTAGCCAGCTTTTGTTTTTTTAATTGTAGAGCTACACTGGTTTAACAAAGATTGCCTCCAGGACAGCAATTCCCATATTTACAACTCTTACCACAGAAAATGCACTTACCATGTTTATGAAAGTTACTTGAAGTAAATACAGCACCCTCAAATTTTGGTGTCTTTTTTTCTATAATTTCAACACTTTTGCCCTTTTGCCTGAAGTTAACAGCTTGTAACTTGTGCTAATTATTTGTCATGACCGGCTCGCAGTTCCGCCCATTCTCAGCTGGTTGGTTTGGTCCGTATTGCTCATTTTACGCATTTTCTTTGAATGCTCCTTTCAAACATTTTACGTTTTGCAATGCATGAAGCTGGAATTGATTCGCATGACATTGCTAGTAATAATGTCGCAAGCAGTTAAGAATCAGTACTACTCATAATCAAGTGTTTGGACACATATGGATATGAATATTTCTCAACTTTTTTTAAAGAATTTTTTTTATGCTGACGTCTTTTTTTCAGACACTAAAAGTCAGTGTTCCTCTCAGTCCCAGTGTAGCTCAGAAAATTTGAAGAATTCTTTTTTCATTTCTTCTTTTACAAAAGCTGTCAAACAATAGAAAAACTCATAGTACCTTTATGCACTAGCATGGAATTTTCTGTACCCTGACCTTGGAAATATTAATATTCATTGGCTGTGTATCATGTGTGTAATATATTTATAAATATACATTTATTAATATATTTGTATTTTAAACGTTATCGTGTTCTACTTCAATAAATATATTTCCATACACTTGGTATGGCATGATATAGTTATACAACAAAGTACATTTGTACTTGAACTCACAAATGTATTTTTGTCTTTTGTTCTAGATTATGTACTGTAATTTCCAAAGGGTGACATGATTTACCTTCTGTGTATGAGAAGCGTGTTCCATTCCTTTAAAAGTCCGTGTATTTTTACGTCACACTGTACGTTAAAGGAGCAGTGATTGAAATCATTGTTGTCAAGGAAGAATGTATTAAAATTATTAATAAGACTTAAACCCACAGGAGACTTACTGAATCATCTGATCTGACCTAAATTTATGACCCTTCCTCCCAGTTCTTCCCTTTGCATACTTGCACAAAGACATGAGGATCGAAAGGAGTAAAAAACAACACAATAAAGACCAGTGAAAACTGTATATTTGCATTAGGTTGATGTAACATTTGGTGATTATAATAATATAAACAAATAAACTATAAGGGCATTCACATCAGACCTCATTTCAAGCTGAACTATTATAAAGCGATTAACAGCCTCACACTCCTGCTTTAATTAAGTTATGTTGTGAAATATTCAGCATTTGAACCTGTTCTGGCCTGCCTCTTTTATCATTGAATTACCATCCTTAATGTGTTTTTCTGCTGAAAGATGAATTTCATTTAAGGATTACTGTACACTGCTCTGGCATTTTGTGGTTTCTTGTCAGCCCTTGTGAATCTAGATCATAGCTAACTTCAGTTCCTCTGACATGTCCTATATGCACAGTCTCTTGACTAGCCTGTCTCGGTGGATTTATTAACTCATATTGTATTCCTGTAGAAATGAATGGACATTTTTGATTAACTTAATGATAGAAATTTCAGATGACAGTAGAGTTTACTTTTGGAGCTTACTTCAGGTTATGTAGGCCACAGCAGCTCTCTAGTGACCTATCACTTCACAGAAATTCATTTTGAAAGTTTCAAGGCAGTGGACGTCCGTCTGCCAAATACTTTATTTAAGATGGTGCAAGCAAGGAGGGAATTGAATGGCCCTTCAGATCTGGGGTGTCTAATTTCCAAGCCACCCCCAGTGCTGCGCTTTCCTGGGGGTGGTTTTCAGCCGTTATATCCCACTGCGTATTGCAGAGTCTGCCTTCAGGCGAATTCATGCTACCAGATGACTTTGAGGAAGGGTCAATGAGTGATGCTCCAGCTAAGCGTCCTGCTTCCCTCCTTTCTACTTGTGCCTACTTGGGACCAAGGTGATGCAACTCAGCACAGCACCATCAGTTTTGGTGGTGCTTTTTCATTCTCAGTTGTCTGATGATCAGGCTGTGCTTTTAGGGAGGGGAGGACGTGTCAATCAGTATCGTCACGTTCTCTTGGCTAGTCACATAAATATCCTTAGAGGGAGTTCACCAGCTCTTGAAATGTGACGACAGGTCAGGTGGGTTTGTTGACTCCCACTACCCTGCAGATCTTGTCTGCTCTCAGGGTGGGTGGCAAGGCAGAGGGTCCTGATGCTGCACCTGGTTCTGTATGGATATGGTGCCACAGGGATGGCATCCAGAGCTAGGAACTCCCAAAGGAGGTCTTCACCCTTGCAAGGCAAATGTTTGCTCAAGCACAAAGATTTGAGTGGCATGGCTTTGGCTTCCAGCACGGTAATTATATGCTCTAAATTACACTCGGCTCTAGCACTGGTTGGAAATATATGTGGTAATTTAATTGTGTGAAGGTAGTCTAAGGTCCATGCTGTGGTTTGTGCTGGACAAGCACACACGCGTATCTTTGGCCCCAGAGCTCACAGCTCAAACAGGCTAAACAGAGCTGCAGAGAAGGATGCGGTGTTCACAGTGAACGACCCACGGCTTGTGAAACGTGTGGTAAATAAACCCCCCTACTTGTTGGTAGGG
The DNA here is from genome assembly GCA_008921705.1 of Burhinus oedicnemus. Lineage (NCBI taxonomy): Eukaryota > Metazoa > Chordata > Aves > Charadriiformes > Burhinidae > Burhinus > Burhinus oedicnemus. The sequence goes on from VFFE01007011.1 coordinate 371,162, forward strand.
ACAAACACAAAAGAAGGACAAGCAGATTTAATGAAAGTGGTCTAAGATGGAGGTCAGAGGAGAAGCAGGGGAACATGTGGGATTGATTCATGAGGGAGGAAACCACTCTGAAGAAAGGAAGCAAGTAGTACAGGGGAAAATGTATCTAACATAAAAGGAGGATCACAACAGAGATCATCCCGTTTGCTGTGTGGATCCCCCACAGACTGACTTTCTGAGCTGGCTCTCCCAGACATTACTTTTCCCTGAAGTCATAAATCAGGGAGAAGACGCGAGGCCAGGAAGGGCTTGGTGCTCTTGATTGCACAGGTCAGAGCTCTTGGTTGTGAGACACTGGGAGGAGAGAGGAGGGCGACCTTGGTGGGGTCTCCGTTCCCATTTCACAAGCTGTGGTGTGGCAGCTCTTGCAGCTGCTTGTCTCTGCTCTGGCCATCCCTGTTGCAAGAGAAGCTGCCTTTCTGCTTTCGTGAAAGCATTGGCCACCTTAATTCTTATGGAGCAACTGTGTATGGCAGGTGTGTAAGACACATTTGTGTTGTAGGCAGAAGAAAATGCAGGGCTTGTCCTGGCCTTGTAGCTGCTCTTTGTTCCTAACAAGTTGTTCTCAGAGAAGGTCTTTTAACCCCAGAGACTTTGGTGTGAGAAATTCAGACTGTGCATCTTTTACCTTAAATTTCAGATGACCTTTCCTTGTTTTAAAATGTATAAAATTGGTTAGGACTGGTGCAAATGAACGCTGGTACTAAAATGGTTTCCTATTGTTCTGTCATTCCTGGAAAAGAGTTGGAGATAATTTCCAGTGCGTGTTCTTACTTTCTTAACTCACCTAAAATCAATCCTCTCCTAAGGCAGTTGCTCAGAATAGCAGTGTGCACGTCAGGATCGTGGCATTGGCACACTGTGCTAGTTATGGGATTCCTCATAATGCGTAAGAACAGCTGAGGAAACGTGAACTGGAACACAAGCAAATTGATCTAAATCTAACTTTTCCCAAGTGGGGGGAAAAATTTGTATTTGGTGATTTTGGGACCACTTGTAAGAAACTGAGCTCTTCGTATCAGCAAAAAGAAAAAGCAAAACTATGCAAAAGAAGGTTTTGATGCACCTATCTTAAATTAGAGGTTTTCTATGGCTAGCTTCATGGGTGAGTTCCAATCATTTCAGCCAATGTAATACATTTTCTTGAAAGAAAAGGCATGTGCTAGACCAGCAAAAGAGTTATTTCCTCTGCATTAAGTAGAAACGTTTAGGAAGAGCATGCCGGTGTATTGTAAGGATGTAACAATATCACCAATCCCTTCCCACTGTAAACAGGAGTAGCATCTCATGGGAGAAAATGAGTGACGCAAAGGTCTTGCAAAAGTGAAGGGTTAAAAAGCTTGCACTTCAGTGGGAGTATAAAAATAACACTTAGCATCATCAGTTCTAGTTAAGGATAAGGGGTGCTTACACTGTGTGCTATGATCCACCTGAAGTCTTGAAATCTGCTCAGCCTGGTGTAAAGAATTAACGCAAAAAAGGTTAAATCGAAATCCTGACTGACACAGGGAGGTACAAAACCTACCCAAGAAAATGTGTTCAGAGCAAACCAGGAAACGAGGTAACTGTGTCAATAAACTAGCTTTATGCAACGCACTAAAATGCACCTTATGTACTGTGCCTCGTCTACTATTCAGTTGGCAGCACAAGGTTATTTTAATACTATACAGAGATCAGAGACTAAAAAGTGCTTGTGGGTACAGGCGCAAAGGCTTCTCAAAGAAAGAGAAATACAAATACTCATTCACGAAATTCTCGGGAAGCTTTCTTTTTTTAATCAGCATTGCCATTTTATTGTTTAACCTACCCTGCTTGATCTCCCTACTTTTGGTTAATACGGGAGTCAATTACAGCTTCATCTGTGCAGAATTAACTTTATAGAATATACACCAGGGATTTGTCTATCTCCTCTATTTAGATCTATGTCATAAAAAAATATGTAGTAGAGAACTGTGTGCAAGCACTGCATATGGTAGGGGCTTTGCAGATTTATTGTAAAATCATTTTAAATCGGTTAAGCTCTTGCCAGAAGTTAATTAAATATGTTCCTTTGGTGGGGGGTGGGGGGACTCTGCGTGTGTGTGCGTGTGTATGGGGGGGGCCTTCTGTCTCACTAGGTGGCAGTGTCTGATTACATCTGGAAGGACCACGCCAGCAAGCCTGATGTCTCCAGCTGTGACCTCCCGCACCAGGACGAAAGCCCTGACTCTGCAGCTACCTGGAGAGGTAGCACCACCGTTCACGTCTCTGTCTACACTGTTCACCTCAGTGGCTTCCAGGAGCTCTACAGGCACTTCCTCAGGCTACCTGATGGGGCTATCGTTGAGGTAGGTCCAAGCAGGCTCCTCACCTGCAGATTTTTGAAGGCAACGGTGTGCGCTTCAGAAGTAGGTCAGCGTCACAACAGGAAAATAGACCTGCCTGACCCTGCGCAAAATACACACTGAAATCTTCCGTAGGAAGACCTCACTCCTAAACAGGAGTGTAAAATCAATGAGTTAATGCATTTGCAGTGCAAAGTAGCAATTTAGTATTGTTTATAGAGCCATTTAAAGGCAATTAGGTAAGATATACATTGAAACTACACACATAGAGATTATTTATAAATATATATTGCTTAGAACTGCACAAGGTCGTTCTGTACAGAAATTATTATATATATAAATATACAATGTAAGTATTGTGCTCATTTATTATACAGCTAGTACTACAGATATGGTCATTCACTTAGCGTTTCCTCAGATACACAGAGCTAAGGCACAGTTAGATTGCTTACTGGCATCTTGCAACTTTTAGATCGAATCCTGGGTGTTGTCAGGTTTTTAGCAGCTTGTGTGCTAAAATGATACACAGGATGGTATTAAAAAGAAGTATTGCCCATTAGTTGCTTCATAGGCTGCCTTTTGTTCATTGCATTGTCATTTTTGTTCCAAGTTCTTAGAAGAAGTGCATTTCCTTGTTGTCTTTGGTCTTGTGTTGAGACCTTTAAAAAAAATTGGCATTTAAGAGTGAAAGAACATTACTGTACCTAGCCAGATAAGAAGTGGGAGCATCATCACAGAGGTCTGTTTACTGCAGAAAACTGGCACAAATGATGCTGAAGTACAAAGTTTTCAGCTGCTCACTTCTAAGGTGAAGGTTCAAGTATGTCTTTCCAGCATGAGGCAAAGGTTGCTTCTGCTCCATTGGTTATTGTTTCAAGATTGCTTTCTTCATTAAAAGACTTTATTCTTAATGTCTTTGCGCTACATGGCTTTTTAAAGAAAAAATTTAAAGGAAACTGTCCTCAAGGTATCCAAACATAATTCTCTGCTCCAGGAACTTGTGATTCACCAGAGTGAAGACACCAGAGTTTTAGAGATGGCCAAAGAAAACAAGAGAAGGCATGTGGCCTACATCAAGTAGAATTTAATTATTGAAACAAAGAAACTGGCAAATCCAGGTCCATGTCTAAGTCTGTTAAAGAAAATCCTCATACAGATCATTGGCTAGATTTTTGCTAGAACACTTTTTCCTGTTTCAGGTCAACAACACAGCCCCATTCCTACTTTCTGCCTGTTACAAACAGTAGCTCTTTGCAGAATAGTTTTTCCCAATTAAGCTCTTCTTGGCTTTTCAGTCGTGAGGTTTCGTTCAGCTTCCACAAGGCTGTGGAAAGAGGGGCTTCAAACACGCAAGGCAATCTTAACCCAGTGCACTGGTTCAGTTCATTAATCTCTTCTGTATTTCTGAGAGAGGAGAAGTGCGTTCCCATACAATGTGATTTTGTCTTCCCAGGTGAGCTTCCCAGAAGCTTCCAGCTTCCACACTGATGCTGATCAGCATGCCTAAGTGAGCACCGCACAATGCGGATGGCTCAAGCCACTTCTCTACAGTTTCCCACACCAGATCACAACATAGTCTGTCCCTAAAATCTGCATGGCTGAGTCTTATGCCATCATCTTGAAAGCTGCATGTCTCATTTAGGAGATCAATGCATGCTTTACGGCATTTTTACATGTAGATCTGAATACAATTACATATAAGAAATGTGCTTAACTGGTAATTGCAGTAAAACTTACATACAGATCTTACATTTAGCTGATAATGCAATAATTATGCGTTTGTGTATTTTATAGGTCAAGGGTTTCTACTTCAGTCCTGAATTAGGAATATTCTATAAGTTAATGAATTTTAAAACTATATGCTGACTAGTGAGAAGTTTGCTGCCATGGAGCTTCACCCCTTGCTGCTGTTGCTGTCCCTTAGGAAGAGATTTTTTGCCTCTGCTGCAGCTAGACAAGCAGTGGTATTGAGTGGGGTTAGAAAATCGTTTTGGAGCCAAAAGGCTGCATTGCAACCTTAAGTATAGCTTTTAAGGATGTAGGAAATGATGACTGCATGGGCTTCTTGGGGTAATTTGTCCAGTCTGCTGCTTCTGTGGACAACTCATTGTGTATAAGCATTTTCAGTCTGAATATTTAGAGCTAGTCCTAAAGATGCAAGTAGTTTAGTTTACCTAAACCTAGCCTAGTTTAGGTATTTTGTCCCAAGTGATTCAATGGAAAGATTTTTCTGGATCCATACAGTCTATTTGGTCAGAAGTCTCCTCTTATTCTCCAACCTCAATTTACTCATTGTCAGTTTCCATGTATTTATTTGGATCACCCTTTGGTGTAAATAAGACTTCTCTCTTCCAGAAGTTTACCTACATAATCTAGTTTCATAATTTTATCAGTTTTCTGCCAGAATGGGTACAACATTTCACCACAACAAACAAGACAGGCTCCCCTTTTGCTTTTCATTCCCCTCCTCACCCTACCAGCAGTGGTGAAGGAGGGAGGGCTCTTCTTCTACAATGAGGAGGGCAAAGATTGTCGCCTATTGTCTCCCTGTTGTAGGAATTACAGCTGCCTTTCCTCTTGCTTCATGATCGCAAGCCCCTTTCTCCCCACCAGAGATAAGATATTTGTATGAAATGCTGCCTCGGGACTGTAGGAAAATAGCCTGTAGGAACAGGGGAGGTCTGTGGCAACTGTGATGTGTCCTACCTTGTCTGCAGAGTCCACAGAGCAAGAAAACAACCGAATTTCACTTCTTTTTTCTCTCTTTTGGGTGGGATAGTGCTATTGTACAACTGCAGAATACAAGGAGTAATTCAACAGCATCTAGGAACTGGGGGTTGCATGCAACTTCTTCCTGCAAAACAGTCGTGCTTTTTATTACAGTAACCTACCAAGGGTGAAAATGTAATTATTTCAGTGTAACTTTTTGTTTGTTCGTTCACTTTTGTTAAGAAATTCTAAAGGCATGTAACTCTGAAGACAGCAAAATGAGAAGGCTTTGACTTACTAATTTCTGGGACTTGCAAGAATCATACCTGAAAGAGCCATAACACCTATCCCTAATTACTGCAGTGGGACCTCATTAATTCAAACATTTGGGGACTAAGAGCTCTCCATTGGATGTGTAATGCTTTGTACTATTACAGCATGATGGTTGCTGGTATTGGTAGGTGTTCTTCAGAAATAATATATATAATAGGAAGAAATGAGCGATTTGGCAGAAAACATCACAGAAATTATAATAACTTTAAAAAGCATGTGCAAATACAGACATTGTTGAGAGGGATAGACATTGTTGAGAGGATACCACCAGCAGGAGCAGTAGGTTCTTAGTATTCAGCTAACTGAGGTGTGTGTGCAGGCTAGTGAGCTCTGGGTTACTGGGGTGGCAGTATATCTCTCATCAAACAGTGACATGAGAACAGTATTTAAATCACCCGGCCAAATTCTTCCTCAAATTCATGTGTTCAACTCCTAGTGACTTCAACCTCAGATATGTTTCTGTATCTGCAGATATTCTTCGACAGGCATAAGAGGAATTTTGCATAATCTTGCTTTAAAGTCCTTGGATGCTCATAAGGAATTTATGTTCTATTCACAACCTCATCCTACTCTTTTTTACTTCAGTGAAAGCAAGATTTTCTCGTAGCCTTAATGCAGCAAAGCACTGAAGTGTGAACTTCATTTAAGCCAAGGAGCCAAAACACTCACTTTAATAATACATTCCTTTTTTTACAGTAAGTAAGGCCAGTTTGTAAGTGCTGTGTGCAGGAGTACACTAGCCAGGAATAAATATTTCTCTATGCAATAACTTCTTTAAAATACTTATTTCTTTAAGTATGGTATTCCCGTTAAAGGTCCAGCTTTGCTGGTGTAACTAGAAATTTCGTGTCTGGTATGAAAAGTAGTTTTATAGGTTTCTTAAGCACGAGGCAAAAAATAACTGTTTTAAAAGGAACATTAAGTACAAGGTGACATGTATAAATTGCCCCAGAAATGTTAAATAAAAAGATTTTTTTTTAAATGTGCAGCATAAAAATTATAGAGGTTAAACTTTTAAGTGCAGTCCTTTTATCATAAGCATTGTAAAACTCAAAGAATTCACATGCAGTAAAACCCATTTTCCTTTTTACCTATAATATATTTCTACTTTATAGTATTCAATTGAGGTGTTGGCTAACCAAGGAATGACCTTCCCAAAATAAATCACTTTTCATGCTTTCCCTTATTCATTAATCCTATGTTATTGTAATATAGAGGAAATTACTGGGTTTTAGCATTTTCAATGTATTTGAAATCCATACACAGAAAAGTTAATGATAGTGGTACGTGTTTGCTGTCTACATGGTGATAACACCAACCTGGTGATTTTTATCTTTACTTTTGCTGACTGGAGTTGATGTTTTATTAAAAGGGCAAAGATAAGTCACTTTAACTCAGCAAAAAATCAGTTTCCTATTATAGGCCTAGTAAACCTCAGCATTGTAGAGAAAGTTTTTGTATAGTATGATTTTATCTATCAAATAAACCTACACAAATGTCAAGGATTCATCCAATTTAAACTTACTGGATAAAAGAGATCTGTTTTCCCTAATCACTTGAAAAGTACCTAATAGTAATAGGATAAGACAGCGTAGGTGACTAGCCAATTACTTAGTTTAAGCTATTTACATCAATCCATATGCTATAAATTATGTCTAAACTCTCTTGCACTTCTGGAAAAGTGAATAAAATCATATAAGTTTATTTTGAATACAAGATCAGATATGGTATGCTGAGTGACACTTAAAAAGAATGAAACAGTAACCGTAGCTTATTTTCTGAAGCAATCTTGACACTAATGCTAAATTACAGCTTGGAAACATCTAGCATTTTTACCTTTATGAGAAAAGGCTTTTTACATATTTAACATAATTCTAGGGAAAATATACTGGAATTATGTATAAAGATATGTACACTGTAACCAAAGGGCATTTATATTCCCCAGTAGAATACTTACAACAATTTTATTGCCATTTGGTGTCATTTTCTAACAGATATAAAATACAGCCAGTAAACAAACTAGACTTTAGATTTAAGCTGACAGCTGTTCCTTCAGAAGCAATATTCAGATATTTAATCTTAAGAATACGGACTATTTTACAATTGTTTGAGCAAACTATACTTTTAGCATGTAAGGACTGTGAGCTTTTATATACAGTTCTTGGATCTGATAATGACACTAAAAAACAACCTTAGAATAATCTACACATTTGTTGCTCCCATATATTCCCTGGGCAAATCAACAAATTGCCTCATGTTTTATTCTTATTTCCACAAATTCTTTTTATATGCACAATGTTACTATGAATTTTTGGGTCCTATTTTTTTCGAGTATGTGCATAAGCCATACAGTTGACTCCAGTGCAGTCTATGCACGTATTTGAGTGCAGCCTTTTCTGGCTTTAACTTCATTAAGGGAATAAATTGGGCAAGTTTACCACAAGAGCCCCACATGCTGTTTTCATAAAGACTCTCACTGCAGTGGTCAGTAAAGATTTATGGAGAAGAGAAAGAGGGAGGATTGCTCCAGCTCAGTAACTGAGGTTGGTACACTACCTAATGGCTTCATCATCATATGGCTTCATCATCTCACCAGACCCTGCAGAGGGAGCAGGAAACCTCTGGCCTTTCCAAACCGTAAGCTGGATCAGCTGAGGTGAGTAGGTGAGGAATTCTTGGCTGGGGAGAGGCTGGGCAAAGGTAATTATTTGGTGTAAATTGACCCACATTAGTTGGCTTCAGCAGCATCATTCCAGGTCATCCACAAACATGGCCAGTTCACAAGTCAGTTTCCTGGAGATCTCTGTGCAACTAGGGATTAACAGCAAAGGTTTATCCTTTGCAAGAGTGATTCCACCCACATTAATGCATGTATGTGTGTACATACTCCTGGGCTGAATAGACTTTGCCACATGCTGCCCGTCTAATTCTGAGCTCTAAACTTGTCCTATTGAAGACAAGTAATATTTTGCAACTGCGTTCAGCGGGAGGATGACCCCTCTCAACGTGCATTGAGATTCAGTTGGCAATCATACATGAGAAAAGTCAGCTAAGGGATACTCCCATGGACATAGGGACTCAAATCAGTACAGCCTACAAACTTCCAGCCCTTTTGTTGGGGGTCATGGCAGTATTGCTAGTTCCTCTGCAAACAAGAAGTAAACCAGACTGTTTTAAGTTATCTTTACCAGTATATATTTCTCCTTTAACTCTGTAATTCAATTAAAGATAATCAGTTTAAGTAATAAAATAGTTGTCCAGGCAGCTCCTTCCATCTCACTGAAAAGACAAGACCAAAAAAAAGAGGTTTCCTGGAGAAACCTTGCATTTGTATGCTTTTCTTTTAAATTGATCCAGCTCATCTCGCATGTGACACGTGAATCCTGTCCTGAAATGGACCCAGCCTGTTACTCCTTGCCCTTGTGATGGCTAAGCCAACCCATTTGCCGCAGATGAAGAGGACGCGCACATTGCGTCTTGGATGAGAAGTTAGGTCTCCATACCTTATGTTTCGGGTTGTTTACCCTTTCAAGTATAAGATTAAGTCCTCACCTTTTTTTCAGTAAATTGAGGTATAGTCTTAAATGGAAACCGTGTCTATTAATTATTAACCTGTTAAGATTATCAACTACAGTCAAGGCTATGCTGCTGCGTGCAACAGGATGGAAATGCAGGAGGCAGCCTTGCAGCATGTGGCCATTTCTCCCCTCTCTAGTTTTCTCCAAATCCCAGATTTGATCTGCTCTCCGCCTCAGAAACACACAGAGCCATGGGGCAAAACGTATTTCCATCAAGACACCATGTCCTGCTTATCTGTGGTGAGGGCTGTGGTCTGATAGATGGACCAGGAAAGTGATGAGATAGATCCACCACTGGCTCTCAGCAGGACGCACAGGCTTTCAGATAACCAGAAAATGACTGAAATGGCTACACTGCGGCATTATAGCCTTGTTCTGTATATGAATATGTAATTTTAATTCATGCTGGCTTCTTTATTACTGGCAGAGAACATGGAGTAAGGAACAAGGGTTACATACCTAGCTAACATATACACAAATATTTTACAGACATGGATATTTACATTTATTTATCCGTGGGGGCCTGAGGACTTAGAGCTGTTTCCTTCAGATGTTCACAGAATGGATAGGAGCAAGTTCAAGTGCATCCATTCAGTCTGAGCCAATGCTTCTGGGAAAAATCTTGCCGTATCCCTGTAGTTGTACTGTATAATAAACATCAGTGCTGATAATTAAGGGGCACTTTAAAAGTGCTATTTTGTATTGAAACACTTCCTTTTCAATTCTAACCCACTTTAAACACCCAGATTTGCTGTATTTTCAGTGATTTTCTGAATGACTTTATGCTGTGAGGGTAGAGCCACTGATTGCTGCAGAAGGTATTTCGTACTCTTAAATGCTTATAATCTTTATTCATCTATCACGTAGTTTTACCTGAATCAGCAGTAAAATCTCTGAAGTCAAAGGATAATTGCCAAAACAGCATTAACTTATTTTATCCAAATAAAAAAAATAACCTTTGAAAAAGTACCTTGCAGCTACACAGATTGACGAAATGCATCAATTATATTTTTGTTCACTTTATAATTACACTGCAGTAAGTGCACAGTGAACTTTACTGCACGGTTGGTTAACCGTAAGGTTACTGCTATTAAGTCAGTCTCAGAAACAACAACTTGGACTGCAATTTAAGAACAGAAGTCTGCACAGCATCTGATCAAGTCTAAAAATCTGACATATCCACACAAACTTCAATTTAAAATTCACAAGTAAATGATAGTACCCTAAGTACCATAAAGGGTTTCTGTTGCTTCGGTCAGGCATGCTGGGTATGTGAACTATTGGTTTTGAAAGAGCTTTTGGTATGTGTTAACCAACACCAATGGAAAGGGTTTTCCAGTGAACTCTGAATATCCCCTGTATCCTCTTTTTTGCATAGAATCAGGTCTTACGAGGAATGGGTGAGGGAACCAGGGTTGTTTAACCTGGAGAAAAGGCTGAGGCTCTGTACAACTACCTGAAGTGAGATTGTAGCAAGGTGGGGGTTGGTCTCTTCTCCTGAGTAACAGGTGATAGGACAAGAGGAAATGGCCTCAAGTTGCGCCAGGGGAAGTTATGATTGGATATTAGGAAAAATTTCTTCACTGAAAGGGTTGTCAAGCATTGGAACAGGCTCCCCAGGCTGTGATTAATGGAGCAGTGTCAAGTTGGAGGCCTGTAACCAATGGTGTCCCCCAGGGGTCAATACTCGGTCCAATCTTGTTCAATATATTCAGTGACCTGGATGAGGGGACAGAGTGTATCCTCAGCAAGTTCGCTGATGATACCAAACTGGGAGGGGTGGCTGACACTCCAGAGGGCCGCGCTGCCATCCAGCGTGACCTGGACAGGCTGGAGTGCTGGGCAGAGAAGAACCTAATGAAGTTCAACAAGAGCAAGTGTAGGGTCCTGCACCTGGGGAGGAAGAATGCCAGGCACCAATATAGGTTAGGGGTGGACCTGCTGGGAAGCAATTCTGAGGAGAAGGATCTGGGGGTCCTGGTAGACAGTAAATTATCCATGAGCCAGCAATGTGCCCTTGTTGCCAGGAAGACCAATGGAATCCTGGGCTGCATAGGGAAGAGTGTGGCCAGTAGGTCGAGGGAGGTCATTCTCCCCCTCTACTCTGCACTGGTGAGGCCACAACTGGAACAGTGTGTCCAGTTCTGGGCTCCCCAGCTCAAGTGGGACAGGAAACTACTGGAGAGAGTCCAGCGTAGGGCAACAAAGATGACCGGAGGATTGGAGCATCTCCCTTATGAGGAAAGGCTGAGAGAGCTGGGACTTCTTAGCCTGGAGAAGAGAAGGCTGAGGGGAGACCTTATTCTTGCTTCTAAGTATCTAAAGGGTGGGTTGAAGGAGGATGGAGCCAGACTCTTTTCCGTGGTTCCCAGTGACAGGACGAGGGGCAACGGGCACAAGCTGGAACACAGGAAGTTCCATTCAAGCATAAGAAAAAACTTCTTTACGGTGAGAGTGACAGAGCACTGGAACAGGCTGCCCAGGGAGGTTGTGGTGTCCCCTTCTCTGGAGATTTCAAGACCCGCCTGGATGCAGTCCTGAGTAATGTGCTCTAGGCATTCCTGCGTCAGCAGGGGAGTTGGACTAGATGATCTCTAGAGGTCCCTTCCAACTCTGAAAATTCCTTGATTCCGTGATTCCGTGGCTGAGTCACCATCCCTGGAGGTATTTAAAAGATGTGTAGACGTGGCACTTAAGGACATGGTTTAGTAGTGGACTTGGCAATGTTAGGTTAATGGTTGGGCTCCGTGATCTTAAAGGTCTTTTCCAACCTAAATGATTCTATGATTCTATGAAATTAGTATTCCAGCTTCTAGGGAATTAAGAGTAAATCTCCAGGTACACCCTGACGGTATTTCCACATTTTTCTCAGATTATCGTGACAGGAAAAATATTGTTGTTTCTGTTATCTCACTGATGCTGTAGACCCCCTTCTTGTCTTCTGTCTTCTTGACTTTGTATATTGCAAAAGTGCTGCTATGAAGCCCTGCCATGATGTTGTATCTGTCTGGCCTGCTCTGAAAATTGTTTATGCCATGAGAGAAACAGCTTAGGACAATCTAAAACTGGACTATCCATTATTGTAAAAGACTAAAACTAAAAGTAAAGTAGTAGGTGTTCTGTGTAAGTGGCACCTAGATAAGAAGAAAGAGTAGCCTAGTATGAAGAAACTTGCCTAGGATTTAGGATGCACAAGACCACTCCAATGTTCAATCACATTTTTTTACGTGAGGTGGGGAATATCCTCTACATTGCCTGTATTCCTCTGTTCCAGAGGTAACAGCACTTCCCAGCTTTACAGGGTATCAAACCCAGAAGTACAACAAAGATTTTAAGATGCTTCATCAGACAGATTATAAAAGTACACAAGAATGCAATAGAAATTAGAGATTATTCCCATATATAAACCAGTGTTTGTGTAATTTATTACAGCTGTGCTAAATCAGGTTGAGAACAGCAAAATTCATTAAAACATTATGGTATGAGTGGAGCAATCTGCTTTTTCCATGCTAGTACTTGAGTAACAGCAGCTAGGCAGAGCGCAGGCTCTGTGACTTCTCAGCGTCCAAAATTTGATTTCTGCTCACATTCATCTGAGCAAAATTTCTCTTATATGGGCACTCCAGAAAGTGAAAACAATTGGAGCCAGGGCACTCTTGTGCAAAATACCACCCACATGACACAAGCTGAGGATCTGCCATGCAATGTGGTAACTGCTAATGAACTGAGCTGGATCTGATGCAGTGTCTTGGCTTTATAACCAGTTTCCAGTCCTATAACACATCATCTCCTCCTCATGGCCATGATTTTCTTCTTTGAAGGTCTATTCTTTATTCACTCAAATCTTCTCCATGTGTCAAGAACATCATAAGAAGAAATTATTAAAAGCAACGGGCGTAAAAATCCCCATTCCACTGTTTTACTAAAGCATTTAGTCTGAGAAAAATTAGGCGAATTCACATTTCACATGTGTTTAAATTGCTAATCTCACTGCTCTATCTGTATTAGTGAATACATTTACAGTAACTTTTACTTTATAATATTTTGGCAGAACTGTTAGAAAAATTGTTATAAGCCTAGGAGTGGAACTGAACCATGAAAGCTAAACTGTAAGCTGCTATAAAGCTGGGTTATTAGTATGACAGAATAAAATTTCACACGCACAAAAGCTTCTAAGCTGCAATATTTTGAAAGCAAGAAGAGAGGGGTGGGGAAGTATAATCAAAGTCATCTATGTTGCCTCTGATATGTCACTGAACGCTGCCATAATAATATGTTGGTTTTGTCTGTTCTGTTTTTCAGGCATTTGGTGATATTACTGGAGAAAGTCTTTTGTGTAATGAAATGAGCACAGCCCAGGAGCGCGTAAGTGAAATGGACAGCGTGCTGCATACATCTTCACGTATCAAGCTGAGGGAGAGGAAAAAGAGTACAGCAAGGTGGAAAGGTATTATTTTCAGTTGCTGTACCCAGCTGAAAAACAATGCTGATACCTCAGCAAAAAACCACGGGAAGGATAGAAGAGAACAGTTTAATTTCAAAACACAGTTTCTCTTGGAAAGACTAGGGTGCGATTAGTTAGGGCTGAGATTTCACAGTTGTGTTTTCCAGTGGGTCTTCATCCTCGAGTAGTTTCATAGGTCTATTGCAAGAATCCTGAAGGCTGAAGAGCTGTCATTCACCCAAGCACTGTCCCACTTTCTATTCAGAAACTCAGTACAGTAATGCAACCCAGAGCAATCTATCTGCAGCAAGGGCCACCGTTTAAAGTATGCTGAGGGCAGGCTTGAATCAGCTACTTTATATATATAATTAGGTATGTCTGCACACATATTGGTCTGAGTGCAAAAGTCCCAATCCCTCAGACTTGCATCTGTGTTTTCCACCGTGTACTGAGAGCCACTGGACCCCTCCCAGCGCCTAGAGAAGTACGTGTCTGGTCTCAGTACTGGATCTGGCTCCACCAGATCCCTGCAGTTGGCTGAGTCCTGTCACTGTCAGTTTTCTGATGCTCTCTGAGGAGTAAAGTTCAGTTAAGAGCACCTTGTATTACTTTTAAATCCACAGAAGTCTTGTCTGCTGACAGAGAAACCTTGGAAAGTTCACATGAGCACACAAGACACAGTTTTTTCAAAGGAAAACTGATAAATTTAGTGTACGGGCTCTTGCTCCTGTATCCCTCTTGTTGGGGGAAGGAAGTTATTGGTACACAGTTGCCTGTGTATTTACGCCATGTCTTTCTATACATCTTGTTTTCTATTCTTCAGGAAATGACATTGTCTCCAACAAGAGCTAATTCCTGCAGTAATGTGTAGTCTACAGAGTTGTTTACATCCTGATCCACATCCATGATATGGTTACTATCTGACAGGATTTACGGTACTGATGTCCACACCTCTCTGCATACAGTGTTGTCCTGCAAACTCTCCATTCATAGCTCTTCTGTGGCTTCAACAAGCTTTCAGTGTGGTGAGCTCACTGGATCAGATCACAGATCAGATCAAGCAGATATAATTATTTCATATGATTTTTTTTTTCTTCTAAATAGTGGGACATTCCTGGATTTCTCAGGTTTGCTTATTCCTGCTTTTCCAGATTTCCTTGTACCTGCTAGTGGTGGTGAGGAAAACGTTGCTGATCTGTCTTTCAAGTTTCATGACTAAAACATAGACAGTGTTTTCAGTAATTGTTCAAAGCACAACACTATTGTAATTGCAAGGCTGCAAAGATGCCCAGAAGAGGAACAATGATGGCTTCATGCCATGAGTTCTGTAGCCAAATCCCAACAGGCTGCAAAATTTACAAGATCCCAGAGAAGATCATTTTGCTGGGATCTTAATGTTGGACAGACCTGCTTCCCTGGGAGCTACAGCAGCTTAAAGCTACCTGGAGGTTATCCTCATGCTTTCTTACTAGTATTAAAGTATTGCTCATTAGTTCAAACTGGTCAGTGCTGGTCTATTTGGCTTCATACAAATACATAGGAAATGAAGTCTATGCCCCAAAGGCAAGGACTACAAGAGACAACAGAAGGAGAAGGTGGGAAAGGGAATGAAGGCAAGAAAAGTGTAGTCATTTTTCCAAGGTCACCAAAGTCAGAGGCAAATGCAGAAATAAAGGGCAAACTGCCAGTGCCCTGACTCTTGGTCTTCCCTGTACTAGGATGGAGATGAAAAAGGGAAAAGTCTTACCTTCCTGGTATTTTGAATCATTCATGTAGAACACTTGTAATCAATTAACATAGTAACTGGTGACATTTTTCTAATACATATGCTTTTCTGGTGTCCCTTTGTTCACACTGGTATGGTAAAACTTTTTCAGATGCATTTATCTTTGCAAGATCTTTCCCAGTGTCTTGAACATTGTTGATTGATTTTGATACTGAAATCTATGGTTCTCATCCATCTGAATAATCATTAAATGACATTAGGTAGTAACCTGGAGATTTAAATATCACTCCTGAAAAAAGTTTTTCTTTGGGTTTGCAAGATAACAATTTGTTTTCCACTTTTTGTTTCTTCTTTTAATTGATTTATATGCATGTGCATACATGTGTGTTTATATATGTTACACTCAGACAGAAATGGTGTTAAAA
The DNA here is from genome assembly GCA_008921705.1 of Burhinus oedicnemus. Classification (NCBI taxonomy): domain Eukaryota; kingdom Metazoa; phylum Chordata; class Aves; order Charadriiformes; family Burhinidae; genus Burhinus; species Burhinus oedicnemus. Next base: position 386,740 of record VFFE01007011.1, read on the forward strand.
ATCTTCTGAATATCTACAAGAAGTTATGTGATTTCTGTGGGTTCTGTTGCATCAGATATTACTTGGATGACTTCTCGTTGTCATAACAGGAATAAAATTGCCTTTTTAATGTTCGGTTTGCCTGTTGACACTTTAAACTATTGTACATAATAATGAAAAAAAAACTAACTGAAGAGAAACTGTCCGGTCCCAGAATTTTTCTGTGGATTTTTTCTGTCTGAGCAGAGTCGTGCTTTTCACCAATTACCCCAGCATCTGGGCTAATACCGATTATCCCACAATGAGTGAATGACACAAGGAATGGTGTGGAGGCCACGAGGATTGCTTGTGTACATGGCTGTCCTCTGCTATGAGTTATGGTGGTGATCTGTAACCTACTGCAGCTCACGGTTGACAGTACCAAGAAGACAGCATGCTGTGGGCAGCATCATACCTTGTGCATCTTCTTGGCCTTAGTTTTGTCTTTAAATGTGACTGAGTATAATGGTAAAAATTCCTTTGGGCACTATTATATCCCAGGTTTGCCACCACTGAGTTAAGATATCCCAGTCTGGTTCTATGAGATTTTGACTTCAGTGTTGGTAACATGCTATTATTTAGTCTGATGACAAGACTGACTTTATGTGCGGGGCCACCACACCTTCAGTTCTGATAGGAATATACTGATTTGTTAACAAATGTGGATCTGGTCTTGAGATTTTGTTCAGCATGAAGGACTTGATTCACCACTTTTATTACCTCAGTTATGTTGGCATGTCTCCGCTGACTTTCATCTGATCTGGAATGTACAATTCTGAAACAGTACATATTCTTGAAAGCTGAATTTAAAGCATGCTTAAATATTAAGTAAATTTATCTTACATTTTTGCTGAAAATGTACAATCCTACCTATTAATTTTGGTTATGGCATCATGTGAGTTCCCATGGTCGTTGGCCAATATACACTGGGTGGCATTGACTTTGAAATTGTTTTCTGAAGTGCACTTATCAGCAACATCATCCATAATGCTCAGTTATAGTTGGATAGTAATTGCCTGTCTATGCAGTGTTCCTTTACAACAATTTTCTCCGGTGTAGCTATATATATGTAGTCATTACTGAAAAGTGTAAATAAAGAATCCTTTTAGTGGTGTAGTTTCCCTAGGTACCTACTGTGCTCTTATTATCTAAAACATACTCCCCATCTGTAGTTCTGTTCTATTAAAGGATAAAGACATAAGTATGAATTAAAAATTAAAATGCTTGTTGTAGATTGGAGAGCAAGGTCTATTAGAATATATCTGGCGCGAGGCTCACAGTACAGTAGATAGATTACACTGAGCATCAGTTAAGCAAGGGGATGAAAAATGAGTGATTTTCATCATTCAGTTAAATATAGTGCTAAGTGGTATGTGCTAGCATTAAAAGCAAATTACTTAGCACTTCACCAATCACAGCATGAGAGCATTCCATTGGAAGCAGTATTTCCAGTGATGCTCAGTCGTCAGTTTTATTAAATAAATCAGCTGTTAATGCTTAAGGAAGCAGCTGAAGACGTATTGCTATGATAATAAAAAGATTGAAAATGTAAAAATAAAGAGAAGCAGTACCTCATTTTAATGAAATGCCCTAAGAAAACCTCCCTCTCTCTTAACAACAAAATTCCAAATTGCTGGTAGATCTCTAGTATTTGCATCTCCTGTACCTTCTTTAGGTCTTCCTTTCTTACTAATGAATATGACCTTTCCTTTTTTTTTTTTTTATAATGACATCTTTTTTCTCATAAATCTGCTGAACAAGTCACTGAACATTTTGATGAGCTTTTCTGATTCCCTCTTACATCTCCTTGATAGGATATTATTATCCAGTAATCTAGAGATGGGGAGCCTGATCGTCAGCGCAGGTACTTTTTGGTTGCTCAGTAAATGACGATGGAGATACGAGAATTTACACCAGAAGAGGTTTTGACATTGAGGGCTACCTTCATATCATGCAGCAACGTTATTTCCTCCACAACAATGGGCATTGGGAGACACTCAAATCTGCTGTCTGAATGTGTGGAAGCTGTGAGAAGTCATAAACTGGTCTGAGTCTCAGACCATTCCTAGGCCTCCTCCTCCTAAAGAGAAGTCACCCACCAGGAGCCGCACAGCAAAAGTCCTGGGAATGACACATGCAGGAAATGGTCCAATGTCTGAGCCACAGATGCATCTTCACCAGCAAGATCAAACATTAAAAAGAGAGAAAATTACAGCTCATGTCTCAAAATTACAAGATTAAGGAGACTATGCATGAAGCTATCTTGAGTCCTTTGTTTTCTTCCTGGTGTCATTCTTTGGGGAATCCTGTTTTGAGTGTTCTTTTATGACTAGGTTAGAAAGCTGTTTTCTTTATAAAGAAAAAAGGGTAGGAAGTGGGGGACAAACTAAAAGGATGAAGACCAAGAATCTCCTGTCAGTACATTGTTGCAGGAGCTCATACATGGAGTAAAATACCACCTTTTCTGGGATTCATTGTAAGCATGACAATCAGTTAGTTTCTTTGGTCAGGGGAGGAAGGATAAGGGGCAATCAGCTTAAACTTGTTGCAAATACTATTTATTTCTGGGTTTTTTTGGAGACAGGGCAAACAACCGTGCCCAAGGGATAAGCTAGATAGTTCATCTATTTTAGTACAAAGGTTGGCTGGAGATGTTTTGAGTTTTCTTCTAGTCCTACATTTCTGGGGATTTGTGAAAATGATGAGATCTGCTCAAAACAAGTATCTTTTCCATTTGTGCTTAACTTGTGCTTAAAACTTTAGTGAAATCAGTGCAGTCTTTCCTCTAAGTGTAGGATAATGATGTTGGACCTGAAAGAATACTTTGTAAAATCTTGGCTTATTTAAAAAAATCTTTCCATGTGAAAAAAATTGTCAAACTTTTACAATGTATGTTATAAAACAAGGCATATAAGCAATGCTTCCTTTTCTTGCTGCAGCAGATTTTCATTCTCATTTCCCTATCTTCTTCTACTTAGATATGCACTCAGAAGTTTGTTTTTTTCTTGTTGTACAAGATCTTTACTTGAAGTACTTCCTTAAACCTTAAAACAACACACATTCTTTTTGGTACCAATATAATGTTCTCTTCTCAAAATATTTAAGGACATGATATTTAACCTAGTTTTCAAAATACACAATTCCTCTTTACATTTTCTTGGCTGACATGTAATGGTTCTGATGCATCTTTTCTGGGTATGCCAATCCTGTCATATACACTAATATGAAATAATGACACAAGGTTGACTTAACTAGACATAATAGGGCACATTTCTAAAACATTCTGTATGGGAGGTATATGCACAGATCTTGCTACTTGTTAATGAAATTGGAGAAATTCCTCATCTGCAGTACGACATATTTATAACAGCTTCCTACTCCAAAGGCGTACAGCCCTTACATAACAAAATAATAAAAATAAAAAAGAAAGGACCCCCCCCAACATTGTTTCAGATAAATTTTAGAACTTCACTATGCAATGGAAAATATAACCTCATTGAATTTGGATCAATAGACAGCTATCTTTGCCTCTAAAACCAGCGCGTGGATGTGGGTGCATGTGTGTGCTCATGTGAATAGAAAGATAGTAGGACAGATTTCAGTGGCAAGGCACCATATTTGAAACCTTTTCAGGGGTTTGTCTGTTGTTCATTCTGTTTAAGTCTTTATTTCCTATTTTTGAACTAAAAATCAGCGTTTGAAGGCTTTTGTCTTTTCCCGCAATTGTTTTCTGTGAGTATATTAGAGAAGCTCTAAACTATCCAAGAATGTACGCTACTTTCTTGCAGAATCTTTCAGATGAGAGATGGAAAAACCTAAATTTTTTAATGGTCTCATCACATTATGTTTTTTCTTTAGAAGTGGTGGACAGGAATTGGTTATAGCCTTCTGTTTTCCCCCTTGGTTTTTTTATGTTTCTGTTAAGAATCACTCATAGTTTGGGTCAAAAAATTTTGTGGACAGCTGACAGCGGAAAGGTTACCACTTAACGTTGACCTATGAACAACTCTTAAATGCTGACTCTTCCTGATGAATCAATGGCCTTATGCACAGGAACCCAGCTTATCGGGAATGTGACATTTTACTCAAGGCTGGGGCTGTATTTACAAGCTGAAGGCTTGTCTGTGCTCCTTTGACAGACAGAGGGATTTTACAGGGAATGTCGAAAGAGCTGATGGAGGCACAACTTGGTCCAAAAAGAAAATAGTGAGACCAGATTAAGAGCTGTTGCATCCAAATGTCTGATTTTTAGCCTTCCTCTTCTACCCTTGCTATTGTTGTGGACACAAGTTCTACTTTGAGTGCAGCTGTGCCACCTGAAGAGATTATCTGCAGCTGCTTTTTCATGCAGGAGCAGCTCCCATGGGAGCTCTGCCTCACCCGTTTCAGGATGAGCAGCAAATACCTTCTGTTCCAACCGTTCAAGCTTTGCAGGGCCATTTTAACCAAAACCAGGTGAAACAGCATTCGCATGAGCAACTCCACTAGCAGGTCTGAGCACAGTCATCTTTGAGAGGCGGGTGTGAGGACAGGGTGGGTGATGCTGTTATTCCTTCATCCAGCACAGCTGCAACTGAAGTGGATTTCTGCTCTCTGTGTGTCTGTCTGTCTGGTTTAAAGGTTTGTTTCGAAGTCCTGTGTTTCTTATTTGATTGCAAATGTTGTGAACGGTAAGACAGATCTTTGAGGTGAGAGTCCTCAAAGACAGCTAAGTGGTTGGGGATGACACATGGACTTTAATGCTCATTTTAGTCCAAGGTGAAGAAAATGCAAGAAGTGTATCCCGTGAGAATGGGCAGAAAAGCAACACTAAGAGACGACACCTCCATTAGCAGTAGTACAGGACAGTAGGAACAGACCTGTAGAGGAAAACAGCTGGTGCTGAAGGTCTGGCATCCATGACATACAGGTTGTGGTGGTTCACTTCAGACTACCTGTAATCTGGTCCTGTGGACTTAATGGCCATTAGGCACTGGGGTAAGAAAGGTTTGTTCCTAGAATAAACTTCCAGGAATAAATGGGAATATTCTTCCATCCTAGTTTTAACTGAGGAATCCAGTGAATGTGCCCCAAGGCTGCCACAGCGTGAAGCAGAAAGCACAGTAAGTGAGGACATAGAGAAGATTTGCCCCAAAAGCTCATTTAAGACACTAATGTAGAAATCTCCAAAGTTACCCATGCCACCTGGTTTGGGAGCAAGTGGGACACAAAATAACCATCTAATGGATCAAAGTTGATGGCTGTTCACTAAGGGAACCTGCTCAGGTCTATAGTGGTTTATACTCTCAGCACTACTAGGGTTGTCAGCAAAATTGTTAAGTAGCTATATGTTTTAAAATTCATAAATAATCCTACTTAGGCATTAGCTTTCCCTCTAATATTGCCATAACCCTGGTGATATGTACCCTTTTCAGCTTTGTCAGGGCATATGAGGAAGGCAAAGGGAGCATTAGCTCTATGTAGCTGAAGGCTTCATCCACCCAGGTATGTGACAACCATATGTTAGATAAGAATGTGTGAAAAATGTATTTTATTTTTTAGTGACATAAACATATTTTCAAAAAGAAAAAATCAGTGATATTTTATGAGGGTTTTTTTTAATTATTATTCTTTCAATGATATACTCTGCTGCTGCTGTTTTCACATAATTGTTTTTGTCTGTTCTGAGGGAGAAATTCAACCCATGCTTAATCTGCTGCTCATGCACCTTGGGTAGGGAATAGCACTAAAATAGGGGTTGCCGACAAGCTTCGGACTTAACAGCGCTGAAGAAGGAACAGACGCCTTTGAATCCTCCCTGAACACAATGGGCATTACTCTAAAAAAGCAAATAGGCTATCGGTTGTGCCCTTGAATTTCTCCAGTGTGTTTGCCAGCCGCTCTATGTGGCTGTGCCTAATTACGTGCAGCGGATGGGGAGTCCCATTCACTCTGCAGGCTGCAGCCCTCTGGTGTCCACTCAGCTGGGGCATATGCAGTCCTAGCTGCTATATTCCTGGGTAAGATGAAACAAAAAGATGCTGCGAATGATGCTGCTTCAAGTGAAGGACCCAGCTGGAGGACTTCTCAAGGCTTCTGATGGGACCTGAACGGGAGAGGAAAGGGGCCTCATAGAAGGTCAGAGCTTCATCAGTGAAGGCTACAGTGTTTTTACCAGCTTTACAATGTTCCTGAAAGGGGAGGGATTTGCCTGGGTAATTAGGTCAGGATTGTAATAGTTTGGCTTTCTCTTATCCTTGTTATGTGGATAACTCAGATTTATTTTTTTCTTCTCCGCAGACTCAGCAGTACAATTTCAAAATTGACATGGTGCTTATCAGAAGTTAGTAATTGGATAGTGCAACCTATTTGTTTGATAAAGCTGAACTGTTCATTTTTGGTTTCTAAAAGCTAATAGGCATTGTTCCTTCTTTGACATTTGATTTTAATGGCTGTAATGTTGCTCCTGTCTCAACAGCTATATGTCTGGGTGTTTTCCTTGACTCCACGCTTTCTCTGCAGGCTGAAGGAGACTGTTTTTAACTCTTTAGCTTCTGGCATCTGTGGTAGTTTCCACACTCCTCCAAATGCTGCTGTGTCCCATTGAGCTGTCAAAGGCAAAGTGCAGGGATTCAGCCATGAATTAAAGCTGAAGATAGAGGTGCAGTTTTTCCCAGTTCTGCATTGCTCTAGTTAGTCAGAAATAGTGTAATCATAAAAAAATCTTCCTTATATTTTTGCACAAGCATGATCGCATGGAAGTTGGTGAGGTGGGGTGAAACTTTGGTATAAAAGAGATGTGTAAAAGTCCTCTGACAGTACCATTTGTCGCTGATGGAGTTCTCCGAGGTACCACTTCTGTTACTATAGGGCTGGCTTATTGCAGCTCCTTTTTCTTCGGCCTTCAAGCAAAATCAATTCATGAACTATGCAACACTGCTTTAAGGCTCTTTTTATGAGACTAGCCTAATCTACATATGGCATTGTCCCTACTTTACAGTCTTTTAATTGGCTACAAGCAGCTTACCATATTGATTGAAAAATTCTTCTTGTTACATTTAGAGCTATAGCTAATTATGATCTTTCTCCTCTCCTTGTCTTCTTGATTTGTAGTTCACATCTCCTTCTCAGAAGCTCCCTCCTTTCTCTTTCAGCCCGGGGTCTCCTCCACTTGAACACATTCCCACCCTGATTTCATAAAACCTCATGTCTAAGCCACTGCTGTTAGCAAGGTACTGAATAAGATGGACTACTGCTCTGGGGCTGGATGGCAAATTCTGCTTTCCAGATAAATACTGGGCAGCTTTTGATAGTATCATTATGTTAGCAAACACTGGGTGTTTAGAGAATGTTTCAGTAGCGAAATAGAAAATATAAATTAAAAAAATTTGACCCTAAGTATTTTGTGTAGCTTTATGGGGGCTAAAGAGAGGTTACATGGAAAAGTTCAGTCAGTAGTAAAATGCATATTTCCTTACAGTTAAGTACAAGCCCTTACTGAAAGGGCTTTTAAAAACAACTGTTGTCACTTTTGATAACTGTAAATATGTAGCTAAGTTAATTAATTAACTTATTATTATGGAAGGGATACCAGAAGAAAATGCTGTCATGAAGTATTATTTTCCAGAAATCTAACTGTAGTAGTTTCTCCTAGATTATGATTGAATGATCCATGAATTTCTAACTCCTGAATGCCCCCTCCCTCCATTAAATACTGCAGAATATCCATCTTATTTTTAAGATTGGTGCATCAGATTGCTGTACAATCCTCACTGCTGATGTAATCAATGGGAAATCTGTCTAAGCAAGAAAGATGTGAAAAGGCATGCCACACTGTGTCATGAGTAAAGCTGATTGAAAAAATTCTACTTGACACCCTGTGTCACAAACTGGGGGCAGAAATTTTAGCATAATTCAGGAACTCAAAAGAGAGTTATTCCAAGATCTGGAAAATGTTGTCGTCAATCTCTTTGGAGTAAAACGTGTGAATTATTTTTATCGTTCCATGTCTTTAATATCCACGTTTCCTTCTTTTATGCCTTATTTTATGCATTTAATTCAAATGAGAGCAAATGTGTTCTGGCTGAATGTCATATATATTGTATATAATAGAACTATGATTAACTGTATGAATAATTACCAGTTGCAACTAAACAATTCAGATGGATAGTTTCATTAAGAAAACAACATGGGGTCATTATAAGGTTCTGGTCGCTGCCCCCAATCTTAGAAAAAAATATAGTTCTCTGAACCGCCAATCTGAACTGGTGATAAAATATCCCAAGTAGGCTCACATTAAGCTGGATAATATGCAGGCTGCTTGATTTGTATTGAATATGTGTCTGGTGGCTGGAACCCACTGTAATGAACTAGCCCACAAATCACAGCTTAATGGGAATCTACTTATACATATTGCTTAATTAAAAGTTGTGAGCTTATTAACATGTGTCTTTGGCACTGAGCTTTGGGGATGTAATCTCTGTGCAAATAAGACTAGGTTGTAAAAGTTTTATAGATTGACAATGATATTAAATTCCATACCTTAATAACCCATCATTTTCTCAAAGCATGGTTCCTATTCTGTATTTATTCAAAGCTGTGACAAACTGTTTGTTTGTAATCCTTTACAGTGTAGGACTTTGTGTACTTGTTTTATCTCAGAAAGCTAGTGCTGCTGATGTTTCATCTACTTCTGTCTATTTTTTGGGTGTTGCTAGCTATTCTGGCTGGCATACAGTCTCAGAGGCTCTTTTTTTATTACAGAGGCACCCCATGGCACAACACCATTAGTTAGGATTGTGCCAGTGTTTCCATTATAGACCTCTGTTTTCATGGGTTTATAACTCTACTGTAAAAATTTGCTTCGGGCTCAAACTTGGATTAGAAGGTCTGAGAGTGGGAGAGAACATTTTTGAGCAATTAGAACAAAAATCTGCAGTATGTTGCTCTTTACTTGGTTACATGACTTTCTTCATTTCTGCTGTATAGCTAGTTTCAGAAGCACTTCTGTCCAATTTTTTTTCTTTTTTTTTTTTTTCTTTTTTTGGCTTTACGTGACATACTAGCTGGGCTGTTTCTCCTTCATCTCAGCTAATTCCACTTAATCTTTGTAAATGCTTTCTGTCCTGGTTTGAGGTAAAACACAACCAATTTTCTTTTCAGTAATTTTACTTTTCAGTTGTCTCTTCTAACTAACTACACTGTTTGAAATTAATGGCGTATTCTTCAGACAGTGTCTGCTTCTAGCAGAGCTAAGGCCTGATGTTTACAGTTAATATGAAGGAATGGTATTCAGAGAGACTCTTTCTTATACTTATTGCTATAACAACGAAGGTCAGCTAACTTTGTTACTTGCCCTGTTGGAGGGTGGGAAGTGGAAAAGTGTAGAGGGGTCACACCTGAGGGGAGGAGCAGACAGGACAGGTGACCCAAAACTGACCAACGGGGTATTGCATCCCATCTGCCTCATGCTCAGTATAAAAGCTGAGGTATCAAAGGGGACAGCCTCTTTATTTAATGGACGGCATCTGAGGAGGACTCTGTTTGTCTGCCTTTGATTCCATCTGTGTGTTCCTGAATCCAGATCAGGAATCCAGTTCCGGTCCATCGCTGAGTCCAGTCTGGGACTTTCCTAGTGCCTGCCGGTGATGTGATCATCATGCTGGGAGTTTGATACAGTTTTGTATATATTTCATTATTTTCTTATTAATATTATTATCTTTTGCTTTTATTATTTTATTATTAATATTTCATTAGTTAAGTTTCTTTTTCAATCCATAAGTCTCTCTCTCTCTCTCTTATTCTTCTCTCCCTTGGGAGAGAAGTTGAAGAGAGCATCTGTCATTCACTTAGTGTCCAGCCCAGCCCAAACTATGACACTTTCATTTACTTAAAAAAAAAAAAAAAGAAAGAAAGAATAAAGCAATCTCTTGTAAGTCTTTAAAAACATGACTTCTGAATGAGGTACCTCTTATTTCCCTATGGAAATATTTAAGTTATTTCACGCTGTTTGCCACTTCACTTTAGAGAACTTGCAATAAGATGGTGGTACAGGGGAGAAGAAGGGAGAATATTGGTAAATGGAGACAGAGAGATGAGCTTTCAGAGCTTGTTGCAAGTCACAGAGTCCGGTGGTTTTCATGAATACCACGTACACCATAGTTATCCTTTCAGAAAAGAATCACACATTTTCACGTTACCACTTCTGAATCACAGATCTGTGAAAGAGCAAAGAAACCAAAGCTCTATTCGCAGTAGTTTTGATGGCTTCCTCTTCAAGAACTCTGCTTGAGAAAGGACTGTTAGCTGTGGGTATGTCACCTCCTCTTCATGCCTCATCCCCCATCCCCTCACCTCAGTGTCCCAGCTGAGAACGCACATGGAGAAGAGCTTTGGTTTTCCCCAGCTGACCTCTTTGCCACAAAAGGTTAGGAAACATTTCAAAAAGATGTGCTTCTTCATGCAAGAAAGTTGTCTTCATCGCCAGCGTCAGAACACTCTGAGTAAGTGCAAATGAAACCAGCTGTCCTTAAAGGACTTGAACGTGAGAGGTGAGGACTTCATTCTCCATGAAGGACTTGAGCATGGGAGTTGAGATCAGTTTGAGGGGACTGCACTAATCCGCATGATGTTTACCAGAGATCTACACAGTTCTTCTGCCCTTGAGGAGGCAGCAGGATGGGTGCAATACCTTTGTCTCTGTGCTTTACTAGCATGGCACCCCTGAAAAATGTATCCGGGAGAAAAACAGGAATGGTTGTTCAAACAAACAGGGAGATGGGCAGGATTCTGGTGTGGCAGATCTGTTAGATCTGACCTAGACAGTCTGAGACCTGTGTGGCTGAGTCCACGCTGAAGTTTCTCTGCAGCAGCATAAATACTGAGCAGTACTGTGGTATCCCTTCCATGGTGTGCTGTCACCAAACCAGGATGGTTACCCATCTTTGGAGGTCAATGCTGTGGCACAAAGCACGGCTTCACATCTGAGACGCCCTACAAGAAGGCATGTCCTCCACCCCTTGAGCTTGTGGTCAGTCACTGTCTGTCATGAGGCCCAACTGCTGTTGCGCCTCCTAAAGCTTTGGGTTAGATCATTACCAGAAGCCTACTGCTAAGGGAGGCTTTCTCTCCGTAAAAGGAGAGAAAGTGGGGACTGTCTCTGGAGAGGGTTCCTGAATGGCCTGGATCCAGTTTCTACTGCAGTCCTTTGTTATCATGCTGGACACTGCAATGGGATCCCATTGCAACAAACTGAGGTCCAGCAGAGAGCAGACCTGGACCAGGCTGTGATATTTCACAGTCTTGATTTGTACAAGAGCCTGACACAACATTTGGTGCCTGCATGAGTTTTTACAGTGAGCATTACATAATAATGAAGTATTAATCACAAGTGACTAACAACTAGATATTTCTTCCTAGAATAGGATGTAGATGAATATGTCATAGTTGAAGAAGTAAGTATTGTTTTCAATATATATGCTAAAATAAACTGTGTAACTACGCTGTATTCACAGCAGTTAACATAACTGCATATGACAATTGAATAAGCTAAGTTATAATAAAATATCCGTGAAGGATTTCCTTTTTGTAGTCCACAAAGTTTGAGTCCTATACACTGCTTTTATTCCAGTTGCTTCATTTTTTGCATTCATCAGCAGTTCTGACAGTTAAAAAAATAATTATTTCAGTTTGGTGCAAAACTCAGTTATTTGGAACACTTGATTAGAAAAAGATAAGGTCAGATGTGGTTTTGATTTCAGACCTCACAACTGTGTAGCAAAAGGACTTTTGAAACAAATGGTTGTTTGCACCTGAATTGCTGAAATATGTTTAATTAAAAAATGTAGGCACTGGCAAAGCTGAATGTTCCTCAAAGAAATTATTTTGACAAGAAGTTCAGCAACACTTCCATATTTTCATAAATCCATTTGACGGCACCTTTTTTTCTAACAAAAATTTTCCCTGCTTTAATCCCAAAGCCACACTCTTAGGACCTGACTCAAGAAAGCAATTAAATACCACTGAAGTCTGTGGAACTTGAGAAAGCATTTGAAGTCTTGAACATGCTAAGTTCTTGGCCTGATTTCTTCTGAACCTCATTCTTTAGAAATGTACTCTCTCTTAATTAATTTGATTAAGTAGCATTTTGTCTGAGACACCCTCCATTGTGAAGAAAAGGAAAGTAAGAAGAGCTAGTTGGCAGTTAGACTAATGAGAAAATGATAATTTCTCTAATACCCTGCCAGGGTCCAGTAAAATACTACTCGCATTAAAATAAAAGTTATATTTCCCTAATCTTTTAGAGATGTGTGATTCTTTCAAAATGATATTCAAATCAAAGACTTATTACTATCCCAAGCCTCAGACCATTTATTCTAAGAGGTATGTTTGAATTCCAGGGAAGAAAAAGATTTAATTGCAAATCTGTCTTACGTGATTTTGTATCATATCCTTTCCACAATTGTATTTGATTTTATTTTATTTTTTAATAAAAATGAACTTATGTATGCCTTTTGAATATCCTCACTCGTTAGGCAGCCAAGCATTGCATTGGAAGCAATGTTTGCCTGTTGTTTTACCAGGGTAAGAAACTAAGAGACAATAACCCCAGCCCTCACTGTGCAATACAGACAGCTGAGCAATTAACCCGTGAGCATCCTCACTGAGTTGCACTTCTATGCACATGGTGGTTGTGAGGCAGCCTCGCAAAGGGCATCCAGAGAGACAGCCAAATCAGTGCCAGGGTGCCAGGAGAGCGAGGGAGAGTCAGCAGTGGTGGTGCCATATGGGAGGTATCCGGGGAGCCCGGGGAGCAGCAGTGCCCTGCAGACTGCCCGGCTGCTGTCACGGTGGGGTTGAAGGCTGTTGATGGCAGTGATGGAGGCTCCAGCAGCGACAATGCTGCAATGCCTTTCCTGTCCAGGGGAAACTCAACATGCAGCCAGGTAGGTGCTTCCCTGCTTCTGGAGTCAGCTGAACCTCATCTTCCCATGCTGCCACACGCAGTGGCGCACTGAGGCATTGAAGGAACCTGTGCTGGTCCCACAAAGGGAGAATCCTAATTCTGTAGCATCTGGGGTACAAGTAATCACAAAATGGGCAACACCTGAGAAAAATCAAGCTATCGGTGCGGCTGGTTTAGGCAGCAGATTTTCTGCGGCTGGTTTAGGCAGCAGATTTTCTGCTGCTGCTCCTTCTGTGTTTCAGCAGCCAAGCACAAAGTGACATGCCAAGACCAGAGGAAAATCCAGACCTTAGCAGGGATCACAGACACTCCTCAGCCTTTACACAGGTCACACCTAGACAAACTAAGACAAGCTGAAGCCATTAACTCCACACTTTTCTGGTCCTCTGTTTATGTGACTCAGACTTTCCCCAATACAGTGTACAAGTGTACTTTCTCAAAGCTCTAATTGATATTCAGACAGAACTTTCTTCATATTAATGGAATTCACAGTTAATCTTCAGGGAGAAAATCAGCATTTTTATGTGAAATTAGGTGTATATTGCTTAATCAAGGCTTTTCCAAATTAATTTACTAACAATAAGTATTCATGTTGGTTCTCTTTCAAAAGTCCCTTTGTTTCAATACAGCTAATAATTTTTACACAGTTACAGCTAATTATAAAAGAAAAACTAATGAGGCTGCTCATGACATAGTGCAAGAAGTATTTCTGTTAAGATATTATATGGGGGGTTTTTGTTGTTGAAATGCTCACAATTTTTTTAGATTTTTCTTCCATATTGTAGGTATCCCAGAAACAAATTATGTTTTATCAGCTACCCCAGAATGCCATTGAACAGAACACAGAATACCATTTTCCACTGAAAAAAAACCTCTGAGCACCCCAGTGCCTCACAGAAAGAGGAGTCAAATCCTTCCTTCATCAGTACCACATCAGCTTTGGGCCCAAACACCGGACCTGACAGAAAAGATGTTATGCACTCTGGACTACAGCACCAGGAACATAAGAAGAGGAATCAGACCAAGAGAGGTGACGCCTGGAGAGGCATGAGTAGGTTGGCAGTAGGCCTTAAGGACTCCTTGCACAAATAAAACCATGTGATGGCCCTTCACAAATTTCTAGGAAAACCAAAAGTTTCATTTTGCCCCTATAATTCCTGTTTTCAGTGATGATGGAAAATTTCACAGGGAAAATATTCTTTGACATTCTTCCAGATCTACTATTAACTTCTATCTCAGGGTTTCTTTTTTTTCCTCCTTCTCCCAGAATCTCTCTTTAATTTGGAGGGAGTGCTTGGAGACAAACCTGGTAACCAATGCCACATCACAGTATCAGAGCAAACTACTCTGATCGGAATAAGCAGCACTCTTCCTTTTGACTTCCATGTCTAGCAACCCAATGCAAAGCTGGCTTTGACTGGGCTGAAGTTTGTGGTGTAAAAAGTACAGAAACCATTATTTCAAACTATGGAGTACTGAATGCCCACAGTGCCTGGCAAGTACATACGAGTTCCACTGTATTCCCTTGGATGAAACCCTGCTCCCTCCTAAGTCAGATGGAATGTTGTCCACCTGCGCCGGGGAGCTGGCACTAATGCCGCAACCAAAACACAAACCAAAAAACAACCAGACAAAAGGGGTATGACAATATTGTAGGATGTGATGCCCTTCACCTCACGCAGGCAAATAATCAATAATTACTCAGGCAACTAAGGCAGAGTTAAACTTCTTAGGTAATTAAGACAAAGATAAAGCTGCTGGTGTAACTCTCTGAGAAAAGCCACTGGTGCTAATAGCTCCCATGCAAAAAAAAAAAAAAAAAAAAAAGAAAAAAGGCTAAGGATTCTCTGGATGTCTGAATACCTGGATGAAAAACAGGATCCTGCCTGTGTTATCTGAACTTCTTGAGCTTACTGAGCAGGAACTGGAGGAATAAAAGAGGTAAATTTTCATTTATTCATTCATGGTCTCAGAGGAAGTGAGTGCAGTGAAGAGATAAATGAAAATGTTCTTCGATTGTTTAAAAACAATAAAAAAGAAATTTATTCTGAACTTAAACAGAATTATGAAAAAATTGGAGTATGTAGCTTTAAAGTAAATCCACATACCCATCTAGGCATATCTAGAACACTTATTGAAGGATTTACATTATAATGCTGATGATTTCATTGCTCTTTCTGGCTTCTCATGGACATACCCAGAAATGAAAGGGGTCTTTTTATTCACTGTGCAAGTACAGCTGAAGTGTTGCCAGTTCAGGCTTTTTTGTCTTGTCCTACTGATCTATGCACCCCTAAAAGTGGGATGATCTTTCAGTCTCTCTGTCCTAGAGCACTCTGGACCATGTTACTAAGTGGGGGGAGGACTGTGTCTTATTTCTGAGGAATGAGACAAAAATACCAGTATTTTGCATTGGTGACTGGGTAGTCATCCACCAGTAAAAGGACCTTGAGCCAGACTCAGTGTCTATAGAAGACAAAGGGAATATTTCAATTAGCTTCAGTTCGGTCCTTTGTGCTCTTGGGCTAGATTTCATCAACTGAAAACCACAAAAGAGATATCTCTGCTGTAGTAGATTTGTTTCCCTTCTGAAGCAACTACCTGAAATTAACTGTTCCATAAATATTTGAGTGACAAAACCGTACCTGAAACCTTGTGTTACAGGGATAGTATTTGCTGCATTCAAAGCCAATCTAAAATATACTATATGCAAAATACTGGTCCATATTTGCAAACATGGCAAGTGGCTTCTGAGGCTGGCCTTTGGGGCGCTCTGTTTAGAGTGTTAAAAGGTGCTGAAAATCTGAGGTAATCAGACACATTGGCACCTTTTGAAAATGCAATACTTGTTAGAAAACACTTCCACCTAGCCATAGCCATAGCTGGGAGTGAACCGAAGCTGCCCAGCCCTGCGAAAAAGTTAGGTCTTGTTGCTTTCATTATTCTTAGCTCAAAGTTTATTTAAAGCGGTGAAAGAATTCTTGCCAGCTTGTTAGATTAAGGATTGCAAACAAAACTTTTGGAATACCTACAATTAAATCCTCTGAATTAACCTTTCTAAAAGCAAATATGTGTACTTGAGTCCGTACTTTGTTCTTTCCAGGCTTCGAAGTGCCAAGGTATAGGGGAAAAGATCTTTTTTGTTTAATATTTGGGCTCAGTTAAGAGGCAGAAGTCTTGGCATTCTCACATCTGATTTTCACGGGATTTCCCATCTAATAGTATAGAATCAGAAGGCTTGGATGAGCGTCCTAACATCTGAGATTTGCTAATTGCTGGCTATAATGAGCACCTGATGCTCTAAGATAACAATATTCCTTTTCACTCTTCCCTTGTGATGGCATATTATGTTGTGTTTCTCCATGCTAAAAAGAAGACAAAGAGTGACTACCGGTGCCAAAAGAAATAAAATCAAGATATCTCCCAATAACTTGGGAGCCAATATATGTCACTGCTTTAGTTCCCTCTGCTCTTGATATCATTTAAGGAGTTTTGTGTGAAGCCACCTGGGAACAACAGAGACAGACAGCAATCAAGGCAGTCCTTGAAGAAGCGACTGTAAATCTGACAGAGAATGAGTTTATTTACTCCCTCGCCTCTTCAGACCTTCACCAAACCATCTGGGAATTAGACCAGGATGGATATGTGAATATGGCCACTGTGAACTCTATTTACTGGAAAAAATGTCTTACATTTCTTATTGCACAAAATCAGTAAACGAAACTTCCTTGGAAACATGTGGTATTGGGGATTTTACCCCTAGTCGTCTCAAAGCGTAATAAAACCAACACTTTATGATAAGAAGGAACTTACATTTAGGCAATGAGTTCACTTGGCACTGCTGACTCTGCCTTTCTAACTTGCGGGACCTGAAAGCAGCTGCTCTATAAGGAAGCAAAGCTTGCACTGGATAAAGATCGCAAGGTCTTCCCCAGGCTGCTCTCTACCCCTCCCTAACTTGTGAGATCAGCTGTGCTTTAGAGAGAGAATTCCACCTGCCTTCCCTAAGTCTGCATTCCTATCTGATAATAGAGGCCTTGATTTAAGAATTACCAGCACTGGAATGAGTCTCGTTGCTGTTCATGAATGCTGGTGAGATTGAATATATCTTTCACTTGTTAATCTTTTCACATGTGACTGCATTCAGCAGCACTGAACATCATTGGACGTAACCCATCGAGTAAGTAACTTGTTATATTAGGCAATGACCAGTTGCAGATTCTGAGGCTTCAAGCAGCAGACTTAGATTTATACAGGAGGATGCAGGCAGAGCAAGTTGTCTTGCCTCCACACCAACCCACAGGAGTGATCCAGCTCCAGTCTGGAAGCAGCAGTGCACAGTGCTATGTCCACGTGGAGGTGTCCTGCTTGGCATATATAAATATATCATGGTGTTGACTCTGCTATCCTTTCCCCATTCAGTCTTACATTCGCATGAAGACTGATCTCACAGTAAGTCACCACTCAGTCTAAGAATGGGTGGGATCATTTACTTGCACATGTTTAGCTCCAGGAACGTGGCTTATTTATGCTTTTGCCTACAGATATTTTGTTAATTTTTTTTTCTTTTCTTTTTTGGTAAAGTTATTCTAGTTTCTAGACTTTGTGCTGCTTAGCACGCTGGTATTTACTGCCCCTTATTGACTTGGTGGGAGGACACTTTTTCTGTTTTTAATGATTTTTGAGCTGTATTTCCACTAACATTTTAGTTTACAACACTGAGATGAAAAGTGTTTAAAAATGTGGTATGAATATTACTGTGTGGTTTTGGTTTCTACATATTTAAGCCTCCGTTAAGACTGTACATATGAGCTGCTGAAACAGTTTCCAATTGTTCCTTGGGGTTTGGCCATTGACTTCTGTGTGTCAAGCTTTCAACTCATGCAAAGTGAAATTCATTACAAATTTATCAATATTGTCACAATTTTAAAATTTCAGTTTAATTGTAGTGGCTTTTAGCAAAAGCAGTGCTTTGAAGCAGCAGCAATGTTAGTGAATTTCTGGCAGAGAAGAAAGGATAAGCTCATAATTCAGTGCGATAACTACTATAACTACTATTTAAAACTTGATATTGGTAAAAATCAAAATGCTTCCAACAAAATAAAAATATCTGATTTCTTCCATTCCTAAAAAAGCATGCAAATCCCATGTTAAATATTTTTTTCTCTCAGGTCAGTGCTTCTTCCTTCCTCTGGTTCTTCTCTCAACACTCTAGTCACTCTCTTAGTATCTTTCTACCTTTACGCAGTCTTCTGTCCTCGATCCTCGCTACACTTCTTTCTGAGTACTGTCAGCACAAGCACAAACTCAGCTCCTTTTTCTCTGCTACTGAGTCTTGTCACTTCCTTGCCTCTTTAGACCTGTTTCCTCCCACCCTAAAATACCAGCTCCTCTCCTTCTCTGCCATCTCTGAAATATCTCAGATCTGCTCTGAAGACCACATAGTTCGCACAGTCCCTTCATTTTCCCCGTGCAACCTCTCCCTCCTCTGCTTCCCACCACCACTGCCCTGCGTCCTGGGCAGTGTGTCCCTCCCTCCTGAGCCTCACAGCTAAGTCACATCCCTGTCTTTACAACTCTTCATCTCTTTGAGAACTTGTCAGCTTCTCAGAGCCTGTCCAAAGCGATCTGACCACCTTGGTCAACCACTGCAAGGCCACCCCAAAGAGAAGTCTATTTGTCTGTTGCTTTGACTGTGTTACTACTCTCCAAGCATCTCTTCCATGCCCCCCTCAGTCTTCTGCATCAAGCGGTTGTGTTGGCTTCCACACACCACAATCTTTTTATTTCCAGTGCTCAAAAGTGCTGCTGCTTTTCTCACAATTCCTTCACAACTCTCCTTTAAATTCCTCCTTCAAGCTCCTCTTTTACTGTGCTGCAAAAAAACCTACTGGGGTCTGCAAAGCACTCGAGCAAGAGTCTGACATGAATTTACTGTTATTCTGCAAAAAAACGTTACTTCATTATCTCTCTGTGCTCTCCTATCTGTCTGCCTGTCTGACTTTACCTCTTGTGTATATCGGTTACATTCAGAGCCCACACGCAAGTTTTCTGTGGCAGAGGCTGTGCAATTTTTCTGTGGATACGTATCCTCCAGCAGAAAAGCCTGAGCCTGGGAAGTGCTGAGCCAACAGCAGAAGGTGTTTTTCAGGTAAAGGTCTTTGCTGTTCTCTTCTCCTGTTACTTCTGGAGAGTCTTACGCGTTTGTTTCTTTCCTCTGCATTGTTTTCTATTAAATTTGATTTTGTTTGTTCATGTGGCTAAGAATGGCTTTGAACAGCAGTGATGGATCATACACTAGTTCTTGATACTTAGCTGTCTGTAGACAGATTAATGGAATAGAGGAAGGTAGAATGCTACACACCAGAGATAATCCTAATGTTGACATCACTGAGTGCCTCTCAGTTGGCAGAACAAACCCTAACAAAGTAACCCATACTGATGTGCAATATTTACATTTAAATCTAAATCAGGACATACATATGGAAAAACTATATATGATGACATTGCAGATTGCCTGTTTTTTCAAATAGGTCCTTCAGGGTAGCAGCTGGATTGGTTTTAAGATAGGAGCTTCTTAATCCAGGCAGATGTAGCTCTCATCAGAAGTTAATTTGCAGGGATATCCACATATGCAAATCATGTCACAATGCTGAAATGCAACCACGTAATGACTGGAAAATGTTATACCCATAAATCATAATACCATGATCATCAAAATTTCCACTCAGCCAGGACAAATTCAACAGCATTTATGTCTTTCCAGCTTTTAGCCCATAAAAATTCTGTGTTTTTGGAGAGTGTGTTACACTGGTGATCTTAAAACTCCCAAGTCTGGTATAATGAGTCCTCAAGTGCGTTATAACTTACCAGTAATTACATTTCAACATTTCTGCTTTCAGCAGTTAGTGTTTTATTCATAAACATTTAAACACTGAATTAGGCATAAAATAAGAATGTTGGCAACAACCCGGCTTAATTTCATTAACTATTAGGTAAACGTAGTATTGCTTCTTCAAATAATCCTTGGTTTGAATGCTAAAGATGTAATGAACTTCATGGTTCATAGCATCTGACATTGCTTAATTAATGGGTGCATTTATAGTACATAGGCCTTGGTAATTGATTTATATGCATGATTTGCACATACAGCTGTTAGTTCCTGTAGGAAAGTCATAATTCAAATGTGTGCATATTTTCTAGATATGGGGAAAGGGGAAAAAAAACACCTCACAAACTTGTCGAGTTCCCAAAAAACATGATAGCAAATAAATAGCACAGGAAAAATAAATAGCACAGGAAAAAACCTACCAGAAGAAACATTAATGTTATAGCTTTGAGTTTCCACAGCTCACACATTTCAAATGGAAAACATGACAAAATCCTTCTCAGCGGTTTTTTCCTCCTTATAGTAGATGTGGTTAAGTCTATATATGCCCACACACCTCTGTAAGTCTGTTCATATTACAGCGTATGCGGGGTGAATGGAGTCCACATTTTCCATGCCTGTTTGAGTTTTTCTCCTTCACTCACATACACACAAACACACACAAGGTATACATAATTTAGATTTAGGAGCAAGTACAATAAAGCTAAGAAAAGGTTACGCTTAATATTACACGTGTTTAGTCTTGGGGCAAATCTTCTCCTAACCGAAGCCAAACATTGGAGACGAGGGAATTCAGCACAGGTTTCCTAGCCTGTCCAACAGATTACTTGTGAAAGCCAAAGTGGTGTGTTGAGAAGTCGATGCTGAAGAATAACTGTGCTCTGAGTGGAAAGAGGTCTCCTGTGGCAGTTTAAAAAAGGTTGAGGAAGAGAAACAGCTGTTTCTGGATTATCCATTACCTTGGAGCTAAGACTGCATCCTTCCTAGTCCTTTTCTTGCTGTTTGGTGTATCCCAAGCAACAGTCCCAAGCGCCGAAGCAAACATCCTCATTCCAGCATGTGGAGTTCCAGTTCCCCTATCTTTCTACCTTACACTGAGGACTACCCCACATTAGCAGCAAACCTTATTTCAAGGGTTCTTGCAGGAAGCGCTTGCCATTTTAGGGGTTTTGGTTTCGGTTATCAAAGCATTTCATTGTACATTAAGGAATGCAGGGCGCAGGCAGCTTGATGGCTTTCACAACCCTGGCTCCATTTCCTGGTGCTCTAAGGCAACACTTAGCTTTTCACTCTCCAGCCCCTTATATACTCTACATCTGCTATTCTAATGCCTGCATTCATCAGTAGACTGGCAATAATAAATTTTCTTCTTTCCTTTCTCTTTTCTTTCCAAAGGCCCTCCTTTGTGCACACGTTTGTCATTTCTTCACTATTGACTGCTGACTGGCCAAACCTCCACGAACAATAATTCCATTATAATGTAAGCCAGGGGCATGGTTGGCTTTATGGTTTGACTGGAGGCAGGTGAAAGGGTGGAAAGGAGATTATTTTAAACTCTTAATCATCACTCATCTTTTTTCAATATTCATTGACAAGCTGTAGTGGAAACTATATTTTCTCTTGTGAACGCGGGCACTCTTCCAGATGCTTATTCCTTGGTATTAGCCCAATGCTTTCCTTCTGAGGGTGTTACTGCAGTCTTCTGAATACAAATCTTTCCCACAGTGTTAGTGACTACATTCACACGGTCCAGCAAGGCCTCGCACTCAAACTGGTGGGCTAACGTGCCCTACATCAAAATGTCATTTACATCACCAAGACCTAAGAGGTGTGAAGAACAACAGATGAGGGCCCAAACCGCAAGCCTAAGTCCCTGCATAGTACAGATGAGTTTATGCTATGTGGATGGAAAGTCTAGTACTTAAACTATCATTCGAGAAATGCTAATGAGAAATGCTGAGTGATTCAGTTTGATTCAGAGTGTAGATTGGTTAGTCAAAACCGGAGATGGTGGTGTAAGATAACATCTGCCTTTCTCCCTGTTGTAGATACACCTGTAGTTAAGTAGAGAGGAAATTCATGAAGCTGTAGCGTGGTAAGGACCAGGTCAGCTGTAAACATCTCCAATGTCATACAATAAGTATCCCAACTAAACAACAGAATAATTTAGCTGCAGGGATAAGGTGCAATTTTGGCTATATAAATATACATATGTTCATTTTAATGGTATGTCCATTTTACGGTATCTACATGAAATTGCACACACTGTTCCAGCTTTCCTGGAAATGAGAGGTAGTCAGGATTTTGTTTACGGAGGGAATTGCTTTAGTCACTGTTATCTTTTATAGTGGAGGAAGCAGACAGGCAGAGTGTTAAGCTATGTTTAGAAGACGCTCTATTGACATTGACTGCTTTATAACATATATTTTAAAAAATAAGTAATTTTAAATCCTAAATCTAAAGAAGACTTAAAGGAGTCCTACAGGAAGGATGGGGAGGGACTCTTTATCAGGGAGTGTAGTGATAGGACGAGGGGTAATGGTTTTAAACTGAAAGAGGGTAGATTTAGATTAGGTATTAGGAAGAAATTCTTTACCGTGAGGGTGGTGACACACTGGAACAGGTTGCTCAGTGAAGCTGTGGATGCCCCATTCCTGGAGGTGTTCAAGGCCAGGTTGGACGGGGCTTTGAGCAACCAGGTCTAGTGGAAGGTGCCCCTGCCTGTGGCAGGAGGATTGGAACTAGATGATCTTTAAGGTCCCTTCCAATCTAAACCATTCTATGATGACTAAAATTAGGAGAAGAAAATGGAATAAATATATTGCAGTCACTGAGGTCAGATAATTAAATGGCTTCTCCTCTTGTCCTCTTCAGCCTGCTTTTAGTGATCTGAGACACTGTTTGCAGGTATTTTGATCATGGGTTTAGAATTTCAGGGGGTTCAGCCTCTGAAATTATCTTCAAATCATTACATATTTTTCAGAGCAAGAGAATGAGTTTCTTGGAAGATATAGGCAGAAATGGTGATTATCTAAGATAACAAATACTCAGTAATATAAACATTTTCTGCTAGAGCTTCCCCTCTCCAACACATAACCCAGTTCTCATTGATTTCAAAAGCATTGGGTTTCATCTGATCACTAGTTATTAAACAGCTTTTGAAGTTATAAAAAACCCCAAAGTTTTGCTAGAAATAATCTGTTTACCTGGCAGACTGTAACAATAATAACAATTATATATAAACATGCATATATACACATTTCCTTTCCACTTTTATATCTTCAATCACCTGGAGTTCTCCAAGCATTTTACGCAGGTGAGTAAAAAATAATTATCTTTGTTTTGCAGACACAAAGGGAAGGTATGGTTAAAGTTGGCAGAAAAAGGAATAATATTGAGAATTTTCCACTGAAATTAAAAAAAAATCACATTTATATGAAAACTTCTCTGAGTTTCTTTGACCAAAGCAGGCTGTGTTAAGCCTTTTTACCCTTTCCTTTATCTTTCCCAGCATCCCAAGTCTCCCTGAGACAAGGTTTGACCTCTCAGGGCATCCTGAGCAGCATTCTCAATGTTGGACAGTTGGTAGAGCATGTCTACCAAGCGTGTGTTCTCTCTGTTCAGATAGGACCGTTTTTAGGTCTGCCACTTCTAAGAGTCCACGTCTGATCCCCTTGCTCCCATCCGGTGTGCTTTTTCATACTGCACCGGGTGTGGGTCGGCACTGCTAGCTGGGGCCAGTCCCTCCCTGCCCATACCCAGGCTGTGCAGACGGGCAGCGTGCCCACGTGAGGGCAGGCAGAAGCGGAGCACTGGGGCATGCAACGCCCAGGAGCTCCTCTGTTTGGCTCCAAGCTGTCCTCTGCTGATTGCCCACAGGGCACGCGTCCTTCTCACCACACTGCTGGGCAGAGACTGCTGTTCCACAACATTGTGGCCACAGTCCTTCCCCTCCCAAAATGCGTCCTTACCTATGCAGAACTAGCGGTGTCTGCAGGGATGACAGTAGATAAGGAAACAGGCAAGACTGAAGGCATTAGCTGGTTGATTAATGTGGCAGGGTGCTGGTTAGTTTGCATCAGATAGCACTGGAAACACCTGATTTTTTAAATCAGTATTAATGTTTCTTACTTGAGCAGTGAATCTTGCTGTGTGCCATGTCCTCCAGACTGGTTCCAGAACTTGTTCTTTCCCATGCAATGGTTCTCAAATTTGTGGCTGTTTGCAGAGCAGGGAAATATGCTCGAAGCTGCTCTGGTCTCTTTTGGACTATGTAAAGGCATATGGATGTGATTCTGTGATTAAAAATAAAGTTTCCTGTAAACAGGTTCCTGGGGAAGTATTCGGCTGCTCTGCAAAGGGATTACAGATAATTCTAACTGAGGAACACTTTAAAACTATTAGGAGACAGTAATTTTAGCAGTTCTACAGATGATTAAAAAGTCATTTTCTAAAATATTCTCACTGGAGGGTTTTTTCTTTTCTTAAAGAAAACATTTAATTGCTCCAATCAACCATAACTACTTTCTATTTATGATGTAATTTGTATACCCCGATCACAAGGTATATGGCTATTTTTCATATTTCCTTCTGAATTTGTTCCCTGCAGTTCCTATCAGTCACCTTTAACTGACTGTAACTTGCTCCCGCTAAAGAAGGAAGGACCAAAGTGAGATGCAGAGGGGAGTGCTCTGGTTTTGCAGTACCATGACCTGACACACATTGTAATATCCCTCTGATAGACACAGCTTCTATTATTTTCCCCTCATATGACACCAGCAGCTGAAGTCCCACCTCACAGATCGGTCGGTGAGGTTGGCTTTGATTTTAGCTCCAGAATTTCATCTGGCATTACCCACCCGCATACTACAAAAGCAGCCTCTCTAACAAGCAGAAGAAAGCCTTGCCAGCAAATGCCACCAACACTTGTCAACACTTGAAAAGGTAAATAGCTCAATTTGACCTACAGTGACTGAAGAGTGGGACTCCTTTGCCCACCCTGGTTGCTGAAATCAGACAGCAAAGAAGGCTGTTCTCCACACACCACTCCTTGAGGATGTGACATGGTAAGTAACAATAGAGTCCATGTGTTTTAATGTGTTGTTAACCTCCTATCCAAGCCCTCAGTTTTTCTTGATAAATTATCTTTAGGTCTTGGCTAAATAGCAACACAGGCAAATCAGGTATCTAGCCAATGTACAGCACATTTGCAGTCTTGCCTGCCTTTAAATCCTGCCTGTGTAATAAATCCAGCACAATTTATGATTTTTCAAGATCACGGTGTTGCATATGGCTAAATCCTATTGATATTGCCTTGTGATTTAAGCTGCTATTACAGCCTTTTTACTTTGCAGCACCCATAAGCAGGTATCTTCAACAATTTCACCTGGCAACTCGGATTTGGCAAGCGTGTTGACCATAGCTTTTACTGTAGAGCGGCATGCAAGGAAGGGAAGTTAGGCTGTCACCTCACTGTAGGTAAAGCTCTTGGGATAAGAGCTCCATTTCATTATGAAAACAAATCACGACAAGCAAGTGCCACTATAGAGCTTTGAAGTTCATTCTGTATCGAGGGTCTGAGTTATCTCATGTCTCATCTGTGCGAGCCACCATTCAGCAGTCTTATTATCCACTGCTTTATACTTGTTTTCTTGTAGATTTGTTTCCTCACTAGGGTAGACCCAGAAAACACCAGGCACATTTTCCATGATATAACTCTGAATCATCTTCTCTTTTTTTGAGGGAATTGTTTTGCCCTCAGGACCATTGCAGCAACACTGAGCTTCTGCTCATGGCGGAGCAGCTCTGTAAATGAACCTTTGGCACGGTACCTGGCACATTCATTGCTGTGAGAAAATAGCTGCCAGTAGTATAATTGCTAGGACCACTCTAAAATTGTTTGCTTTCAGGGACCCAAAAATCTAACTTCCTCTCAACATTTTGAATTTTCAGCCCTTCTGAAGTCCACTGAAAACCAAAATTTCCGTATGTTTTCCCCAAGAGTTCTCACGGATGTTTTGAAAGCTGGAACATTTTCATTTGCTTTATAATAGTTCCCAGGAGCACCTGCCAAGGACTGGGTAGCCCCGTGTCATAAAAACATGAAACAACAGAGTGCCTGTAAGCGAAAAGCAGCCGTGGTGCAGAGCAGCAGAGCACCAGCAGCAACTTGTTAAGCTCTCCCTGCTCACGCTCGTGGTGCTTAAAATGACTTGGTTAGGCCTTTGAACTAGGAAAAAAAAGACCTGATGCTGCCCAGGCTTTTCAACAACAAGCCTGGCCCTGCCAAGTTCAGAGTGTGGCTTCCCCTTCACTTGTAACCTTGGGCTGGAAGGGGTCACGGTGTTCATGCTGACGCCCCAGCCTGCATCCACCTTCCCAGATTTCTTGAACACTTTCCCTACATGCAGCAACCTGTCTAGTCTCCAGGTGGTTCGCTAAGAGAAGCGGTGCCCACACCTGCGCGGATGTGACCATAGCTAAGCTTCTGCTGACACAAGCAACATCGTCCCTTTGAGTCACCATGAAACACTGACCTCACCCAGGATGACTTGTACCTTTAACAGCTAGAGGACTCATTGCTAATGTGAGATTTGGCCTTTTTTTCACCTTCTGGCTCAGCACATCACAGTCGGGTCGTCTATAGAAAAAGCGGGGAAAATCAGGACACCCTATTATT
Source organism: Burhinus oedicnemus (assembly GCA_008921705.1). Classification (NCBI taxonomy): domain Eukaryota; kingdom Metazoa; phylum Chordata; class Aves; order Charadriiformes; family Burhinidae; genus Burhinus; species Burhinus oedicnemus. The sequence continues at coordinate 413,269 of VFFE01007011.1, forward strand.
AGTCCTTTGCCCACTCTTTGTCTTTCTTTGCTCCAGGGTCACCCCTTTCCCATGACACAGTAGCATTCAGGATGTTATAACATCAAATACTATATCCAAAAAGAGACTGAGGCTAAGGAAACCATTACTTTGCTCTGTAATCCCTCCTTGTTCTGCAATAATAAAACCTGCTAATTTCTTGAACGAATAAAGAGTACTTTTGTGTAACTACTTAGTAGCTTAAATTTTCTCCCTGAAGACCAAATAATTAATTTCATGACCCCCTAATCCCTGCATTTGGCTTGAACTGCTGAATTTACACCAAGACCCAAACTTTCATCAAGTCATGCTCCCTTTGCCATAGCCCCCTCCATCTGATCTCACCAAACAATTATGCCTTTCCCCACATCAGTTAATTTTAGCCTCACACTAGCTGTGGACACATACATGACTAATAGGATAAGATACATCCATGGAAAAGAAAGAGCAGAATTTAACAGGGTGATAGACAGTTGCCTCTAAAACATGACGAAGTGAACTGAAATGAGTGGCAAAACATAATGAAAGCAGGATTTCAGTTTACAGTGTTGAAAGAAGAATGCTATCCATTATTCAGATTTCTTAACCCTTCCCATACACTTCTGTACTAGCTTTGTAATTTGCTATTGAAGTTTACAGAACGCTTCAAAAAACCAAACAAACTGTAGAAATAACCATTATTGATCTTTTACGTTAACAGATTTTCCATTAAATAATACTGGAGTCCTTTATTCATGATTTCACAGTGCCTTTCAAGCACTGCATTTGAATAATGTTGACTCACATCCAAAAAAAGCAAAGAAAAGCTAAAATAAAGAAGTAAACTTTTATTTCCATCCCTATTAGAGAAGTTTGCATGTTGGCTAGTGAATCTATTAAAAGGACATCATTTTTGAATCAGTTCTATTTTCCAACTCCATTTCAACAACCAGAAGCTTTGTCATTTGTTTCAACGGAGAGAAGATTTCAGTGTATAGATGTCTTGAGTCAGAAGTTTAGAATTATGTTGGTCTCACTGTGACCCATAGCTAGGCATTTGGGACCAGTGGTAGTTTTAGTATTGCTTAAAGTCCCTATCAGCCTAGAGTCTGGTCCAGCTCATGTAGATGCATCGTACTTTGTGCCTTCTATGAGGTCTTTAAGAGAAAGGAATTAGCAAACATCCAAATTTAGCTAATCTCTGTACGAAACCAGCTGCAAAGAGAATCATGGTCCTTCCTCCTCTGTTTTTTTGTCAGACCTCCTTTGTTTCACCTTCATGAACAAACCTAAGTCCAGCTAAATGGTTCACAGTTCCAGCTTTCATAATGAATGATCTACAGAGCTCAAATGCTAACCTGGGACACAAATGGCAGAAAGTTGTTCATGAAGAGTGGCAGATCTTGGACCTGTACATTGAGAGCTCTCTACCCACATATTATAGCACACCGTGTTACCAGCTTCATGACCAGCATCCAAGATGGCAGTAGCACATTTGCAGTACTTATAAAATCCACAGTATCTGTATTTGCTAACAAGACTCACCAAATCCTCTTTTTTTGAATCAGACTATGTACCAGAATAGGTATAACTGACCAAACTGTGCCCATCCAGTGCCCACTCACAGCCAGTCTGGCCAAAAGATGAACAAAGCAAGTCTAAATCTTCAGTCTTTGCATCATCTGTTGGTGACCAAAGCTGATGGACAAAGCCTGAGGCAAAACCATTAGAATATATAGCTCTATGCCATCTGTGACCAAGACTCTGCAAAGTTATCCCCAGACAGTAACTTTTCTGCCTCTGTTTTCTCGTCTCTGAAACCCCCTTTGCAGAGACTCCTTGAGTCCTTTAGCTGCGTAAATTTTCCTGAAAGCTCAGCATTATAGTAATTAACAACAGCATCTCTGTATCCTTTCAAGGTACGGAGGGCTGCCTTGCCCATGTGAAGTAAGTCCTGAAGGAGCATTGCAGAGGAGTAAGGAGAAAGGAGGAATGCCAGGGCTGAGCAGCAGAAGGGATGTCCCAGCCCTGTGTGCCGTGCTGAAACTCACTTGGCAGATGGCCTTTGGTAGGTACAGCGCAGAGGCTCTGCTGACAATTGTCACCTGCCACCCACCGTAAGTAAACAAGCAAGGACACACAAATGGATATTGGTAACTGCTGTCTCCCCTTCTTGCTCTTTCTCACACATGTATATAGGTGCTCTTGTGACTTCTGCCAAAAGGCAGCTAAGTGGGAGGGTGGGAAAAAGCCCTCCAGAAGAGAGGTCAGTATATGAGTATAATTCATATAGTCATTTACAGACAGGTCTCCAAAGACTGTCATAAATGCACCAATTACTTTGCTATGCAGGATTTTACAGTTGTTGAAACATTTACAGTAACTCTTGCAGCTAGGATGCCCAGACTTCTGCTTTATCAGGAATGTCAAGTAAATGTTTCAAGAACATTTACAGAAATCTGTTTTTTACACTTGTCCTGGTTTGAGGTAAAAGAGGACCAATTTTGTTCAGTAACTTTACTTTTTAGCTAGGCCTCTTCTAACTGCTGAAATTAACAGCATGTTGTGCAGAAACTGTTCACTCTCAGAGTGATAAGACCCATGTTTATAGTTGATGCCAAGGAATGGGATGCAGAGAGGCTCTTGCTTAGACTTATTGCTATAACAACCAAGGGCAGCCAACTGTCTTACTTGCCCCGTTGGAGGGTGGGAAGCGGAAAAGTGTAAAGGGGTCACCCCTGCGGAGAGGAACGGACAGGACAGGTGACCTGAAACTGACCAACAGGGTATTGTATCCCATCTGCCTCATGCTCAGTATAAAAGCTGAGGCATCAAAGGGTCAGTGCTCTTTCTTCAATGGTCGGTGTTCGAGGAGGACTCTGTCTCTGCATCTGCCTTTGATCCCGATCCTGAATACAGATCCAGAATCCAGTTCCCGTCCGTCACCGAGTCCAGTCTGAGACTTCCCCTGTGCCTGCTGGTGACGTGATTGTCATCCTGGGAGCTTTATATGGTTTTGTATATATTTCATTATTTTCTTTTTATTATTTTGTTATTAATATTTCATTAAAGTAGTTTAGTTCCTTCTAAAGTCTCTTTTCTCTCTCTCTCCTGCCTTCCTTCGAAGTGGAGCAGGAGAAAGAGAGCATCTGTCGTTACGCCTGATTGGGCCAATCCAGCCCAAACCATGACAACACTGATGAATCCAAACAACTCGTAAACTAACCTGGCAAAATCCTTCCTGGGGAAATGTGCTAAACCAAGCTTGCATTTTAAAAAAAGCATTGGCAGTGTTAGGTTAATGGTTGGACTCGATGATCTTAAAGGTCCCTTCCAACCTAGATGATTCCATGATTCTGTGATTCTGTCTCAAAATGTTACATGTTATTTATGTGTATTGACTCATTTCTGTCCCAGGGGTGGAGACAGAGGTTTGTTTATTTATCTTGAAAATCCAAATTTTGCAGAGCTGTGCCAAGCTATAAACTTTTCAATTCTGTGATCCTAACACTCAGCACCATGTCCAACAAAAGGCTGTACATAGCCAGAGACTGCTCTGACATTGCAGATGTTGGCTTTGGTTGTCTTTGCAGTTGTTTATGTGAACGCAGACCTGGGAGTGGTGGCATTGTGCCAGCCAGACCCTCTCCCTTTTTCCAGAATGGCTGAGGTTTGATACAGCTTCTGATATTAAACTATCTCAGATGATGCCATCACTGAGAAAACCTAGAAGGCAGCTGTGTCCTGGCAGCGCTGCCCTTGCCATGCCCTAAAACACTGCTGGGGTCCTCTCTGGATGGAGAAAATGAATTGGAGTAGAAAGCTTTTGGCCCTCTGGGGATGCCTATTCACACTAAGTCTTCCTGGGAACAGAGGTGAGGCCCTCCATGAATTTTTATTGTACTTTACTGAAAACATCAGGTTCAACTAAGAAACAAGCTGTGTTATAGCAAGGGGAAAAAAGGGGAAGCGGGTAATGAAATAGCAATAAAATTGAAAGCAAGTTCAGTTTAAAAAGTTTAAATGCTTCCACACATCTCAGCTTCACTGTGGAAACTTGACAGTCAAATATTAAACAGTACACCATCTCACTGAATTTTATGTCATTATAGTAACAATGTTATTAAACTTGATACGGTTTTATTTTTAATTTCAATGAAACATATTTCCTGATCTTTTCATAAAAATGACCTTTGGGAACCATAGCAATCTAGACATTTCTTTATTTATCCTGCTGCATCAGCTAATACTTCCAATCAGAAGCTATATTGGAAAGCATATGAAATCCCTTACAGGGTACTGTAATGTTACGAGCTAGATGTTTTATTAGAACATTTTAAATGAACAAGCTGAAAGCTCTCTGTTACGAAATTACTTGATGTGTTACTGTGAACAAGATAGTGTCAGTGGATCTGCAATCTGGTTTTGCAAAGATTGCTCTATGCTCTTTTCCTTTTTTTCTGGAATTTGATACCTATTTTTTCTGTCTTGCAAACTTTCTTTTTTTAATACATCCTTTTCACAAAGTAAAAAAATATATTATCTAAGCAATACATTCTTCATCTTTGAAAAAAAATTACATTTTAGATGGCTTTCCATTATATCGACAGGATATTGCTAACTATTTCCACTATTGGTTGAATTTTAGAGATGGTTGTAGTTGCTGAGCAATGTCCAATAGACAAGCAGTTGTGCAAGAATCAGGAAAATTTGAAGCCTGGGCTTAACGCGGTCTTCTCCCTGACTTTCTGCACAGGACTGTGGAATTCACTGAAGGCAAGAGTTTTTAAAAATACCTCAGTCGGGAGTTAATGAAGAGAATAAGCCTAAAGGACCTAATGGACACTGAAAACCTTGTTTGTGCTTCAACAGGCTTTGAGAATGCTCTGAATATTTGAAAATCAAGCGGTTGTCTAAACTGAACCCACAAACTGCCAAGTCTCTAAAAATCATAGCCAACTTCTGAAAATACAGACTTTTAAATGCAGATCCTTAAATCCTTTTTAAATCATGTATCAAAAGAAACCCACTCCAGTAATCAGTGAGTTGGGAAAATGGAAAATGAGCAGAAAACATTTGTCTCATTTTTGAGCATTCATAAAGTGAGAAGAAAAAGATTAGAAAATAGAAAAGAAATGATCCCATCCATACAATTTTCAAAGCAGATGTAGGTCATGAGTAAAAAGGGGATTCCATTCCACAAGAAGCATTGGAGTATGGATTGGAAATAGGAATAAATAAATAATGCCATAAATACATAAACAGGAATTTTTTTTTTTTCAGAATTGCTCTATTAATTTAGAATAAATATGCACTAGACAAGTTGCTTTCTAATTTACCAAATGACAACTAGGAACAGTACTGACTAAAATTACTGTATAACTCCTTTATTTCTTTCTCTACTGCATTTTAGGATTTAGTGGAATTTAGTATCAAGCTAAATCTAACTCAAATTTCTGATAGGATCAAGGAAATAATTGAGTTGTTGCTAGAATTTTTCTCCACAGTTTTCTTGAATTGTCTGGGTGACCACAAATGGAATTTATTCTATTGGAGTTCTGACTAGAAAACTGAATTTCTTGAAAGAAGATAGGACAAATTTTTCCTTCACTTGTTATATCACATTTCCTAGAAGCCTGTTTCTGTGCGTACAGTCTTGGTGGTGTCAGTGTGGTAAAAGGAAGAGTTAGATCTATACTATTTTCCAGAATATATTTTGACATAATTGTATAATTTTTGGCCTGGATCTTTATCACCACAAAAAGGTAATTCATGTCACTGACCGCAGCATCATGCTTTGATTAAATCTTATTTAAGAGAAAGTCGTTAGCTTATTGCTGACCTAAGATCATTGTGACAGTTAGGTCAAGTGAGGAATTTGGAGAACTGAGGTACATAAACACTTGTAAATACTGTTCTGCAGAAATGCATATGAAGATGTAAACCAAAACTAGTCCTAAACCCAATGTAATTTTCAGATAACACTTGGCACCAATCACTGTGTGTCAGATCCATCCAAACATAAGTCCATGGATCTAATAGATTTGCACCTGCTTACCTGGGAATTAAGTTTAGCCCAGGATATCACTTAGAGTAGGCAGAGCTGATGTTCAGCTCTGCTAATGACAAAATGAAATGCTGAGAATCAGCCCCTTTTTTTAAAAGAATGGGCCAAATGCTGCCCTCAGTTCCATTCCCAGGCCTCAGATAACATGAGTATAATTGAAAGCAGGTTTGGTTCAATATTTCTTGTATTTTAGAAGCTATGGAGCAATCAAGCAATATGACCTTTAGTGGTCCACCACAGAATAAAGTTCTGCTCTGTATGGGGTCCAGACTAATCAATATCCTATTATGATCACAGCCTGGTTTTTTACAACTGAGACATACTGGGAATAGTCCGGCCAAAACATTTTTCCCTACAATGGCAGAGACTCAACAGATTCACAAACCATTAGCTTGTTAAATCTATGCTTTTCAAAAAAATGACATGGAAGTTTAAGCAGTATTGTGCAATTTGGTACAAACATACCCAGTCTTAACTCACTCAAGCACTCCTTATTAAGCCAAATCTCCAAATGACATCCACAAAAACTTTCTGAGAGTTTAGAATGCTACATCAGTCCATACATACATATATATAAATACCTATATAAATAACAAGCTCAGATTAACCTGTCAGGTGTAATACGGTTATAACATTCAGAAGCATGGGATAAAGTCAATATTGGTAGAAGGACTAATTTTTCTCTTGGACGACAAAAGACAGAATTCACTGAAGGAAATCTGAACCCCACAGGGAGCCAATGACTTTCCTTGAGCCAGGATATCTTCCATTGGTTTTAAGCAGCAGGGGTGACTGACAGCATCCTTGAGTTGAAGAAACGTGGGCTGAAATCCTGCCGTTGAAGTCAATGGCATCTCTCCAGCTCAATTCAGCGTGGTCAGATTTTCACTTGTGAGATCAGTGCAAAACAAGGACGGCACTACGAGTGCGCCTGAGCACACATGTTGACAAGCAGAGGGGAAAAAAGCAGCAGGCCTGTTCCTATTTTCACAAGACCATGTCCAAGGAAGCAAAGCCAGCATATCTCCATGTGAACTCAGCTGTATTTTAATTCACGAATAAGGAGGAAAAAGCACAAACGTTACTCAGGGTACCTTTTTCCTTCAGAATAGGTTTGTTTTCTTAAAACGAAATAGCCAACAGCCTTGTTATTAAAATCAATAGTGAACGGAACTCAGGTCATAGTTGTCCTTTTATTTTTAAGACACCCATTTTTGTGGTAAATGGTGCCTTTAACATAATCACTCAAGAACAAAATTAGTGAACTTGTAGGTCAGATTAACAGAACAGTTTCACTTCTTCACTCTCGTCTCTCAGTAAGGCTTGCATGTATGCATTTTACCGTTTAAAAATATTACACTGGCTATCATGGCAACAGTGGGATGAAGGATAAAACCACGATGCCCCTCAAGTGCATGGGTTGTTTTGCAGTGAGCCGGGTCTGTAAGGTGGCTCTGGGAGGGGTTCCAGGGCGAGGATCCCGTAATGCCGCATTCTGGTTGCAGTTTGGTGCCATGCAAAGGGATAAACCTGGTCCCTCGCCATCGGCCCATCGCAGGGTGCCAGGAAGGGTTTGCCAGCCGAAGGTTGTGGGTGGCTCCAGCGTGCAAGGTCTGAGCAAAGCCACTCCTTTTGTGGGTAAGCAGCTTTTTCGTCTCTCAGCATGCTTCATGTTGCCCTTGTTAGCGGTGCTCAGGGTGAGGAAAGCAGTGGAAAAGTTTGCTGCTCTGTCTGTGGAGATTTCAGCTCTTTCCAGAGCCCATAAATTAGGTTTTAAGGAAGGGAATTTGGTATAATTAGAATAATTTAGGAGGATACAGCTCTTCAGTGAGTCCATCCCTCTTGGGATTGGGATTTTCTGCAGTGGCTACAGCAGGCCATGAAGGAAAACTGGTAGATGTAAAGACTTTTTATTTAAACTTCATACTGCACCATATTCAGTATGCCTTTACCTGGATACTTGTTTGGGTTAGAAGTAGCTGCTAGGGCAGTGAGGAAAGAAAGAAAGAAGAACCTTGATAATGTGCTAAAGAATCTGTATGAAAGTCTTTTTTTTTTTTGTTCTTCTTTTTTTTCCTGCTCCTCAAAGCAGACTAGGAAATCTGTAGTTTATCATTCTGTATTCTGCATCTACTTGATCGCTCTTTACTGTGCTAATGAAAACCTAATGATATTTGACTTGCCTGTTTGTGGGAGGTAGGAATACTTTTGTAAGAGTGAGCAGAATTCTTCAAGAATGTTTTAAGTCCTGTTGGAGTCAAAACCATGTGTCCCTAAGGCCATGGCTTGAGACCTTGTAAGCCAAGAGCTAGCACTGTGTGCATCCTTAAAACTGAAATAATGGGAGGTCCGTAACTGTTGTGGTATGGGCACATTGGGTCTAAGTATCTGAATGAAGCTGACCTTTTACATACTAATGTTCCATTGCTGCTATTAAAAAAAAAAAAAGGCATTTTTTCAGAGATAGGAATAGAAAGAAATATTACTAATACTTTAGTAAGATCTATGTATTCTTACTGCAATGAAATGAGAAAGGTCAAATTTTCTCTCCCCTTTTTTTTTTTTTTTGTATTCTCTAACTTCTCACCCATCTTTGTTGTACTAATGAAATTAAGATATCCTTCATGATATAACTGTGAGCTAGGGGGATCTAAATTACCTTCATCTGGCATCATTCCAGTATACTATAAATGAGGTAATTGTCCTTGACTATAAAATTTGCATTTTCAAGACTTAATTGCTATCATTACATCTTTTTGTAATTCTATTAATTTAACTGAATGGAGCATTTGGTTTTATGGTAAAAATTTGCATTAAAACATTGTACATCTAAATAGAATTTTAATATTTGCGTCAAAAGCTCAGTACAGTTGTCCCACAGGACCTAAGTAATTTCACAAGAAGAGAATAGGAAGCAGTCGCACTTTAGGTCAACAAACAGGTTTTCCTTTGGTGAATATTAATACAACTTGCTGTAACAGGCTTCCTGTGCTGAAAATCACTCCTGCCTGAGCTCTGCAGAAGTCTTATTACTCTATGAATTCCATACCATAATTGTTAACAGGAAATGTATTTGCCCAGATACAGCATAGATAGGATGTACGTTTGTTCTGTTTGGGAAGGATGCATGCCAAAGAGCTCTGCCTTTTTAAGGAATCACTCCTTGCCCCTTTGAGTCCTTCTGTCCTTGTTAGGTTATATGCTTTACTACTGCTTGAGAAAGCACTAAATATGCAACCAGCACTTCCTCTACAATCTTACGTGTGCATGTAGTCGTCTAGCCAGGGTCCATCGTGCTATGAAATGAATTAATTGGTCAGTATGTGAGTAGCTGTTAGGAAAGTATTTCTATCTTGTGTACTGGACCCCCTTCAGCCATTACATAGTTAGTACTGCATAACCTTTTAGACCTTCTCTTTTTTATTTTTCTTCCTTTCTTCATTCATTTCTGGCAACATAAGGTACTTTGGTCATGCAAAGACTATGGACAAAAGGTTAAAGCAGTGTGAGGAATCTGAACTGCCTGAATACATTGCAATTGCAATGATGCCATATGAGCTGTTTTTATATACGGGGCCCAGTGGTAAGGTAGGGCTGCATTACTGAGTACACACAATTTGAAACTGAGTCAACTTTTTTGTAGTGGATTTACATGGTACTTGGTGCAACGGGACCTCACATCAGGTCTTTGGAGGTATTTAAGCCACTAGATCCCTTGGGAAGCAGATCCCTTGTGGGTCTGGGGTCCTGGTCTTGGCCAGGCACTGCAGGTAATGACTAACACATGGATGGGCAGACAGTATTCCATGCTGGTCAGAAAAGTCTATGCTATTTTCCATGCCGTGTTAATAAATACCATTGAGTTGTATAATATATTGTTTACAGAAGTAATCAAGCTGGATTTGTTTTATATTGAACATGTCTGTGTTTTTCTTTTGAAAACAATTTTTTTTTTGCAACGTGTGAGTAATATTTCACAAGAGATAGTCTGCTTGTGACAGAAATCTCATTAACTACTCTTAATATATGTTGTATTTACTGGACTTCATAATCATCCTGTAATTAAGCTTCACAACTGGCTTGTGAAGCAGAAAAGATGAAGGATGTCTCCATTAAAGAGATTTATGGGATGATGAAATTAAAGAAAGATTTCTGAAAGTGTATAGGTACCACTTCTCATTGGTTTCGGTGACTAAATACCTCTGAGGGACTGAAGCTCTTGCAAAGCTGTGTAGTAAGACACTGCTGCCAGGCTAGAACCAAACCTGGGAGCACAGGGTGAAGCCTTTATGACTTTTGGTCAAGTCCCACAGTCATTTTGTCTTCTGCCCTTGTCTCTTGAATGCCAGTTACACTTCTTCACTTCGGGCACTGTGTGATGGTTCAGGGTAGGCTGGAAATGCAATATAAAAGTGATTAACAGAAGAGCAGGCAACTGTCCTGTTTATCCTATAGCCATCCACATATGAATATTTCTATACCAGTCTGGGTCTTTACTGGAAAAACTTTAGTGTCACAGATGGGGGGAAAGGGCTGCTAAGAGCTACAGCTCAGTGCTGAGTCTCCCAGTCCTACAAGCATCGGCTCCACTCTGCCATTGGAGTCTGCTCTGTTGTTCTAGGCATGTGTACAGGGTAAGAAGGCTCACAGGGTATCTGATCTTTTTTCCCACTTCAGGGAGGACCCTGTACACGTTCTTTCTTAACGGGTGAATTTCATTTGATGTGAACATTATGCTAAGGCTGAATTTCTAGGACATTTATATGATAGTGCATTAGAAGAAGAAGAAAAAAAATAACAAAAACAACAACAAAAAACCCAAATCCAAACCAAAATGCATATTCTTTTGAAAAATCCAGGTCTAGCTGTTAGCGTCAATTATTTCAAACACCTACTGACTTTTTTGGCACATCTATCTCATTGAATCTTGGAATTGATTTTATGTGCTTTAAGCATTTGATCACATAATCAGCTTCTGCAAAGCACTGCAAAGGATCCTGAGCATTGTCCTGGCAGATAGTCACGTCAAACCTGACACAGAAACAAACACAAGGGAACAATTGTTGTTAAAACACATTGCATCACTTTGCATGCTAAAGCATTTGCTCTGGTAATCCACCATGCTGACGTGTCCCTCTGCTGATGCCATCTGAGCAGGGACTGCATCCTTAAAGTTGACATGTGCATCACATTACAGCAGTGATTTTGTTATATATCATTGGCATAATGGATATTCAGAAGAGATTCATAATCTTGAAAGGTGGCTTGAATACACAGATCTCATCCATGTTCTGGTGACTCAGAGCATTTTGGAAACTCATTTTATAACATCTCACGCTGGCTTGGGCAAAGGCAAAGTAAACAGTTGCCTAGGGCAGCAGACTTGGGAGAGAGGCAGTCCTACTCACTCTGCTGACGACAACAGGAATACAATCCCTTAACCTGCCTCTCCACTATCCCTCCCACTCCTCTTTCTCCAGTTTAATTCTTGTGGAGGTCTAAAGACATCTTTTTGCCTTCTCCTAGTTGCTTTTTCTCATTCACCCTCCCTCTAAAACTCCTGCTGGTTTCTCCTGGCTTTTCTCCTCCAGGGACGCTCCACTGCTTCCTACTTGGGCTGCTCCAGGATTGAGGGGATTCCCCGTTCCCTCCCAGCCCCATATCTCTTTCTGCAAATAACTATTTACTCCTCATTTTTTGCTGCCTTTGCTGAGTAGCCTCAGCCCGCTTTGAGTTCATGGTAGTACGAGCTATGTGAGAAATACACATTCCTGTGCAAAAGTGTACCAAGTCATTTGCCTGTTGATAGCCATTGTTTTAAAAGAGCTTGTTCATATTGGGAAAAAGCATAAAGATGTAGAAATCTTTGTTGTGTTGCTTATGATTCATGAGATTAAATGAGACAACAGTAAGTTGGTGTCAGCATGTTACTGTATCCCTGGAAAGGTGTGGCTTGCTCTGTTGGTAATGCTATTCACGCAATGTAAAATTAGATTGCAGAATTCATTGCCATGGGATGTTATAGAAGCCAAAAGGCATAAGCAGCTTCAGAAGGGAATTAGGTAAATTGTTCCGCCAATGATTATTAAATGCAGTTATCTAGTTCCATCATCAAGCTCAGGAAACCCCTACCACAGTGGCTGCTGGAAGCTATTTGGCTGTACCAGTTCAAGGATCATGCTCTCCACCGACCAAGAGTTCCTGCTCCAACTGTGTAAAGGCTGAGCTTTCAGTCTCTCTCAGTAATATGTACCTCATGGTTAAGGTGCACTACTGTGGACTTAGTCATCTGAAAGTTATGTCATTTGAAAGTGAAGTCAAAGGGAGCCTATTCCAAGTGGCACTTTCTCCTGTGTTGAAAACACTTCAGGATGAGATAAATTACCTAGATTAGGTGCCCTGTACTTCTCTTACGACTTGTACTTTTGTCCAATGAGCTTGGTGGCTTTGCCTGTAAAAATAAGCAGAGTTCAGAAAAGACTGTTTGTTCTTCCAAGGAAGAAAGTGAGACCTCAGATAGTTTGTGTGAGTGTTGTTCATACATGTACTATGTGTCCTTCTGCACAGATTTATTTTTCCCATGTCTCAAAGCTTTGGATTGCCTTAGCTTGCTCTGCTTGGCCAATTCCACCTCCTTCTGGCACACGTGATATGCACTCATTCCCTCAACATATACTGAAAGAAGCTGCAGAGGTGTGCCACCCTTTTAGAATGACAAAACAGCAACCTTTCCTTGAGAGTAATGCAAGTTCCTGAAATCAGTAGACTGACAATTTGAATTATCGCTTACCCAAGCGATGACAGAAGTCTCTGGAAGGCTTCTTGCACATTGGTATATGTACAACTACCATACATAAGAGAGCAGCAGATCCTTTGCTCATTTGACTCATCATTTTTGCCTAAGGAAGTGGAGATCACCTATGTAAGCATTTATTTATTTATTTATTTGCTGCACTCACTGTCTCAAATCCCTACTGGCAATGGTTGTTATCGAGACAATCTTGTGAAGGGAAGCAGGGAACTGTAAGTAACTTGCCAAGTGTGAGGTCAAACAGAATGTTTTTACTAACTGCTCTCAAAATCTTAATTAGTACAATACCTCCACTAAGTGCTGGGATCTCTTCAGGAGTCAATAAGGTGGTGCTGGTGGTGCCTTGGTGGAGTTTTTAGAAAGGATGGGGAGAAAGCTTGCAAGGTGGCAAAGAACACATTGATAGTTGGCAATGATCTTGCTCTGTGTTCTTTTAATGCTCTTCAGGTAGATCTTAAGGAGGCTCTGTAAGCATGACTGAGGATAAAATTGTTGCCTGGTGTCACTGGAGTTAATAACAGCTTGCTAGTGCCGTCTGCGTACAAGGAGGATTTGGGGCTACCTGTGCCAGTGGGGTTCTAGCAGGACCTTTGCCTCGGGCTCTGGGAGGTTCAACAGGAGTTCAAGGTTTGAGCAGACAGAGCTGCAGGGAACTTGAGTGGTGCAAGGAAGCATTACCTAATTTTGACATCCAGAACCTAACTATGCTCGCTGTTTCTGGGAAGGACACACTATTCCTTCTGTTCAGCCTGAGATTTCAGTGGGATTGGTATCTCAGATTCTTCTTTTTTAACGTGTCCTCTGTTCAATCAAGTAAACATTGGACCCCATATCTCTTCTTCCTTTAAGAAATAAGTATCCGTAGATACACATCTCTAAAATAAACTTCCAAACATTTGGAGGCTTATCTTTCATTAATTGTATATGGCTATCTTTTTTCTCTGTTACTTTCTAATCTCTTAAAAATTTTACTTATAGAAAAGTGATAGGGTTTTAGCTGATAATTCTGCAGGTAATGAATTGGACTTTGACAGACACTCAGCAAAGAGCCTTTGGGTATAAAAATGAAACCGCTGGTGTGAAAGAATTATCTTTACTAACCACTGGAGGCAGGTTGCAAAAATCCAGGTTGCTGAGCAATGCCTACGTTACAAAGTAAGAACATGGTCAAGTACAACAAACCCTGTGGTCCATAGGCTTTTTCTCCCCGTTGGAGTCTGTAAACTCTGCTGTAGCTAAGATTTAGACCAATTACACTACCTAGTGCTGAGATCAGTTTTTTTACCAACAGACAGGCTTGTAACCTACCCACTCTCATCCATCTCAGCCACGTTAGCAGCTTCAAAGACATTAAGGAGTGAGCAAGCCTGACCTTCTTCTCGGCCCCAAGTGAGCTTGGGCAAAGTTTTTTTCACTCTGTTTGTGTGTGGAGGTGTCTGCAGGGGAGTGTATGCAGACACTACGAGTAAAGCTGGATTGATTTGGGTGCTGTACAAGGGTTGATATGTAGGCTGCACCACAGTGGGCTACGCACCAAGTCATATTAAATAAGAAAGTAGAATTTTTGAGGAGGTGTTTGTAGATGTAATCTTTTCAGTCCTTGATACTGATCTGTAGAGTTAACCTCCTCATGAATCAATTTAAGATTCGTGGAAATGGTTAGGCTCAAATAGCACGAATGCATCCTTTTTTTTTTTAGCCACTTGATCTAAAACTGTTTCTTAAAAAAAAAAAAATTATATTAAATATAATTTTCTTAATATTCTTGCCTCATACCATTCTGGCTTAACAGCTAAGGCAGAAAATGCACACCTTTTTAAAAGCATTTAATGTTGTTACTTTTTTCAAAAAAATGCACTTGGCTTCTGGAAAGGTCTGTAAGTTCATTTTAAGTTGTGGTGAAACACCAAACAATTACTTGTCTATCCATTTGTGGCTTAGCCCTACTTCCTGAAGTTTTCCTCCCATGTATCTTTTTTTTTTTCCATCTCTCATAGTGCTCTGTTTATTATTCTTACAGCTTAAAGTTTCCTTCTTTCCTAGCCATCAGTTTGTCAGTTATGATCAAGTGTCAAAATGAAAGCAAACATAAGCATCAATTATCAAAATTACATCGTCTGTTTACATATTGCTTAGCAGAAAGGATTTTTCTCTCAATGCATACCGGATGTGAATTGTAACGAGACACGTGAGCTGTCTACATACTCATTTTCACATCTGAAACCTAACAGCTAGGTTGGGTAATCCAGTATTTACCTGCTAGGCATGGCGTTCTTGCAATACATGAGCAATACTTTTAAATCTTTTAATACTGGAGGTTATTCAAATGTATTTCAAGTACCATCTTTTCTGCAGGAAGAATTTTTTAGTCTCTTCTCCATAGGAAGGCTGTAATAACATCTCAGGTTACATGATCTTCCTACTTTAAATTCTTTTGCATTTTTTTCTCTGCTCCTCCCACATTTTATTTTTTGCTGATCAAAATGATAGGTAAAACTAAGATTTAAAAAAGAAAAAAAAAAGAAGCAGAAGCGTCACACTAAGTAAGGTCACTTTTAATTTTGCTACCATAAAACACAGTCTTTACTTAACTATGGGGGGAAAAAAATCAAATCTTTGCTGATATTTTAGAATTTCCTTTTCACTTAACATGTCAGGGAAGCCATTTTTTGCAATCCATCATTTTTCAGTTTATAATCAGATTTTCCTTTTCAGGACAATTGTAATGAATTATAGACAATCATATTCTCTCCATTAGAAGAAGAAACAGTAGATGAGGTAAACTGGCAGTTCTCAAGATTCATGGGTTTTTTTAAGTCACTGTAAAGATTTCCATTCACCCCCACACTAGCTTGTAGAGCACATGCTGCAGACACCCTTGTCATGCAAGCTTTTCTCCTTTGTATGTCCATTGTGAAGCATTCTTAACCCACTCTAGAAATGCAAAGAGTTTGCTCCACATTGAAATGGGCCTGCCCATTTGATGCCCATTGGGTCTGCCCGATACAGACTGGTCTGCCCAGATGGGGGAAAAATCAAAGAAAAGCCCAGTTCCGTGTGCCCATTGGTTGTCCATTTCCACCTTAGCTTCTGTGCCAATGTCAACTGCTTATTGTGTGAGCTGAAGTAGATCCCTGAGTTCACAACAAGACTTTCGAAAGTTCTTTCTGGCTGTTTCAGCATAAAAATATGGCTTTGTGGATCGGATGGCAGAAATGTAGGCTTAGACTAGAAACTGGTTTAGGCAATGATGCTGTTTTTCTTTTACTTGGTTAACGGTGATTCAAATCATAAGCTAATGCTTTCCACATAGTTGGTAGGAAGTTGAGGAAAATCAAAACATTCCACTTTTAAAATATCTTTATAAAGCCATAGAAATATATTTTTTATTTTGTGTCCCTGGGAATATTTAAGTGCAAGCAGAGTTAGGAGTAGAGTTGATGAAATATTGCAGTGAGAGCTGTCATCAAGCCCTTTCTAGTGTTTGGGTCACTTTGGCACCTGCAGTCTTGAAATTTCAAAGCTTGCAAACTCAATTCAACCTTAGTCTGAGCTACTCCTTCAGAGATTTCCACTTCTGACAGGCAGTTCTGTTGAGACTGGCAACAAGCCTGCTAATTTTTGCCAGTCATTGTTTCAATGTTTTTACCCTTAATATAAAGACAGTCTACTGGAATCCCTGGGTTTTCAGGTTTGAAGTCATTGAACCTTTCCCCACTGGTGAAAACATCTATCCACTCTGCTTCTTCTTAAAAGCTTCCAAGTTACCTGCACACGTGGTTGCACTGCAGCTCTGTACAGGTACCTAATTTCCTTCTGTCTGAAAGCCACTGAGATGTCCCATTGTGCTTTTCCCTGCCGCTGAAATATCAAGAGCACTTCTTGCACTTGATATCATCAGTGGGCTGCACGTAGAGCTGGGCTTCATTTCTTCCTTCGTTCTCCGCTGGTGTAAAAGGATTGCAGAAACGCCTAGGTGTGGACGAGGGTGAGAGCAGAATGATGGCAATCCTTGGCTGGCCAGTGGCCCCTCGGGGTACCGTTGCCATCCAGCGTAATGCAGAGCAGCCTGTAATAACTCGTGTCTGTTTTGGGTATGGAGGCAGAAGAAAGGGAACATACGACTTTCTTCTATGACTTACTGCCCCGTAAAAGGATTTTAAAGAATCTTTGGGGAAAAATTTAGGCCACAGATGCACACATGTGGATCTCATTGATTTCATAGGAGGCCACGTGAGTGTGTACATTAACAGACAGAATATGGCTTTTGATCTTTAAGAGCAATTAATATAAAATATGGAATTACACTACTGTGTAACAGGATATTTTTTACTACTTTGTTAAAAGTACTCCCCAAACTCAAGTACAAAACAACATAGCTTCCCAGGCCATGGTCTTATAATGGCATATCTTCACCAATTCTTATCACCTTCTGATGCTGTTTGTAAAATGTGTTTGGCTGTTACGCTTTGAACTTCAGTAAAACATTTGTACTTAATAAAAAACAAGACCAAGCACCTTCCTGTCCTCGCGTCTGTCCATGCTTGGGAATGGCATTATAATTGGAAGAGAAAGGAGAAATAAATGTCATGACTATCTGCAGAGACTCTCCCATCGCTGTTTCTTTTCCTGCTGCCACATGAGACACAGCCGTGAAGGCTATGCCCTCGTTCCACAAGCATGCAAGCACAGAGCGTTTCAGCACATGCTTACAGATACGAGCCTGTAGGTTGCCAAGTACCTCTCATAGCTAATATCTGAAAGAGTGCGGTGGATTAAAAACCCCTGCTGGCATAGACCTTGCAGGGGCACGCAAGACTGACAGCTTGAGGGTGGTTCCCCAGGGTCTACACCTTGAAACTGCTGCAGTCGCATCTACCTGTGAGTGGGTGGTAATAAAATGCAATGAACCTCAACTGGAGGCGTCTTTGCTTTCATTTTACCTACCTGAAATTCTCAGTGTGTTGGACTGACAGATGTATTCACCATGAAATCTGAAGCAGCTTCTGCCTGGAAAGGTTCCCATAAATATTGCCTCGGAAAACAAGTCCAAGAGTGAGCAAGAGGCATCTCTGCCTGTGACAGGCTCTCAGTGGGAAGAGCAAACTATTCTCAAAACGTTTCTTCATCAGTGAAATGGCACAATGTGCCTCTTGCAGCAGAGGAAGCTCATGTAAGGTCTTTTCTGATCTCTTTATTAAGCTGTTGAATTGCAAATAAAAGGGAGCTAAACTGTAGGAGTCATTTTGTCAAGGTAACAGTCTTCGGGGAAAAGAAGGATTGTTGTATCATCTCAGAACAAGAATTTACATGTTTCTGTTTGAAATGAGTTGTGGTCTTGTTCCCTGTTCCCCAGTCTGTGCGTTACACAAGAGGCCTTTCTCCTGAAAGGTTTCCGTAAGTCTCCCCAGACATGACTGTTTTTGTTCCTGCTTTTGTACTCGAGTGTCTCAATCTTTTTGGCTGAAATGTTCAGTATATATTCACCTTCAGGCAGAAACTGAATCTAGAAAATTTCCATCTGATGCTCTAGGTGAGATTTTAGGAAGTTATGAACAATGGCAGTGACAGTAATAACAGAAATATGCATGCAACCCTAGCCATAAATGGCACTTGCATTTTAGCAATAATAAATACATATCTTTTATGGTATTTCTATTTTACTGAATCTCTAAGTCCAATAGACTGAATATTTTTTTGCTATTAAGCTTCATAGATTACAGCTGAAGTCATAATATTCTACGAAAAGCCATCTAGCTCAATGAGTTTTCATTGTTTGTAGTTTTACTGTTTAGTTGATTGTATCAGATGCTATGGATTCCATCCAGATCCACACCTATAAAATATTTAACATTATTTTTGATGAAACTAATTTGGTGAGCAAAACCATTTTTTTGTCCCCTCCCCATCCATTCAAACAAGATTGCCTGTAAATTTTTGCTGAAAAAAATTAAAGTTGCAGACAGCTTAAAAAAACCCAACCAAACAAAAAAACCCACCAATCAAAATCAAACACCAAAACAACCCACAAAAAACCCGAACCCAAAACTCTGTTTTTTCATGCTCTGTTAGACAATTAGAAAACAGTTATTTTGTGGGAAATTGCTCCAAAGGCAGAAGTGAGGAACAGAATACTATTGCTGATAGAAAAGTATTGACATAGCTGGGGACCGTGTACTACCAAGCACCCATCGGCTGTCCTCTTTGTGGTGGAATGGTGTGCCTGCAGTGCTTTGGAGAGGCGAGCAGCTGAAAGTAAAAGACTCTATACATAACGCTCCATTACAATGAACCTTTTCAGTGCGTAATACAGCAAAATCCCTGTTATCTGAATTCCATATTCTTCAATTACCGTAACTTGTGGTTCAGATAAATGGGAATCACCAAGATATAAACTTGCAGAGTTTATTAACTCACTGGATATTAATCTCTTCCTACTATTATTTATATAATATGCAGCATGATCTGGCACATAAACACAGCAGGTTTAGTTTATTTTACCAATTTAGTGCAAAATATCTCTTGCATCAAAAAATGCATTCAAGTTAGACCTCAGGGTATGAATCTTAATTTATGTTAACCGGACTTCAAGGTTGGAAGAATATCCTAACAGATTCATCAGAAAGAAGGATAATCAGTACAGATGAAAAATAAGAAATTATCATCTGTATTGCAGCACATGTAGAAGTGGAGATAGGATCTACCTTCATTCTTTTCCAGTTCCAGGAAGATTCTAGATAGAATTTTGGATCGGTTCTTTCTTCTATTTATATTAGCAGAATGGAGTAGAGAAAGTCTTGGGGCAACTGAAGCCCTGTGGTAAATTAACTGAAGTAGATTCAGATAGAGGATTTGTGGATTTTGTTCCTGGCATTACAAGCAAGAGAGGATGCTGAAGGTAGCTTTTCTGAACATCAAAGTTGCAGATAAAGTTTATTGTTCTGTGGGACACCTCAGTTGGATGTAGAGCTGCTCCTTAAAGATTAGGCCAACATAATTAAACATGGGTGTACCTTAAACACTTAAATCTACAGCTTCTGCCTGCTTAGCATTCGGTTGGTGCTGAATGCTTGTTTTATTTTTGGATTTAGCTTGTTCATACAGCTAAAGTTTATCTAAGCTTGTTTTCTCTGAAGGAAAACGTGTACACTGGAGTCCAGAATGACTCGCCCTCTTTTTGGTGCTGTGTTACCTCCTTGCTGACTGGCAGGGATGGGAAAGGCCATAGATATTGTCCCCCTGCAGAATGACTGAATAGGGTATGTTTGTTTTCGAGGTGGGAAAAGAAGTGTCATCCAACCCTGGTTTTCATTTTGGTGCTCAAAGATGATACAAAAGCTGGATGCCAGGGAGGAATATCCATTGAGGGGGAAGAAACCAGCCCTCCACTCCTCTGTGATTGGGACTGACTGTGTTGTTGCTGGGTGGAATAGCATAATGCTGTTGCTGCTCCTGCTCCAGCACCGTGATGTTTCTGCTCCAGATTGTGCTGACTCACATTCAAGAAACACGATACACAGACACAATGCACTGTAACTCTTTCCTTTTCCCCAGTAACCTCGGTAAGTGGTTTCTTTTTCCTGTCTATGGCTGGCGTGGTGTTAATATAGCTTTACTGTTAGAATTAATAAGAGGGGAAAAGGCAACCTTGTAAACAAACTGGTAGCAGACAGATTAATCTTGGAGAGGGCGTTTAAATGTAACCTGCTGTTTGTGGTACATCCACCTCCCTTTAAAGCCAATCAATCCTGATAACTCGCACGTCTCTACAAACTACACTTGTTAGAGCTGTGTTCTTAAATGGGAGAAGTGCTTACAATACCCATTTACAACTGTATTCTGTTTAATTAGTCAGCACAGCCAGTGCTGCAGGGATAGATCGCTTGCCTTTAAAGATTTGAGAATGTTAATAGTACAGTATATCATTTTAATTATTATTGGATTAATGTTGTGTCTCAAAGAACATCTAATGCAAATCACAAGAAATGGCCTGAAGTGACCCAAGGGTTGTGCTTTATTAGAAAAGTAATAGGTCCATTGCTTAAATATAAGAGAGGTTCTTTCTTCAAATGTCACTCGGCACTGGGCTTCTGTGTGTGTGTATGTGAAAATGAAATCCTCTTGCTTCCACTTTGTCCACAGAAACTTTCTGTAGCTCATGCAATAAATGGCTGAGACAGTAGGTGTAATACCAAGAGGTGAAGAGGAGACCCAAAATAACAGTGATGATGAAGACCCATTTCCGAATTGTGATGCGGTAGCGGCATGCCCTGCTTGCTCTGCCAGCCCTTCATTAGCCAGCCCTAATGAAGACAAGAGAAGCTCAGCAGTGCCTGAAAGACTGTCCATCCTCTCCACCAAGGCCGTGGCCCAGGCAAAAGCCCTGACTGGCCCAGAGATGGTTAGTGGTGGCCAGGCACAGAGGACAGCCTCTGGGTTGGCTGAGCATCATCCGACAACTGTAAATGCATCGTTAAGTGGCTCGTTGTACCCTGGGGCGGTTGGTAACCTGCAGCCTGTGGGCATTGCCTCCCAGTGCTCTGAAAGCCCCTGCTGCTTCGGCAACCTGAGTTCGGAGGTGCTGCAGGTCTCATGGGTGCCCGGAGGGGCCAGCGAGCCCCCGCAGGCTGTCACTGCCCTGCCCGGGAGCCACCCCGAGGGCTGCCACATGCCGCAGGCGGGGAGCGGCACGAAGGGGGATACAGCCCCTTGTAGTCTGGGCCAGGCAATTTGGATGAAGACTGCCAAAATAACGGAGACCTTAGAAAACAAGAAAAAGGAAGAAAAGGAGAAGTACCGGCTCCAGCTAGCTATGTACCGACGGCTTCTGCTGTTGCGCTCAATCAGGAGCTTGCATAAGCAGCTGGAGCAGCAGCAGGCCAGATTGCAGGAATGCTACGGCAGGGTAATAAATACCAAGAAAGAAGTGTTGAAACACATTCGCTCAACCTCGCCCTCACCTTTGCCGTAATCGTGTTGCTGCATGCAGAAATAAGCTTTGTGATGCCACCGGAGCCATCAGTAAGCTTGCATGCTGTAGGGGTGGTGTCCTCACACCCAGGAGTACGTGCCCATGTGCGCCCAGAGGAGGCAGGAAACAGCGGCAGCAGCAGAGCAAGAAGAAAGGGGAAGGGAAAGTGTTGGCCCCTGAATTTATCTGGAGGAAACTGGAGCAAGACTGTACCTGTGCGAGAAGCCGACTCCTGAAGCGCACTCAAAGCCTCAAGCTGAAACAGGATTTTTGGCATTTAGGTTTGTAGAAAGAAAAAACCTACGAACTGGGAACCTAGTCTGACACCTGGTCTGCAAAGGCGGTCAGATGCAAGAGTTGCTGCTGGCTGAATATGTGATAAGGCACACCTCCCCTCTACTTGCAGCGCTAACAAAACTTCAGCAGAATTAGGGTTCGTTTGTCTGCAAGAATACTGAATCTAGAAAGCCAGGATATTTGAAACCCATAAGCTCAGGCTTGATTATATCTACCTAGCTGCCTGTTTCTCACAAAACTGCTAAGGGCATTGCACGTTTGCGACCTCTACTCTCCTACAAAATTTATGCAGATTGACCAGAAATTATAGTGGGAAGGTAGGACAGTCAAACACACGCACAGGGAGGCAGTGCAACTGCCAAAGCTGTGTTTCCTTAGGAAAGCAAGCTAAAAACAAAGGCCTCGTAATCTGGTGTTGCATTAGAAACCCAGACGGGCAGTGCCAGGGGAATGTTCAGGGTCTGCACAATTATTAATCTGCTGCTAACTCCCAGTGGCACTAGCGTCTGCAAATCGAGCATATTTTGTGCCTTACTGCTGTCATTTAATGGAAGCTGGTGACAATTAGCACTTTTTATCCAGGTGTATGAGACACGTGGAAAAGCCTGGAGCACTGTTTCTCCAATTGCAAGGTTGGGATGCCTGCAGGGAATTTGATGTCAGTATGCAACAAACACACAGGGAAAATGAAAGCAAAAAGATGCAACTTTTTTGTATGCATTTAAAAGGCAATGTGAGTCCCTATTATTGAACAGCAAATTAAATAATTGAATGTGCTGTTTTAGGATCTGAAGCAAAAAATGATTCAAAAAGAAAAGATACTGAAAAGCTTCCTTTTCTAGGATTTAAAGTGATATGGAAAAATCTCATTTTTTCCAGATATTTATTTCTGATCATGCCACCCTTCCTTTCCCAATGTTGTTTTTTTGTTATAAATGTTTAGGTAGATGAACAATCAAACAGGTTTTTGGTGTGTTTTTTTCTGCATAAAGAGGCGAGTCTGTTATCAGAAGTTGTGTCTTTCTAAGAATAATGTGCTTTATATGAGAAACTTTTTATCCTCAGGTTTTTTTGTCTGTATAGAGAGAGGGGGGGTGTGTGTGTTTGTGTACACATGCACACACTCCTCCCTCTATATCAGAGGTTATGAAAGGCTGGTGCTTCTTTTTCTGTAGCAGAAGCAGGAATAATCTCACAAAATAATCTCTGCTGTCTGTGAGGAGTTTGGTTGATTAGATTCACATGCACACATCTGTGAGCAAGGTATTGAAGTAATTCAACAATTGAAGTGCAGCACAAGATTGTCATTATTCTGTCGTTGTATTTCTGCGCACCCAAAATTATGGAAGCCCCCTGGGTATGCACAACCTTAGATAGGTTCATTCATCTCCTTGGGCCCTGGTGTAGCCTCTCACGCAGCACGAGCCTGTAAGTTTGAATGCAGAATTACCATAGAAACATCCTTGGCATCAAGGATATATTTGAAGAAGCATCCTCTACTGCCTCGTCTGGGGGATTCGGGTTGCCAGGGGCCTTTAGTGGGCTGCAGAAGAGAGCTGGGGATCGCAGGTGACTGGGAGACATCACTCCTGAGCTCTGATCCCATCCAGCCTTGGGAAAGCTGTTCTCTGTCAGCAATGAAAGTTTCTCAAAGCACACTTAAATAGTAAACTCACCTCAAAGGTAACTTGCTCTGTCTTAATATGCCTCCCAAGAAGAAATGTTGTTCAGGGCCAATAGGGCCATGCAAAGATTGGATTTTTTTTCTTATTTTTTTGTACTTCAGGAACTAGAAAAGCCTTTTTGTCATTGGTTGAGTGACAGCAAGCGTTCTGTTAGACCAAGCACAAGCAGACCACTATTATGTCATCCCTCTTGAGGAAAGAAATGTTGGAGAAAGGGACACATCTCTCAAAAATACTACTGAATTTTGAAATCAAATGTCAAATTGTTCCCATTAGGAAGACAGTCAAAATATGTACTTTTATTAATGTTGGCCAACCTTTTTTTGTTTGGAAAAGAATTAAATTCTAAATTAGATTCAGCTTGACTAATACTATCATGTCATTGAGTTTTCCACTGAAATAAAATATACGCACAAAAATATAAAAAAAACAACCAGTAAGACAAAGTAGCTATTTTACCTCAGTAGTTGCTGAAGTGGTGTCCTCCATTTGTTGCAAGAAGTGGAATGCTCTCCATTACCACATAGAGCTACCTATAGTGTCATATTTGTGTTTAAGGGTGACTAGAATAACATTAAAAAATAATTCTCACATAATACACAGTGCAGCAATAGTTGAGTTGTCAACCTGTCCAACTGTAAGTGCTTTGTGGCAGAACTGTGACAATCTTTGTTATGTACAACACCTCTCATAAAATTTCTTGATCCTAATTGGGATCAGTAGATGCTTCTGCACCATGAATATTAAATACCAAAAGATTTGTGCATGACCAATGCTGTCTGATAGCTGGCAAGAAAATGAAGCCAAGACTTGTTCTGTGTGTGCACGCTCTTTTCATGTAGCGCTTTTATGGATACATGCAAAATAAATGTTAACTGAGGAAACAACACTGGTCTTTGCAACAATTTGCTGCTTAGTTAGTGGTTCTAGTGTGGCTGCTAATAACCGGAGTTTGGCAAATGAATGAAAATCTACATGATTATAAAAATGAGTTTATTTTACAAGCTTGGAGAATGCGGCTTAACAGCCGTGTTTTTTTTCCTTGTGTGTTTTAGCCATTGAAGGTCAGTGGGAAAGTGCCAGAATGCCATGGGTAACCCATGGAGGTGTTTTCAGACATACCAGACAGAGCAACAATCTCAGGTTTAATAGAAATGGGTCCTTTCAAATTATTTAATCTCCTCACGTGGTTAAGAGGTTTGGTAGTTTGGATGAGGTTCAGCTAAATTTCTTAAAATCTGTATTTTTATCTGAACTCAGACTGCATGGGTTTAGTGCTAGCAAGAGGTAAAAGCCTGAATTACTGAAATTGCATGTATGTGCCTAGGAACTCACAGGTCTTGGGTAATGATTACAAAATAGGCAGTTTCGGTAGGGCCTTTCTTCCCATTATCTTACTGCCTGCCAGAGCCTATCAAGCTAACGATCTCCAGGAGAAATCTCCTCTTTGACCTGTTAAGGTCCTGCTGCTCACCTAATTGCCTAGCAAGCCTGAAATGGCAGAAAATAATCATTGGTTTACTACAGAAGGGTGGGATGTTTAAGAGCTGCCAGCTCCCTTGGAGTCATTGCTATCACTAAAAAAGGTGTAGCTTATGCTTAAACCCAGAAATCTTTAAGAACAGGATGGAGTTATGAACAATTAAGTGACAAAATGCATTACTGAGATGTTCTTTAATGCAAGGGCTTTTCTTTTGCACCTCCAGCATTTCAGTTAGCTAAACTGCTGCCCTGGAGCCAGGTCAGAGCTGTGTTTTTGCTGTTTCTGTTGTTGATAGTTATGAGTCAGCCAAGATAAACAGCCCAACTTAACACGTTCACTTGTTACCTCTTGTGATGGCACCACATGTTATGTGGGGGATTCGTTCACTTCCTCCTTCCTGAGATTTTCTTGCGTGTCTATCATCTTCCTTAATTAGCACAGTGATCATTTTACCAATGTATAGTAAATTTATGATATTGTGGTAAATTTGTGAGCCGTGTACTACTAAATGCAGATCATTCTGCAGTATTCTCAGAGCTATGAAAATTATGGACTCTGGGCATGACATAAGCATACAAGAAATAGATTTAAAGATGAGGTTGTTTAGATCTCCCCTGCCTCATGAGTAGACTTAGAGAAACCCTTTAGAGTTCTTGTTACAGTTTGTTTGTATAAATGTTATGAATCTATCATATAAATGCATTGGAGTGCACCTTTTGCTTATGACTGCTGAAAGCAGAGCAGTAATGCAAGAGCAGGTTTGGGATATGCTTGAATGGGGCCCTACTCTGAATGCAGCGGGCAAGGAGTAAATGTTCCTGTCTTAAAGCTTAGAGATTCGGATGAGCATGATAGCCAAAAGCTTGGATGGTGGATGGAGAGCGGGAGTGAATGGAACTACAAGGAAAGGTGTTTCAGGGTTTGATTTTTAATGCAGCCTGGAGAATGGCACACTAGACAGTTTTTTTGCTCAGTTAAAGATGACCTTTTTCTCATTCCTGAAACAACTCTTTTGGATCGTTGGGCTAGGGTTGTGCTAAGTGGTGTTTGTGTAACTGCGGTACATGGGAGTTGACACCCATCTCTGAAGCTGAGTGACAGTAGTTATTGTTGCCAAAATTCACATACACCACTTACTCCCCTAGACCTGGCTTTTACCTAAACTGAAACATGTTGAAGTCAAGTGTCCTGCTGATTTTCGATGACATTTTAATCCAGACCAGGACTTTGAGGTGGCGAACCTTGTTCAAGTCCCTTCTCAAGTTTGACGCATTTCTATCTCCCTGTGTCTTCAAACAATTACGAATGTCTTGGATGGTACTAATCTTTGTCTTTCTGGCAAAAGGTTTGGAATATTTGGGAGAATCTTCCTTTCTTTCTTTGGGAAAAAGGCCTTCCTATCAGTCTTTTGTGGTATTGAAGAAAAGGGGAGAGACGTAGTTGTTTGTTTTTAATGAAAGATTGTAGCAGGGAAGATGGCCCTGTGAAAACGCTTCTGGCAGGTTTACTTAAACATGTTGAAAATAACAGGAGTTCCTACAGGAATAAAACTACAGTTGCAAACAAGTTTCTTTAATTGTATTGATCATCTTCTCACACAATTTTAGCCAAGTCTCCAAAACAAACAAAAAAATTTGCCTCCATCTCTGACAAATCAAGTCTCTAAGTCCACAGCCCAAAGTGACTTCTATGTGCATGAGAGGCAAGGAATTCTTGAGAATCTCAATAAAAGTTACATTTTCCCTTTGATGGGTGGGGGTTGGAGAGGAAAGGGAATGTGTGACCATTCATCACAGCTCCAGGCTCATTAGTACCCAGGAACTTTGTACTCCAAATGACAAAGAGTTTCACTGTCGCCAAAGAGAAATTGCTGCTGACCTTAGACCTCTTTTTGGAAAGTGAAATAATGGAGCACAGGAGCAGAGTTTGATATTTGACCGAATTCTACACAATTATCATGCATGTGTATATAATAAAATTAATTCTGTGTCTCTGCATTGTAGCCTCCGGCAAGCAGCGTACAATCAGTTTTGTATGTATAATAGATCACAGAGTTGTTCATGAATAATACAAATGCATTGAGCAGATACTAGTGAGTGAGGATGTTTGTCTTTGCATGGAATCGAAGTGAACATGTAATATTGTGATAATATATATTTGATGAATTCAGGTCTGACTTGCCTTTGCCATAGCCTGCTAATTCCCCGACAAGGGTTGCCACAATAATTGAGTTTCCAATAACATTATGATTATTTCCACATGATAATTTAATTGTAGGTATTTTTTAATATTGTAATAATGTAGATTTGTGATTATTATGCATTTGCATGCAGATTTTCCTGGTGACTCGGAGCACATCCCTACATTTATAACTTAATTTCCTATATTATTGCGTATATATTTTGGGATGAACTCATTAATGCAAACTAAAAAAAAAGTAGGTCTTTTTAGTCATTTTGCTTTTATTATAAATGGCTGAAAGCTTTGCTCATTTTTTTAGACCAGTCTAAACAAGTGAATAAACAAAAGACAACTGTAATTCATGGATGGATTAATTTAAAATAATAATGTAATTACAAATCATGGCAGATTTGTCTGAGGTAATTGGGATGCAGACTGGTACAAATTTTGCTTTACTGAAACAAAACTTGTTTAGATGAGTCACCAAGTTTAGTAGGGGCTGTTTTCCATTCTTCCAATTCCCCTATATAACATGTTGGCAAAGTAACATTGGCTCAAAATTAACGCGTGTCTGTACAAATGGGCGTAACAACAGGGAAGCCTGAGCATCTGGACCTAACTAGATATTATTTTGGCATGCAGTGGGCCCAGTAAGAATAGAATTGGGTATACACAGTTGTGGCACTAGCAGGGAGGACTTTTAATCAGTTAATTTGTCCACTCCAGAAAGAGGCTGGTTGCTTGTCTGATAACAATCTTCAAACTGCATTAGAAAACCTCACCTGAAACTCAGTGGGGCAAAGGGATGTAGGCCTTTCTCCAGAAATAAACTCTATTCCCATTAATTGGAGCAGACATTCGTACAATCCTGCGAGTATCCTGCTTCAAATAGGAAAGCTCTCTTCCGGGCGCATCTAAATTTGAAGGGGTGGAAACACTTTTAGCTAAATACTTCTGTTCTGAAAACAAACTTTCCAGAGAAAGTGGCACGGAGTTTGTGTGTTGATCATTTTTCTGGTTTGGGTCAGGTAAATGTAGTTGGAGGAATGTCTCCTCCACTTTTTATCTGTAAAATCTCAGCTCCTCAAATCAAACGGGGGGTCACAACAGAGTTCTTGGTCTCCTCCAGATTATGCGTAGCTGGCAGGTTGGATTTCCATTGCCTGCATAGCAGGCATATGCAATAGGAACTACGAGAAGAGGCCTCGTCCCAATCTTCAGACATGGAAGTTTAAAACTGCGGACTGGAATATATAACTTACTGCTATCCTTGCACATCGTTCTTCAGTGCATGTGGATGCCATTGCTTCCAGTGTATTTTGGTGCCTGCTTCTACTTGCAAACCTATTCCTCTAAATTAACAACATATAAGACACAATGAGATTAAGTCCCTTCTCTTTTATCTTTCCTCGCTCTGTGGCTCTTAGAGTTGAAGGGAAAAACAAAAGCTTGATTTAGACAGTAAAGAGAGCAGTCACGATTCTGATGTACAGGATGGTCTCTCTAGCTTTTGCAGCAGAATGGCTACTTGTACGGGTGAATTAGATTCTGTCCTGAAACCCACCAAAACCATGTTGATCCAAATCTTTTGTAAATCTGGTCTCCAGCTAAGAAGCACTTTGGCAGCTGACTCCACTACAAGCCGTAAAAGTATGAAAACATGAAGGTGCTTCCATCCGCAGAAGTTCACAAATCTGTACCTGTGCCTCACTGAGAGCAAGCAATAGCTCAACGCAGGGGACCTGGATGGTTGGTCCAGCTGTTATTTTGTTTTATAGTGGGCCACCAGCATAAAATTAAGGATGTCTTTTACGCTGTGGCATTAGATCTTAAATGATCTCAGATGTTATTTTCACACAGTAAGCACCATAGAATATAAAAGTATCATTATCTCAGTAAGTCCTGGATGCAACATGTAATTCTTGCTGGCCGTGAAGATACCTAAGGTTGTTTCAGATACCAGATGATTTATAATCAGATGATTGTTTTCATTACTCTATGTTCCTGTTGTTACTTATACAGATATGATAGGTGGGTGTACATAAAATTAGAAGCAAGCCTGCTGAAAAGCACTGATTTGTGTTACATTAATGCGTAATACATGTTCATGAGTAATTTTCTCTGACAAAAAAATTGAGACTAAACTTTTGTAATGTGGAGGTGAAGCTGCCCTGGCCTCTCAACATTTCCAGCATCACAGAGGTTAGGACTTGGAAGAGCCCAGTTCCTTTCCTATCTTTACCTGATGGGTTTTGAACTTGTCACCTATTTGCTCACAGAATGTTAGAATTGCTATAATATTTTAAACTGGGGGGAAGTGATGTGGAGTCCCTCAGCCTCTCTGATTAGTGCTGCTTCTCATTCTGTAAAAAAGTTGAATTGAATTTGGCCCCGTGGCAAGGCAGGACTCCAGCTGGGTGGCTGCTGTGCTCTCCATTGGAATGTGTGGCATTCAGTTCGACTTGATTCAGCAGGAAGATGGGTTTGCATCCAGGTGCCAGTCAGTAGGGTGAGAGGCAAAAATGCCTTTCCCAGCTCCTGTGTTGCAATTTCAGTGCTTTGCTGGCAATATGTGAGAAAAAAGTGTTTAATTTCAGGTCACTTGCAAGGCTTCTTTTGACACCAAATAATTTGTTGTTGCTGCTTTATTCCTTCAGTTGAATTAAAAAAAAAACAACACAAAAACCAACCCACTTTCAGTTTTCTTGCAGTTGTTTTTTCCATTTGTAGTTGTCTGAAGCAGTGGGACGATGTAATTTCTGCGAGAGGCAGGGGTATGTTCTCTTGTGCACAGGCCAGTATTTCCCAGCCTATTCTTAAGGAAAGCATTCCTCAAAAATCATTTAAGTAAGGAGGTATTTATGTATTTCCCATCTTCTCTAGTGCTTGAAAATGGATGATTCACAGCCACTAGTTCTTCTTCTCATAGTGGGGAATGTTTATTGGCATAATCCTGGAAATCCCCCATGTGTCAAACAATCGCTGATTGTATTGGAAAAGGATGCTTCAGCGACAGCAGGCAGCCCCTGGGTGGAAAGAGGTGTCCCTTGTCCCCGAGCAATAACCTGTACAGATGATTGAGACTTGTTGATAGACCTCCATGGAAGTCTTACCTAGTAGTCAGGGCTTAGCAGCGTCTGACTTGGTGAAGGATCCTTCAGTACAGGATGCTTGAACTTGATTTGTTACTCTCTTCAAGGAGGGCATAAAGGTAGGCAAAAACTGAACATGCCTTGAGGCCCAGGAAGATGCAGTTTTACCACAACCTCTGTCTTATGGGGGGAAAGAAAGAAAAGGCTGCTAGAATTTACAAAATATAACTATTGACTAATCTCTTCATCGATGAGACCTGTAAGAAATCAGTGATGTCTCTCCTGGGAGATCAGTGGTGTCACCTCACATGTCCTCGGGGTGCCAAATGGTATAAAACACTCACTTTGAAAGTACTGCACCGTGATAAGCTTCAACTCCCAAGGGATGCATTGTGTGTACATTTTGTTATATGTAATGACACACTGAAAGGGCAGTGAAGCTGTTAAGGGAACGCTGCATGTCTAAAAAGAACTTATTTTTCTTTCAACCAATAAAAGAAAGAAAGAGTCTTTCAGAAAAGCCGTTAAAATAGTATCATTTAAATGTAACAAGTGATAAAACACTAGAGAGAATTCACCTGTCAGATGAAGATATTTAAAACACGAGATATTCTGTGTAACATACATTTCAAATTGGACCATTTTCCTGGTAAAGCAATAGACCTCTTCAAAAAGCTTTTAAAACAGTTGATATATATACAAAATTTTAAGGCTGACACAACCAGAATAATGGGAACAATTATTTAAAACAGTAGATCTGAAGAATAAAGCATAAAATGTAGTCATTTCATGTAGTCATTCTAGACAATGTATGAGATGCTATGAGATTCAACAAGACCAAAGTTGAATGTGAGACTCTGGGAGTTTTTCAGCAAAGGTGATTTTGTAGTAAAACAGCTCAGTACATATAAAAAATACCCCTAGAGATGCCTACAATGCTAACAACAATATTTTGAAATTAAGCTAAAAAAGACTCATGTTCCCTTCAACAAAATTCCAAGTGGAGATATTAAAAAATTCTGTATGGCCTCAGTGCGCCGGAGCCCATTTTCCAGTAGAAATGCTTTTACCTACAAAACATATGGAAATGTATGTGAGTGTTTTCTTGTATTTCCAATGCAAAAGTAGATACCTTCCATAAACTTGACACAGAATGAAATTTGAGGATATGAAATCCCAGTCAGCAAGGTGACAGAACCATTGGGCAAATGTGTTTCCGATGAACTTTAAATGCGAAATTCAAATTGGACAAATAATGTTGATGTTATTCAGAAATAAACAAGGACTCATAAAAAAAATAGAAAAGTGAATTGGATAGAATGGTGCAGTTGTATCTTCTATTAGTTCAGTACTGGCCATCAATCACTGTCAGTTAATTATCATTAAGATTGCATAAAAAAAGGCCCCTGTGGGAGCTGGATAGTCTGTGAGCTTCATTCTTTCATTAAAAACAAGAAAAACAATATAAGCCTGTTTGCTGGTTGTTTTTGGTTTGGTTTTTTTTTTCGCTTGGGTCTTTTTGTGTGCAAGGAGATGATGTGAAAAGGTAAATCTTAAAATGGATAATTGTGCTGAGAGTTATCATATGAATTGCAGAGAGAAGGCAATAGAACAAGCAATTAAAAATTAAAGTTGATATTTGTCAGGAAGAATTGAAAGATTTTTAATTTGTTTTTTTTTTTTTTTTTTTTTTTTTTTTCAAAAAACAGTAGGATTGCCCTTTCTAAGGTGCAAAACTTGTGGGATTTTTAAAAGGAACACTTGATTCTTAATTAACTGTGCTGTTTTTAAGCCTCTAGGGTTTATACTTTTCTGTGCAACATCCAGTTTGGAAACTTTCTTTTTAAAAAAAAGGATAAAAGCTAAAGTCACATGACTCCAAAAGGTGATTCTCCAACAGAACACAAGCCAGCATGAAATTCAGTATGAGCTGCGCGTTTTCAGAGCTTATGAGCTGATCTGAGGGGCTCATGAGCACTTAGCTAATGGCAATAGTGGACAGGAGCAGCTACTGTTATTTCCAGGGTGCTTCCCTGCACTGCTGAGTAGCAGTTCACACTCTTAAAAGTGCCAAGGTTTATTGATAGTGCTCATCAGCATCACAAACAGGGGCTGATACCCGACCTCTGTGCAATTTCTGCCTTTGATAAAAAATTGGTTCTGAGTCAGCTCGTGCTTGCTCAGCCTGAGGATGACAAGGCTCTCCTGACCAAGCTCTCTCCCTGCAGAAGGTGGCTAAAGAGATTGGAGTAAGCCCTGATGAATTTTTCACATCTCTAAGTAATTATTTATCATGAGAAAATGTATGTGTTGCAGACAGAATTTTTTGTTCATTGGGATTTGGGTTCATTTTTTGAAGTGAGGCTTCCTTGTTAACTTTTTTTCCCCTCAAATGGCAGAAGAAGTGCCTTATGAATAAGAACAATTTAAAAGCTGAAGTCTTCAGGGCCAAAGGCATCTCTGTTCAGCAAAATAATAATATTAATAATTTAAAAAAAACCTTACACTTTGAATTAACCCCGCTTTGGCCAATTGCCCAAATAAACCTGAGAGCTGGAGTCACATAAATGCAAGTGTTCCCACCCAGATGTCAAAGAAGCAAAAGGTCTGTAAATGACACAACCTCAAACCCAAATGAAGTCTTTAGCATTGATGAGCAATGCTTTCTAATGAGGAGGAACGAATGACTTGAACTAGAGCAGAGCTGCCCCGTTTAGGGCTCTTCAGGCTGAATACAGCCCATCAGGACAATTCATCTGCTCCTTGTCAACCTCCTTCTCCTGGGAAAGCCTCTTTGCCTGCACATCTCCAGACTGCAGGCAGCACTTAGCATGTGATGGGCAGCCAGGTGGTCACAAGGTAGAGACAGATCAGGTCAGGTAACTCACACTGTCCCTGCATCCCTTTTTTCTTTATTGGGTATTTTCTGATGCATCAGGAAAGATTATACTTTGGATAAAACCTCATCAAGGAAGCTAATGTCTACTCTTGTATCTTTGCTCCCTCTGCCATGTGTTGAGTTTCTTCATTCCTATTTAGCTATTGGAGAAGGAAGATCCTCCAGCCCTGATTTTATTTTGCAAGGTTGGGTCAATGTTAGCGTGCCTGTAAACTAGCAGAAGGGGGAATTAGGCCATAGCAGAAAGGGACAGTGCATCTTGAAAGAAAACTAAGACGGAAACCCTAACCTCTTCTAATTTACATATGGTGACATTTTGCAGAAATATTGTAACATTAGCAGTGGCATAATGAAATTCTGCCTATCAGCCGTGGAAGGAATAATGTTACTGTAAAGGTAACCTGTCCACAGTTTGTTATCAAGAAAACATTCATGGCAAGAAACATACATTTACCAATGAGTGTTAAGAACAGTATTTTTTCCTTATTTTTTTCCTCATGGGCTATCCATCTTCCCCTCCAGATTTACTGCATGATCACTCCCTTTACATGCTAATTATGTGCAGCTCTGGTGAATTTGTTAGTAGTGACACTTTGGGCACCCAGTGGGACTGCAACTCATTATGTGGCAATGTCCAGATATATCAGATATTATTAGCTGTCATTAATCTGCTGTGGAAACATTGAGTGCACAGCCAGGAGAGAGACCAGGAAATAGAGTAAAAATGAAGTCTGCAGCTGCCCTGGCCCCCAGAAGGTCAGAGGGCAAATCAGCAGGGGAGAAGAATACACCTTAAAATGGCCAGTGCTTAGCAGCGGATTTTTAACCCATTATAAACCAACATTTCGAAGAAGAGGAAAGATGAAAAGAAATTACAATGTTCGCAATATCTCTAATGCTATGCTTTGCTGGAGGAAACGGGGATACAGTCTCTCAAACTACTGCTTTCTAAAGCTATTTTGTAAAACTGCATCTCAGCAATAAAAGCGTGTGAAGAGGAGGAAGAGTGAGCAACACGCAGTATCTATCTAAATGGGGCTAGTGCCCAAATATAAAGCTTTGAAATTAGGCACGCATAACTCAGAATAGGATTAGCCCCCACACACACGCCTTTTGAAGGTCATATTTTATAGAACCAGACCTGGCAGCATAGAAAATCCTGCTGGAATTAAGAGCTTGGTCTCACTGTTCATCCAGACCAGTAATTCGCCTGTATAAGCCCAGGAGTTTGCCTCCAGCCTGCGGACGCAGTGCTGATCAGCCTCTGCTGCGCAGCTGAAAACCACAAATCACAATAGGTTGCATTTTTGGCATCAATTCTGAAAAATAGTCACTTGTAAGTGTTATGCATATCTGTGCTTGTGCAGCATTAATTACATGGCTTGGTGTGCAGAAATAAAAACAAAAGAAAGTTTCTTCCCAGAAAGCTCCACAGTCTTTTCAATCTCCAAGATGACTTGCAGAGTAATGCCCAGGACTGTAGGAAGTCATATCTTCTTTCTTTACATCAGCTAACAAGGCTAGAAGAAACTGGGCAGGCTTTAAGGCAAACGGGGTCTTCTTTGGTCTGAAATAGAAACAGAAAACACCAAAGTAGAGAACAGGAATCTCTGAGTTTAGTGGTGATGTATTAATTAGGCAATTTTCAGAGCAAGGGAAAGGTAATGGATGGGTTAGTCTGTGTGTGATGGTACCTTACGGGTGACTTTTGCTACTGTCAAGGGGCAACCTGAAAATTCAGTGACCTTAAAATAAAAGTAAATAATGAGATAGGGGGATTCAAGATAAAAAAACCTACATTTTATCAAAGTAAGTAAAAATAATCTTTTGTTTCCAAGGTTGCAAGGACCTATGCTCCTTTATCTAGAAGTTGCAATGCTTTAGTTAGGAGGTTTATACAAAAACTAAAGGAAGGAAAT
This sequence comes from Burhinus oedicnemus, assembly GCA_008921705.1. Classification (NCBI taxonomy): domain Eukaryota; kingdom Metazoa; phylum Chordata; class Aves; order Charadriiformes; family Burhinidae; genus Burhinus; species Burhinus oedicnemus. The sequence goes on from VFFE01007011.1 coordinate 448,671, forward strand.
CACTCTAAAATTCTTCAACAAATGACGGCTTATACTTGTTCGGGGAAGCGGGAGTGAAGTTTTTCAGCCGGTTGCTTGGAGATTTCCAAATGAGCCACTCATCTGAGTTTCCTGAAGGAATTTGGGAAGTACTGTGTTTATTCCCGTTAAAGGGGTCTAATCTAATGCATCACAGTTTTTCACATACTATGACCTTTGTGTGATCTAATCTTATCCTAATGAGGATAATAACAGGGAAAAAAAATGGCCTGATGTTTTATTTATGGACCTGTCTTCAATTAGACAGACTCTGATAAACCCATGCAAAACCAACAATCGTGGGCTCAGTTTTAGGTTGTCTTAAATTCTGCACAATCCCATGACAGAGAAACCAATGTTAGTATTTGGTGAAATGGCTCCCATTAATACTTCCTAAACTAACAGCCATTCATGAACTCAGGTTCTAGGAAAAGATTTAGAAGTCATTTTGGTGGCATTGTGGGGTTTTCAGAAACACCCAGAAGTGTTACAGAGCACAGAGCATGGGGCAGGTGGCAAGTACCCAGGGAAATAAGGAAGAAGCAGTTTTATCATTGGTCTTGGACCTTTGCAATTTTGGTGTTACAGGAGGGTTTGTTTATTTTTATGTGAGAGCAATGCAATATCAAAGAAGAGTTACAGTCTAACGGCATTAATGTGGACAAAAACCCACGAAAGCCATTCTGAGTGCCGTATGAATATATTCAATAGGTCAGTTATAGATTCTTTTGTAGTTTTTTCTAGTGTTTATGAAATTTTACAAATATGGCATGCCTTGGCCTTTTTCCAGGGGAGTGGAATAAAAATTCATTCCAGTTTCTTTTTTCTTTGAGTGCTTCGAAGAACTGAACATGAGGTAAATACTGTTTTAGCGGTAGGTTAATGAGTTACAGGTCAGGCTTACAGTGGAAAAATTGCAGTCAGCTTCCACGGTGCTGTGTTTGCCAAATTTGCATTGATGAAGCTATTACAGCAGGCTCGCCTTTTTTTTTTTTTTTTTTTTTTTTTTTCACGGAGGAACAGGTCTGTTGTTTGCCCATCAAGATTATGCTGTCTTTTCAGTGCCAGTATTGCTCCTTACGATCCTGCAGGCACTTATTTTCACATTTAACACGATACGCATGAGTAACCCTCTCTCAACTGGTGGAACTAGTTGGGTGTAAAACTCAGATGTATGTACTCTGTAGGGCTGGGGCCTGAGCAAATTCCACAGAACACAAGAGTGTGTTACGTTTTACAGAAGTCTGCATCTCTTCTTATTCCACTGTAGCAAGTTGGATAGTTAGATTTTATCCAGATAAACCTGTATCAGCAATGCTAACGAGGATATCTGCACAGCTGCCTTTGATCTTTATTGTACCAAAAATGGTGTGTTAAATATTAAGTTCAGTCTGTTAAAATATGGCTCTTCAATATATACAGTCAGAATTGTTTTCAAAGTAAATTCCTAGGGATAGGTTTAAAATGATTGTAAGTTGTAACATAATGGCAGGAGAAGGCCATCACCTTGAATTTGGAGTGTGGAGAGAACCAATAAACAGAAAATGCTGGATTGCTCTTTTTCTTGTGAGACAGAAAATTAGGAAGTACAGTGTAACAGCCCTAACAGCAACTTTACCTTCCTGGACAAGCATGAATACTTTTAGGAACATCCTTATAATAAGTTTCCTTTCTTTTCATGGTCTGCTTTTAAAAGCTAATCATAGTTACAGATTTATAGTGTATAAAGTGTGCAAAGTTAGTTGTAATTAAGACTATATTCAGCTTTCTGAAAGTTAAGAACTGACGTCAGCTCTGAACTGATGTATTTACTCCGGAGTTGCTTTGGCGTGAGAGTTATTAGATCAGTTGCAATATTCTCAGAGGCTGTGGGAAGGCCTTGCCTCCCAAATTTTAGGGTCAAGACATCAGGATCTGATTCTGCAATTTCTCTGCAAATGACTGCCAGTGGCAGAGCTCTATCACAGCTCTGCTCTCCTTACCTCATCCAGCACTTTATAGCATGCAACATTGCCAGCACGGTAAGTGCGAAGTGCCATAAATTACCCTACCTGATGTAAAGGGTAATCAATATTTAGGGTGATTCACTGTTTTTGTGATGTTTACAGGGAAAAAATGGAAGGACAGATGAGTTAAGGTTTAGATTCATTGCAGCTTTCCTGATGTTCCCGGTCATTTATTCATTATCATCATCACTCATTTAGGTAACTTAGGCTCCTGCAGAATGAGGTACTAGTTAGCATGAGTGAAGAGGGAAGAATCTGACCTGAAATTACCAAGCTGTGAGTTGTCATTAAATTTGTATTTGAAAGGATTCTGGTCGACTGAGACAGGAACAAGAAAATGCAGCCAGAACAATAACATCACCAAAACTCAGGGCAATGTTTCAAGACTATTTCTTGAAAAATCTAAATATTTTTACTATATTTTGCAAAGTCACAGGTGTTGATATTCTTTATAATTACTAGTATTTTTATTTCATTAGCACTAGAAGAATGGAAATCAAGAACTTCTGCTGTTGTGCTAGCTGAAAAAAAGGTGGGAGTTTTCTAAACTCCAGAAAAATACAATTTAAATGGATAAAAGAGATTAAATAGAGACTGTTTAAAGTGCATGGAATGATGAACATTTGACAATTCATATTTCACTGCCACAAACAGTTGCAGAAATTGGGTTGCATGTGTCTATCCATGTGTCTATGTGTTTATATGTGCTGAAAGTGAATATTGTTGGATCAAGGGCGAGTAAAAATTGCACAAGTCTCCACTAGACAGTTGTAACTGTTCATCTCAGATGCAAACAAGTTATTTCATAACAAAATACAGATAAACAAACTTTAAATTTACTTTAATTTCTTTTAATGAGGAGTTACATTATGTAGTACCAAAGCATAGTAATTTCCTAGATTTATTGTAATCTGTTTCTAAATGCATCAGGTGTTTACTGAGGTTTTCTTTCCTTGAAAGCACTGTGGCTATGCATTCAACTTTTCAACCTCATTCTGCAGGGTGTTGTATAATCAACTACCTCTGGAAAAAAAACCCAAGAACAACCAACAACAACACAAAAACCCCCAAAACAACAACAAACCCCCAAAAACCCATCCCAAAACACCGTCCAAGTTTTTTCAGGGGAAAAAATTTAGAGGTTCATGGGGAATTTTGCTATTCTCCTTAGGAAAGCCACCGTTCTGCCCTGGTGGCCTAGACCTGGATCGAGCGTAACGCTGCATTAGGTGGATGCCTCTTCTGGATAGTAGCAATCCCTCTCACTTTCTTCCTCCTCTCTGCACCTGAATCTACCCTTGACAGTGAATTTTGACGGCATCCCTTTTGAACAGCTTTATATGATTGCTTCCATCCACAGGTTACTTTATTCCAGTGGATTTGCCACAGAGCACTTGCCCATTAGCAATCTCTTCTGCAGTCTGCTTTAAAATCTGCTTATGGTTATGGCCAGATAAAAGCATGTGAGGTCAGTTTGGTAGAGCTGAGACAAATACTTTAACATAAGGTTTTCTATTCTGTGCAAGCAGCTAATAAAAATGCCCGCAGGTGTTGAGAATTATCCTTCTCTTGGAGATTTCTTTACAACCTGAACCTAATCTTGGCAAAAGCTTTGGCAAGGATATCTGGCACATTAATTAAATGACTTTCCCTCCCCCACAGGTCTTATGCTGTAGCTTTGATTAACCACTTCTGTGCCCAGGAAACGAACTGCTGGATAGGCATTATCAGTTTTGCAGGTGTATGGATGTTAGAGATAACATGGGATTCCTCCTTTATCTGGATGGATGCTCCTTACTGTTTCAACACCGCACAGCTTTTCCCCTAGCTACAGCTACAGGGATGCTGCAGGCATGTTATGAGATTTTAGTATGAGGACCTTTTTATTCAATATATATCTCTGGATGGCCTCTGCTGAGAAGTCTCAGATCCTTAGGGGGAAATGCCTGACTCCTCCAGAGCTCCCCCTCTATTTAAATGGCTTTTCCTTGCTGCAGTATCGCAGCTGTGACACATCAAAGCCAGTAGCTGGTGTGGCAGGACATGCATTCCCAAATCAGCCTCAGTGACGAAAGGCACAAACACAGGTGATTTGCAGTGACAGGTTTCATATCTTACGGTGTCATTTTCATGAATGACTTGGCTAATTAAATTTAATGTGGAACAAGAGCTTGCTTACATTCTGCCAGGCTTAAGATGTTCTTACTCACACCTTACTTAAGGAACAATTCCTACTGTTGAATAAGGGCTCCAGGATTTAGCCCTCTGTTAGCAGTCTTCCATAAACCCTTTGTTTTCCTAACATGTTAAAAACCAAGGCTTAATGGTTTCATGATGACATCAGTTATCAAGATTTGTGTGGTGTTGGCAGATGTTGAATTTTCAGTGGAAAACCATTAAACAGGTTTGAGTCAAGGCAAGTTTCACAACATGCACGTATTATACCAGTGGTTACATGTGTTGACTTCGGCTTTATTTATTACAAAGGAAAACAGGCCTGTACTTATACAACAACAGCAATGAGAAATTAATCTTCCCAATAGAAAAATCAGTCTTGTCTTGTTAAAAGTACTCAAAGTTACATATTGAGCATGCTGAGCTTGCAAAAACTATGTCTGCAACTTTCAGATTTAATAAATCTAAAATTAAATATTAAAAAAAAAAGTTTGGTTTTTTTATACCTTTATTTTTGGACACCCAGTATAGAGAAGGCAAAATTTCAGAAAGTGTTAAATGTCCATTGTCTGACAAGTGTTCTTTGCAAAATGTCTCAAGTTGAGCATATGTTTAATTTCATATCTGGTTAGATTTGTCAGTTTTGAATGCTGATTGCCCATCAGCTCAGAACACATCAGTTCTGTATTAGTTCTAATATTCTTCAACATTAAAAATTTTCTTTTTGTCATATGACTGCAAAGTTTGGACAATGGTATTGTCTAGACCAATGATGGTGTCCAGGCCCACATGTTATATTATATATGCATAAGAAACATATGCCAAGCATTGAAACCAAGTACATGGGGAGAAATGATTTTTCAAATAAAAGCAAGATCCAATATAGCAAAAAAACCCAAACAACCCCAGCCCAACAAACCAAAACAACAACAACAACAACAAAAATCAAAGGAGAACAGTTCCATTTTGTATATGTGTGTGTATATATAGTAACTTGAAATGAGACAGTTTCTTCTCTTTTAGTTGCTGCCATGTTTTGTTCATACATTCATTAGGACTTCAGTTTGGAGACGTACTCCTACAGTGCACTGAAACAAAAATGTATTGTGTCTCACTTTCTGTTCAACTGTAAAAGTGTTGAAGACTATATTTTCTTGGAAACTAAACTTCACTCAGTTGTTACGAATTACCTCAGGTTCTGCCATCAGGAAGCATATAATCTTGGTCCTTCTTGATAGAAGCTACCAGTAAAGTTGTTCTTATAATGCACCTTCCCCCCTGCCCCCTTGAAGTTCATTCCAAATCTTTGATTGTTGGTGTTCTGTCAAGGCATGAAGTTTTCTGAATCAATTCTTTTTCGTCATATGGTGCACTACATACAGAATCATTAGAACAAGTGGGGATATTGCACTTCTCTGTGTTTAAAAGTAAATAATTAAAAAAGAAAGGAAAAACCCCTAACATTCTAACTTTCTTATGAAGAAGCACTTAGTTTTATATTGATTTTTTAAGATGGTTTAAGACACTTTGAGGAAACTTTTCTTTTGAAAGATGCAGATTTTTAAAAATTTAAATCCTTTGCAATATCACTTTTATTCAAAACATCTTAAAAATAATTTCATATTGAAATATTGCCTTGATATTTTGGGATTCAAACAAATTTTTAATTTTCAACAGCCTTTCATTTTATTTTCTTCCAATTTGTCTTATTTAACATTATAGCTGCACAAAATAAGAGCAACGTGTTTTGAAAAAGTAGTGGAATTTTCCTTCAGAGGCAGCTCCACTATTTTGGGTTCTGCTCCACTTTGGAACAGGGCCAAATTTTTCTGTCTTGCACTCCTGTGTAAAACAGAGCTTTGACTTCAGAGGAGTTCTATTTTTCATCAGACAGACAAATAAAAAAATTCCTTTACAACGTATATGCAAAACCATTGTTTCTTCATCAACAGCAACTTTTCCAGTACATGAAACCAATTGCCTGATAAAAAGGATAAGGCGGATGATAAGCGTTGCATTAGGACCTCAGTTTTCACCAGCAGAAGAACAAACAATCATCCACAGATGTGAGCGTGCAAAAGACAAACGTTCCCTCCCAAACTTTTCAAGTAAAAAACAAATGATGAAATGTTGGATAATTATGATTTCATGAGTTACGTGATCTCCTAATTATTACAAATGGGTAAATAGAAAGAATCTGATTATTTACACTGCTGAACTGCCCCAGTTTTATACCATTCATTATAGTCAGTAATGTTTATAGCAAAACTTTTCGTAACAATAACATTTATAATATTTTAATATGTGTGTATGGAGGGAAATAGCACATGAAAGAATTTCAGTGCAAATAAACCTTGACAATTTTTACATTTGGAACTCTGCTGTATTATTTTAGGACCCCAGTCCTCAAAACACTTATGGTTAACTTTATTCACACAATTCCAATGGGACAACTCATATGTTTAAAGCAAAGTCTTTCTTAAGGGTTTTCTTGTACCCTTTCCCATCCCACCCTTCACTTCCCAACATGCATGTCTACGGGGTGGGGTAGATACATCTAAGCAGAGTCCTGAACACAGTGAACTGTCTCTTCATTCTCTGGAGCACATCATTTTAATAACTATATAGGGTTTTGTGTATGGATGAATATACAGATGCTTGCACAAGTATTAATTAATTTATTCCGTGGGCACCAAGTAATTATCTATTTTGCTGCAAGGGCAATTTGCTGCCATACTAAGCAGAAGGCATTCTTTTACCAAAAAAAAAAAAAGCATAGCAGCATTTTCAGCCATGTGCTGAAATGTATGATCAGTATTAAAATGTGTTAAGCACAGCATCATTATTCTAAAACCAGCCACAGAGATATAAAATGCACTGTGATATTGCAAACTGAGCACAGTTTGATTGTAGGACACCCGGGTAGAGGGTTTTTGTATTAGAATATACATCGCATCTATAATGCCTTCTTCTCTAAAATGTAATTAGGTTTTTTTTTATGAACTGGTAAAATATAGTACATAAAGGACTTGGGGGATTTCCATATAGCCACATTTATTCCCACATGTCTTTCCAAATCATAAATGGTTGTCTTCTTTAGAAATGGATTAGGACAAATTGCATTAGGACACGATTGTGAATCTGATTAAGGTGGAACCATGATCAGGTTTTTTCTTTTGGGCAACCATGTTTTCTTATAACAACCAGAAGACAAAAAAGCCTTTGGCAAGATGTTTCAAAGGCCTTTCTCATATGCACATAAAAGCAGTTTTCATGCTAATTCAAAAATTGGTCCACACCTATAATTTCTTTATATAGCCAAGACAAAGCTTTGGGCAAAATTTTGCAGGAGTATATATTTCAGATACAGACTTGTGGTTTCAGTAAAAGCTCGTAAAAAGGAATTTCCATGCATAATTTCCTTAAAGAGAAGACTCTGAAGGCAAGCTGCAAGAGAGGCACAAGATCAGGCATTGATTCCAAATCGGTTCAGTGAGAGGAACGCTGACAACAAAACCATCCCCAGTGGAAAACTGATTTAATATACTGAATAAACACCTTTTCAAGTGAATGTGCTCATACAAAGGCCCCAGCCCCTTCTCTTTTTGTATTAGCACCTGACCCAAACCAAGCACATTGCATGACATTATTTGACACAGAAGTAAACTAGCACAGATATGTCTGTTGATGGGCAGAACTGCAAATGTTTGGAAAAAACAAAACTTGGCAAAACCAGCTGTTACTTTCTTCCCCACTCCCCTCCTATTTTTTTTAAACTGTATTCTCAACCCCATAAAGCTAAAAGGAACTTAATTGCAGCGTTGTTATCTCTGTGTTGTAGCCAAATCTGTGGGTGCTCTGAACAGAAAACCAGACTGGAAGAGGCTGGAAAAGCCATCTTCGTTTGCCTCCTTATGGCTCCATTGCATATGAGTGTTTTGATCTCTCGAACTAACATGTAGGATTCAGCTGAGAAGTAGAACTCCACTATGCTGGGAACTGAACATCTGTATAAGTAAAGAAGGTCCCTGTCTCCAAGATCTATCGTTTGGTGTATGAAAATAAAGACAACAGGTGGATCTAATGAATAAATGCTGGAAGCCTGAAGAGCTCCATAACCTTCGTGCTTAGTATGGTACGTATCAGTGATATTGTGCTGCCCGAGTAACTGCAGCCATCTGCTTTATTGCTAGCCTTGCTGGTTTTTACATAACTTTTTTTTCAAGTTTAGGCCAAGATTCAGAGATGTTTATTTTAAATTGTTTGTGTTCGATGACCTGGTATTAGCATTGTTTTGGCAAATACAAGTAAGAATCTGAATTCTTCATGTGTCTCACGCAGGCAGAGACCAAATAAAATAAGAACAGATCTGAACTGTGGTCCAAATTTCAGGGTGTACCCATCTGAACTAGATTTTTCCTGAGGCTGGAAAGCATCTAGTTACCTCTTGCCTCCTGTTGTTGGCAACTCACTCTGATTTCATCCAGAAGCTGAGGGCCTGACACAAATGTGGTTGGAAGCTTGAGCTAGTGACCCAGCAAGTGAATCCTCACCAGAGTTCCAGGCTGACAGTCGTTGGGTGACCCTCCAGACTTTGCATGTTTACATAAACCGAGTGTCTGAAAGAGTTATGAATCAGTAACGTTAGTTTATAGCCCAATTTCCACAAGTAACAGTGACCAAACAAATGCAAAAACTTTTTTTGTCCTCTTCGTCCCATGGCATTTCCAAATGGATTTGCTTACACCTGGGACTGTGAACACATCTAGAGGAAAATCCCATTCAGAGCGACTGAAAACCAGCAGTGGTGGGGCACATTTCTGGATTTTTTGGCCAAGCTGGGACTCAGTTCTGAAATAGAAGTATGCATGTTCTCCCTTGGAGACTTCAAAGTATAGCTTCAGCTACATTTATTGACAGTAATTTTCAGCTGAAACAGCGAAGGTGCAAAAAACTCTACCCTCACCTGCCCCAAGCCCAAACCTTCTCTTTTACAATACCCTTTACAAGAGAACATCTTGGCCCATGCCAATACAGTCATGGCTTATTGTATTAGGTCTTACTAAAATTGTTAGAAAACGCAAAGTCAAGAATACTGAAAATGAATTGGGAAATAATTGTGTTAATCAGAAATAAAACAATCCAAAATGGGAGAAAGAAAAGGTTAGCCAAAATTGTTATACAAAGTTTTCTTATCTGTTTGAGTTTGTCTCACCTTTATTCATCAAGTTTTTACATATATATATAATTAAAGACAGTGAGCGAGAGACATGCACACACACACACATATATGTATATGAAGAAGAAAATGTTAAGATCAGAAATCCAAAGTCTGAAATTAAATTATTGCACAATGTAAGAGGCATTCTCTTTGTTAAATTCCTGAGCGGGATAATCTATCTGTAATAGAAACTTATTACTTACGGAAAACTTAGTCCTCTTTTATCAGTAATAATTTCTGTGGAAACTTTATTACTTTCTGGACACTTAAACACTCTGAGCTGGCTGGGAAGTCAGGTGTTGAAAAATTTCTCTGAAAACAATTCCTTTATATGTATTTAAAAGTATATCCAGAGGTTTTCAGAATCTTCACAGCTCAAAAACTAACTGAGCTATTTGCTAAAATGGGGGAAAATTTTACTTTGTGTTTGTTCTGCTATTTTTCATGCCTGTCTTAGCTTTTATTTTAAATTGATGATGAACCATTTCAATAGAATCAGGCTTTTTTTTTCCAAAATTGAATTTTTGTCTAAAGTGGCAAATGAAAAAAAATTATGTGTTATGTACACAGTATCCATATTTGATTTTCCCACAGATTCTCTGCTTGGAATGTTCCTTTGAGAATTAAATACTTCATACGATCAGAGTGGTTATCTAAATCATGCACTTTTCTTATTTCCTTTGATTGGGTAAGATTTTATAAACTGCTTTCACTTCTGGCTGAAGTAAGGCTTATTTGTTTCACAAAATTATTTTCTTTTCATGAATGAATTAGTCTCAGCTCCAGACATAAAAATTCAGTCTTTTGACACCACGCTCACATTAATATTTGTGAGAAGTAACAAAGATCAAGCAAAATTCAGTGTTTCTTAAGAGCGTTGTGTTTTAGTATTTTCACTGTTCATTCACTGGTACCTTGCAGCTTGGCTATCACTGAAAATCTGTTCTTTAATTTCTCTACAAAAAGTGGCAAATTAGTTACCAGAAGGCCCTTCAATTCAAAGTATGTACCGAGAGTGATTGGAAAACCTGACTCCTGGTTGTAATTATTCATATGATTTACCTGCAGTCATGTTACTTTTATGGCACTTAAAGATATGCTATGTCTATTTATTCAGCTAATTGTCCCAATCAATTTCTGTGACAAATGTACTTCAGTCCAACGGAGTTGGGTGCTAGATTCTTAGCTAGCTTAAAGCTTTATAGAGGTATTGTCAGATAGAAAATCTGGCCAAGGAGTGGGTAGAAATGGAACAGGCCAGTGTGATCCTTGGGACCTCTTTTCACTTTATATTATTCTGGTTGAATTCCAAATGATTTACAGTGAAGAGGAGTACCAGAAAGACTAACAGAGTCATAGAATAATTCAGGTTGGAAGGGACTTGAGGAGGTTGTCCAGTTCAGCTCCCATGTACAACTCCAGTCCTCAGCCCCATCCAAATGGTCTTCAGGAAGATTCTCTCCTGTTTGTCCCTGTCTTTTTTGTACTGAAGGGCCAACAAACAAGGCACAGTGAGAAACCTGCTTTTTCAAGGTTGTTAGTCACTATCTCTAACAACTACAGTAACACAGATATATTTTGGTTAGGTTTGTTTCATAGCACTGACCTCAGACCATCTGAACTTTTTGCCGTTAAGAAAATTTCCTACGTTTTCTCTGATTTCAAGCTAAGCATCAATAATTCCTAACATTGGAGAGCTCTTTCTCTGCACATAAGTATTTATATAAACTTATAGAGTTGTTGTGTCCACCCGAGATACTCCGTACACCCACACAATCCCACCCATTTGAGTCAAAGGGATCACAGGTGTCACTGAGGAAGGTTTAACTCTGTTAAAGGAGACTGTGAAGAATGTCTTGGAAGAAGGTAATTGGGTAGCGGTTTCTCTCCTGCTCCAAACGACTGATGGGTGTGGGCTGTCTGACCAGATATACAAGGCAATGCCTAAGTTCGTGAACGTGCCACCCACCGTTCCCTTTTGCTACCAGGTCAGCCTCATGGCTGAGGCATTCTTGCACTCTCCTCTCAGCATTGCAGCCTCTAAATTAATTCTCTGGCAATGTCTAATACGAGTATCTGCACAACAGTGGATCTAGGACATCCACTGAAATGGAGAGAGAATATCTTGGAAAGAAAGCTGGGGTTCAGAAAGAACAGCCTCAGATAGGTGACCTATAAACTTTGACAGTGACTGGGAAGAAATCATTCTGTTAAATGACTGAGAGGCGGCCAGTCACAAGAATGTATTAAATGTATGTGCATGTGTACATGTATATGCATATATGTGCATGCACACACAAAATTTGATTTTTTTTCCTTCAGTATTTCAGTAGCTTGTTTCAAAAAACACAGAAATTTAGATTATCAAGTACACTTTATTTAATCATCTTGCAATTACAAAGTTATATGTCTTAAAACTTGAAAGATAAGTCAGGGCTAGGCTGATAATATGATTAAGTACAAGAATTTAACTGAAGTGGTTCATATAATGTCTTACAGCAATAAATTGTTAGAAGCAGTACTTTTCTGACAATACTGTTGTGGAATAATTATGGGATTAAAAAGCTGGAATAACGTTATTTCAAAACTGGTGTAAGGTAATGTGAGCCAGAACTCTCAAAGTCCCTTAATGGGTGTTCTTAACTCAGTGTTAATACTTTATTTAACATAATGTGCTGTGCACTCTTTAAATTGTTAGCTTGGAACAGATGATTTATGTTGCTCTTGCATCCAAACAGGAATTAATGCCCTTATCCTATTTGACTGGAATCGTTGAGCACTTTTGTTCTCAGACTTGTATCAGAATGATAACAAAAACATAAAATCAGCAAGCTTTTTAATGAACATGGGGTTAATTTGAAATGCCCTGATTTACAGATATTAGAGTAATGCTCTCTTTCAAGTATTTACTGAGGTGTTAGAGAGTTTGTGTTCCCATTCAGCTCAAATAGTTAGTATACTGCAGTTTCTTTGTTTCCAAAATATTAGAAAGTGGCAGTTAAGAAAGCTATTGGAGCCAAGTCCCTCCCTCTTTTTTTTTTTTTTTTTTTTTTGCAAACAATGATATCTTTCATTATGTTTTGAGGGAATCTGAAGTGTATGCCACACCTAATTCGCCTGATCCTATTCAGATCTTGGTTTTGCAGGTTTCTGTTGTTTTCCAGGTGGTGTCTTTTCTTTTCCCCCAATAGTTTAGCTTACTTTTATGTATTTCATATCTGCATGACGGTTTACTTATCTGCTTTTATTACTTTTATTGGCTAATCTTGATACAACTGGATTTTGCTAGTATAAGTCAGTCAGTGCAAGCACAGTGACTGACACAGTTGCTTGTCAGTATTTCACTAACAGGTACGCAATATGATGTTCACTTGGACAGAAGACTTTCACTCAACTTCATTTTGGTTTAACTACTGGAATAAGTGCATGCACTTTCTTTTCTGGTTATTGTGCCTGTGTAGGTTTTGCTGGTAAGAGTAGCAGACACGATTTTCCACTGTCCTGCTGCTGGTGGTTAGATCTGTTCAAAAGAACTAGAGAATAGGTTCGTCAGAAGTTTGTTACTGTTTTCAATTTTTATGATCAAACCTTATGTCCAGAATTTTATGAAAAGCTAAGCTGTTTTTATGATCTGGCATGTAAAGCAAGGGATATTTTCACCTTGGAATAGTTTTGACTTAATGGAACATCTATTAAGAGCTATGTAGAGCATTTAAGTGATGACATGCTTACATATATTCTTAAAAAAGAAAGAAGAGGAGGAGAAATGTTAGCCAGTGAAAGCTTCAGTTGCACACAACTGAAAGGAGGAAAGTGGAAATGAAAGTTCAAGCCGTGGCAATGAGAAATGACATTTCCTATGGGCACAGTAAAATGTAGGGGACATATATGGAAAAATTCAGTGAGAACCATAAGATGGCATCAGTGAAATTGTCCTGAGATAAAAATTAGAGAATATCTAAGGCCGGTGGGATGAACGCCAACAGAGTCTGGTGCTTTTCCAAGCCCTATTAGAGCACTTCAGCTTCCCATGCTCTGCCAGACTTGCCTGAATATTCACCAGAATGTGATTTCTGATGATTGTGAAGGTTGGTAGCCCACCCCAGTCTGAACTCGAGCAGGAGAGAGATTGGTGAAGATAAAGTACACAGTGTATCTGAATCTCATACAATAGCTAATTTGACAGATTAGCAGAGCTTTGGTCTCTTCGTATTTATAGTCGGATGCAGTCCTTCCTTGCTGGATTGATTCTTTTAGTCCTAAAGTACGTACTATTTATTTAACACTGCGGCAGAGTGAGATTGCAATTACTAATTTAGCCTGAATATCTGGGTTTGAGAGGGTGTTCCTTATAAATCAATGCAAGTTGCTGGCAAATGTACAAAGCACTTTATATATAAAGCATATGTATAAAGCCTATTACTTCACTTCCTCCAAGTATGAAGGTCTTCAACTTGTTCAGTGGTTGTTTCCTTACTTCCTCTGCCTCAACCATTCCAGAATAGCTAAACCCCCGATGTCAGAGCTGAGAAATATGGGAGAGATGAAACACCCACTTCTCTGTTTGGTGTCCTTCAGTTGTTAAATGCATCATTTCATGTGCATGGGAAGAAATTAATTTTTAAAAAGATCTGATATTTCAGAACTACTGTATCTCTCACTGATTTCATCTACATGAGTTAGCTGTCTCAAACTGGGTTTGCAAAACTCTGGCAGTCCACAAAAACTTTCTATAAAACCCAAAGTTTTGTGGGAGAAGTCCTGGAACGAGCTAACAAATCATGCCATATATATGTTACATCAAACAGTTCTGAAGCCCTGAAAGGTTCAAGATACAGAGATTCCATAAAGTCCCTTGAGACATTTACTTTTGCGATTGGTTGTACATGCAAAACAGTCAGATACTCGGGAGATGAGAAGTAGAATGAAAGCCTGAGGAAATAGCATCCATTTCTGAAAATGTTACAATAAGTGATTTTGCCAAGGTCACGCACAAAATGGGAGTCAGACTGTATAAATCTAAAGTTTTTAGTCATGCTGGGCCTCTGAAAGCAGCCCTTTCTTTTCTTTCAGCTGGAGCTGCCACAAACCACATTTATATTCTAGATGTTGTCCAAAAGAAAGGAGAAATGAATTTTCAGATTTTCTTTCTGTTGCATCGTCTGTTTATTACGCAGTGTTGTTGCACATAATGCCAGGATGTAAAATGATTCAGGGACTAATGTCTTCAGTCATAACGTGGGAAAACAGAGAAGCAGTTGGAGAGTAATTTCTCACACCGTTCTGCCATGGCAGTTCTTTCTGCTATGATTTAAGAAACTACAGGCTGTGGAAAAGGTTCCCTTTGAAAGTGTTTTAAATGTCAAATATAAGATTCATTTCTATACTGCTTTAATCCAAATGCCAGAGTTCTGAGCTAAGCTATCAATCTGACGAGGACTTCATGAGCCTTGCCTATCCAAACAGCTGTCTCTTGAACTGGAAGTCCTGCTAACACCAATGCGTAGTATCAGCATATTTTTTAGCAAAAAGGGACCTTAATTTCTTTGTCATCATGTGCTGTGGCATCCTCAGGCTGGTTTACTTGGGCTGTTTGTGAGAGCAGTAGCTGCGTTGTGCCTGGGTGTTACACACCAGAGCGATAGGCTGGGAAGGCAAGGCTATGGGAGGGAAGAAACCCTGGAATTATTCTGGCAGTGGGAGAAAATTGGTAGGGTCAGGGATACTTCCTATGGAGAGATGCTAGGTCTAGAACTAATCACTGCTGTCATCAGGTACGGCCTCTGCCACAGGGACCCTGGAGCTGACTTTGGTGCCTTATCAACTGCTGATGCTCTGCTTGAAAAGAGCAAGTCTCTGAGAAAACCTTTCAGCTCTGCCCTGTGAGGATGGATCTGTTACTGAACAGTCTTTATTCAGTTGTTGCAAAGGAAAATGTGCTGAAAAATATATGCCCACCTTCAGCTCAAAGTATGACTGTTCCCAGATTTTAGCCAGGATGTCCTAGTTTCCCTGTTGAAAAGGGATCTAGATCTTTCCCTCCAGGTGAAATTTACAGTCTCCTCCCATGTTTTTGTCATATTTTTTAGTCCTTCAATTTTGTGATTCTTCTCTTAAAATTTTCAAATTATCTGTCCCATCCTTTAAGTATGGACATCAAAGTATATTTCAGTAGCAGTTTTCTCATTACCAGATGTAGAGGTAATATGACCTATTTTCTTCTCCAGGATATTGTCCTGTTTATGCCATTGAGTTAGCACAGTTAGCCACTGCAGAACACTAAGATCTCCCTCCCCGAGGTGTTCAGTATCCTTTCTTCTGAGCTACTGTTTCCCATCTCACATAAGGGCTACTTTCTTTGACAGGAATTTTCTGAAAGCTGTTCCTGTGAATTTTTGGGCCTACTCAGAAATACTTTTTGCAAGATCATCTGTACCTTTCTTTTTTTTTAAACCAAAAATCTACCTGACCTTATGATTTACCTAAATCATAGTGAGTCAATTATGGTTAGTCAGCCAGTCTCCTTCCAGAAAGGGTTGCTCAGTAGTTTTCTGTTGCAGGAAGGCAATTATATTCTGTGGGAACCATATTTTGAATTGTCAGAGTGGCAATGGTAAGGAAACATCTCCAAACACATCTCATTGCACCAGTTTGTCTCAACGCCTTTACAGTGTCTTCTGTTTCTTAGTACCCATCCTCTAACACGAATATCCAGGTATGATTGTTTCCAGAAATATTGCCAGATATCATTATTTCCTAAGGCTACGTTTGTTAGAGCAGACCACGTAAAGCAAGCATAGACATCTGTTCCAGAAGTGACCTCAACAGTGCTCACCTCCTCCCATCCCAGATATGTTCTGTCTCCCAGCTGGTACGGCACTGCTCAGTCTGGGGCCACACATGCATCTCCCCACCTCCAGCTGCAACTGCTGGTGGTGACGAGTACTTGGGATAGCAGCTCTAACTGTCTTTACCCATCAACCCAGTAGCTGTCGAAGTCGGTATGGGTATTTCCACACAGGCCAATTTGTTCCAGGTAAGCCAAGCTGGTTAGGTTCCAGTTAATCAAAACTGAGGTGGGTCACTCAGACTGAAATTATATTGACCACACATGGGCCTTGCCTTACTTAAATTAAAATATTTTAAAACCCAAACTAATGAAGTTAAAGTAGCTACAGTTTAAAATAGGGTCTGCAGAGACTTCCATCCAAATACTGAGCAGGATCTCTTTTTGCAGAAGACAGTGGAACCAGAAGACCAAACAACACTCTAGGTGGGAGCAGATGTGCTTTATATTAACCTGTGGAGGTAAAGTGAAAGAACCTTTGTTTTTCTTGAACAGGACTATGCACGTACAACTATCTATAAAAAGAAGTCATACTCTTGGATAACTAATACCATAGGTATTTGCTAATTTTCTCTACTGAAATCAAATGAAAAAATAATTAATGGTTCCCATCATCTTCAAGCTTTTTTTAATAAGCAAACAAAATGCCTGTGCAAAAGTTCTATGTAGGCATGGTTAAAAGAGGAAGGGAGGGATCAGATTATTGCACAAGCTGTTTGAAGTTTTCTTTTGACCACAGTTGAATTCAAAGAGCCAATCACTGAATTTTATGCAGCAGCTTTTCTTCATGGGAAATGTGTCATCCTTGAAAATTAGGATGTGAAATACTGATCCTGTAAAATAACCCTGAACACTTCAGATGACTCCAGGAAGGTCAAATATTCATCCTCAGCAGCTAGATTCATATTATAATGTCTCCAGTGCACAACTGAAGATTAGGCATTTGTTAAAGCTCTTAATTTTTGCTGATTTAGGTTTAGCACTTGGTTTTAGAAGGGAGTGTAATCCAGAGACTGATTTTTACGTGCGTTTTGGAGTGTAATCCAGAGACTGATTTTTACGTGCGTTTTGGAGTAGGAACAGGAGATCTGGGAGTTGTTTTCTTTTTGTTGTCCTTGCTATTTTTAAATCAATGTTGATAAAAGTGAACAGACAGGTTACAGAGATCTGCATTCATATTACCTTGCTGCTAAGCATGATCTCTTATAGATATGTTTAACCTGGTATGAAACAAAAACACTAGCAATGCAGATCGTCACTGTCAAGCAAGTATGATAGTACCTTTATGCTGTGCAAAGATTTTTCTATCCTAGTTATCTAGTTTGAAAAGTTTTTTCCTTTTTCTTTTTTCTCTTTTATTTTCTTTTTCCCCCTCTCTTTAAGCAGGGAGTTCTGTAAAACTAAATACTAAGTGTACTTTGCTGCTGGCAGATGTGCCCTGTATGACTCAACGTTCAATTCTTGTGGTCAACAGCAATTAAACTTGAAGCATGTGAACTCTGGCAAGACGCATAAGTTTAATCTTTTTTGTTGGTTTGTCTTAATACGTAGTTTAAAATGCAATGTGATCTTCGGAGAGCCAGCACATCCTCTGGGAAATCCATTCAAATAGTAAGCACAGCCATGTCTAGAACAGGATTTCTGGCAAAATAGATGATCCTATTCATGTCTTTGGGAAGGAAAATAAACAATCAGAAATACTTGATTTTTTTAACAGAGAAATTCTCCTATCAATCAAAAGCTAAACAAAATGCAATAGGAGGGTTAAAGGGCCCTACCTTGTTGATTTTACTCACATAAATAGTTCCATTGAGTTGGGTGAATATACTATGTCTAAACGGACTCATAGAGGAGGGCAGGGGGGGAATTTGTTAGATGGTCCTATTAGAAAGCAGTGTAATCTTTGGCAATGGCAGAAGGAGTCTAAATTTCCTTTCTAATAGACAGGCTAATCAGTAGCAATTAAGAGGCAAAGTAGCAGACTAATAAAGTACACTTGTCACCAGTTGTCATCTTAGTGATCAATTCACACCTCCACGACAATAACATCGACCCTTCAAGTGCTCTAATGACCCTGAATCCCTAAAGTGACAGGAGGATTAGGGCAAAGATAACGTGCTGGAAAGGTGCTAATGAAGTGGTGGGATTACAAGATGAGCTTCATCTTTGATAGACAGCAAAAGGGAGTGTTCAGTCCCGCTCCAGCAATGAGGTTTACATGGGTAACGTCTCATTGACTTCCACATCCAGTCAGGATCAGGACCTTAGTTTAATTAATTAGGCATTTTCATTTCTTAGTTAAATCAGAAACATGCAACTGTAGCAGCTCCATGTTTCCTGAAAGCAGCAGATATTTCTTAGGTAATTAAGTTTACTCTCCTACGTTGTTTTTTATCTTCTGTCTGTAAGTTGTGTTTTGCAGACAGTGATTGCCTGCGTCATTTTAACTTTGTGCAATTAGTTTTAGAGAGATTTAATTTTTTTAGCAGAATGTGTATAACTACTTTCCCTTGCATTGCTTGTTTTAAGAAATGAAAAATTGAGTATGTAATTAGAATATAATGTCATACATTCAGGAACAAAATGGTGTCATCTTCTTCTTCAGCATGACACGTGTATATATATAGAGAGAGATAAATACTGTATGGCAGTAGCATTTTGAGGTGCTACAACAGAAATGGTATTCTTGTAGATGTTGTTGAATATGCATATTTAAGAATGTCCAACATGTTTACCATACAATCAAAACAATCCTGTTCATTAAATGCCTTCTATTTCTCATTAAATTACACTTGCACTATATCTGTAACCCATTTCAAAAGAATATGTTAGTATTAAAGAGGTGGGAAAGGGTACAACAGGCCACTTCTGGTATTTTAAGCTCTGGTCTTCATTAGACGTTACTCTGCTGCTTCATTGTAGCTAATTAACTTGTATATTGAAAACCCTTTAGAATGATTTGGTACAGGGAGATGTGGGAATACATCGTGCTGGGATTAGCACATTTATATTGCTGTAGCTGTGTCCCTGCTGTTTGGGTGCTGGGGGAGGTAACCATTTACAAATTTAGCTGTATTAAGATCATTTTCAAGTGGTATAGATTTTACTGATAGCAATTTCAACAAAAACTGCTTTACTTCAGCGGGAGATGTACAGATAGATAATTTGCTGCTGCACACAAGAGTGCCGGCCTGCCCTGAAAAATTAGTCTTGAGAAGCTTTATTTGGTTTTGTTGCTCTGTGATTTTGAGAAAAAAAAAAAAAAAAAAAAAAAAAAAAAAAGTAGGGGCTTCAAAATGTTGACATTAAAAAGCTGGATTTTAAAACAAGATATTGTAACATCTTTGATCATGAAAATGAAATTTTTAAATATGTTTGTGTTATGCCCCCTGCTCTCCTCAAGATTATGAATTTCCTGGCTTCTAGCTTTACAGTTAAGTACTCAAATAGCTAGGTGAGTGTGCTGTACAAATATTTCATTTTGTCTACTTTATACAATGCAGTACTATTTATAAGTCTGTAAAATATTGCACATGTGCTAATTAGTTAAATCTTCATAGAAAGCTTAGCTTTCTGTGGAAAATTGGCTCTCAAGACTGAGGCTCAAAATTTTTCTTCCCCCCCCCCCAATTTTAGGAATAAAAATGGAAATTGTTTGTAATACATATCACAGGTGTGAACTTCCAAACACTGACTTCAAACCAAAGAACATGGCTCAGGCATTTCTAAGAGAAAAGACACGAGTAGTGTGTTTCAGTACCAGTAGTACATCTGTGGAGTAGCATGAACTTGAACCAGGAATGAATGACATTTTCTGGTTTGCCATTAAACACATCTTTTTAATTACTTGAATTGCACTAGAACGCATTTAGGGTTATTCTTAAAAATAAAAGGCATTTCTGTTCCAGACCTTAACCTGTAATATTAATTTTGGCAGAGTTGCTGTGATGTGTCATTTCGTTACACCTTGGGAGAGAAATGGAGCCACAAAACCCATTTTGCAGAAGCTACAAAAGACTTTTTGGAGCAAATTGACTTTTTGTCATTGCCAGCCAGGGTTGGAAGAGAGCTGATGGTCAGGTCTAGCAGAAGAATGCAATACCTCCGTGCCAATTCTGATCCACAGATCAACACACCCTATAAGGGGTAAATACTAAACTGCAGGTGTTTACTGTGGGCTTTTTGCCTTTGGGTTGTGCAAAGATGAGGTCAGATCCTATCACTTCTGTAAGGCTATTGAGTTCGGTACGTCCCAAATGTGAGAGTGGCAGCAAGTAAAGATGAATACGCGATAGCAATCTTTATTGCAGGAATGTAGTCTGAATTTAATATTCAATATCATACATGTGAACAGGTTGTAGCTCTACATAATTTTCTGTTACAGACCAGGTTTTGAGCTTTCTTTATGGTTGCAGCACATTGGGGTAGAGGCACTTTTATTTCACTTCGATATAACATGGCGAGCCATTTTTGAAACAATACATGCAGTCAGTCCTTTATTTATTATTTCCTTTTGTGCTCAACAGATTGCCCATTCAGAATGGAAGAGCATGAACACTGTTGCCTCCTCGGTCACCTTGCTGTGAAGTTGTAACGTAGCAAATGGCTAATGTATGCATACATGCGGGGACTGTTTCAACCCACATTTCACACTGCCGTAATCGATTCATTGGTTTTGAAGAACAAAACAAAAACAACAGCCCTTGTCCAGCTGCAGCAGGCAAGAGCTAGGACATATGCCGCTGTGAAAGAGGGGGTAGGGCAGGAGACCCCTGCCCAAAACATTGGGACAAAGGGAGCGCGATCGCCTTGGCAAGGCGTGGGATGACTTAAATACCCTATTGTATGAAATATGAATGGGTCGGCATTGTGAATCGCGGTGTGGGGGGCTCCTCCGTGTCGCCGATTAGCCACATGATTACCCAGATTACACGGGGAAATGGCTAAGGTAAATAAGGCCAGCCTTCTGCTACCTCCTCTCCAGGGCCGGCAGTGGGCTGCCCCAACCTCTTCCCTGCTGCCGGGAGCTGAAAGGGAAGGGGTGGAGAGGAAGGGGAGTGAAGCCCTAAGCCCTGTGGTTAACAAAAATAAGGATTTCAAGGGTAACAGTGTGAAAACGTTTTTCTGGTCAAGTGATGTATGGGTATTGTTCCTTGTTACCACACTATGTGGAAGTAAGTTGCTTGGCCAAAAAAAGATCTTGTATCCTCTCCTATTTCTCTCTGCCCTCCCAGTTTAAGGGACACCCATCAGGTCATGATCACAAAGAGTGCGGTAGGCGCAGTCTGTGTCCTGTGATCTTCTCTCCCCTCTGTAATCTTGTGGACAGATTAGGTCTCCCCTCCCTCCCCATCATGCAGCTCTTACGGCTGTGGGGTAATGCTGGGAAAACTGTGTTTTCCCAGCCCAAGGCAGGTCAATGGAGTAGGGAGAGATTATTTCTCTGTGCTGGAGTCTTAAGGCACATATAATCAGCTGTTATCCAAAACAAACACAGGTCAGGGTGGAGAGAGCACACTGTCGGCTGCTTCAGAATTTTCAGTCGTAAAAAGTCTGCATTTGCTATGCCCAGAAACTCAGTGGTAAGCTGAACCACAGTGCTGACACTGCCAAAGGCCCAGCTTCTGTGGGATGATCTCAAAAGAAGCCGTTATCAGAAGTGATCAACAATGCATGTGTACATGTTCAAAGTATGAAAAGTATAATGCGAAATACATATGTATATATTATACACATACACTTAAGCTGTCTCAAAAGCAAAGACATTTTTGTCTCAAAGAAGCTGTATCTTATTCTAGCTCTTCAGTTGAAAAGGACTTCTAATGTTTGTATCTTTTAGAATCTTTTACAACTCCATCCTCCAGTTCTTTTATCCTGAGGAGAGTTAAATTGGAGGTACTGTGCAACATCCCACCTCATTGCAACGGTACTGTCAGTACCTAAACTAGGATGCAGCATCCTTGCAGGGAGGAGCCCTTATGCTGGGAGCTCTTTGACGTAAGTGATGTGCCCAGTTGCAAGGCACTCAAAAAAAACCGCTGGGCTCCCAAAGGAGGCTACAGCTCCCTGGGTGTTTTTAGGGAGATATTGGTGCCTAAAGTTGCAGTTGCTCAGAAAGTATTTAAGTGGGTTAAAGTGAGACCTGGTTCTCACTGGAACAGAAAAGAGTCAGTTTGAGACAATAACTGGAAACACGGCTTTGAAACAAGGGGAAAGGGGCAGTCTGATTTCTGTGAAATTCTTTCTTTTTAGTTTCGGGTGACCTGCTAACAAAATTCAGCACAAGTTTATGAATAGTTTGGCTTGGCCCAAATTTGCATTCTTCCCTAAATAAAATATTCAGCTGAAACTTTTTGCCCAAGACTAACTTGGACTACTACGTTGAGATTCTCAGTTAATGGCAAAACAGATTGAGAACCAGGCTAAATGGTAAACTCATTAGTATTCCATGGATGTTTATTCACAGATATTCAAATAGTGTTCTAGTTATGAAAATATTCACAAATCTTAAAAGATCACAGAGAAAAAGGTATAGCTCTCACTTCTGGCTTGATAAACAGTTGGAAGTAAAAAATGTACTCCATATCCAGTCTCATTACTACAGAGAGCAATCAATTGAAGTGAGGAAAAAAAAAAACCCAAACCCAAAGTGAAAAGACACTCAGCAGAACCTTTTAAGACAACTAAGTGGAGACCTGTTGCTTTTAGCAGTTCATATTTCCAGTCTTTACACTTCTAAATGGTGGAGAAACACCCCAAAATATAATCTCACAAAATGTGTTTCTTAATCACCAGATGGAGTGCTTATTATACTTTGCCTCAGGTTTCTGGTAGTAGTCAGCTCCTTGCCCTTGCTTTGCTGTGAGTACTGATATCAGTCTCCTAACCAATTTGGCTAATAGTTATTATTTTATATAATCTAAACTTCTCAAATTTTTCACTTCTTGCCCGAATGTGCCGAGCATTGCCACTTTATCTAGTTACATGGTACTTGTATTTCACCCAGGGTTGGCTGCCTGCCCATGCTGAAGGGGTCTCTGAGTTTGTATCTGTGTATGTCTTTTGTACAGAAGATGCAACCTCTTGGATAACCTCGTACTTTTTTAATGCTGTATTTCATTACATTTTTTATGTGCAAAGACATCTGGAATGTACAGAACTTTATTGATGGTTTCTGGTAAGTCAAATGAAAAGTTCCTGGTTTACAGTCATTATTTGAATTTATTTGAATACAATTTTTTTCTTTCTGCATAGCTGTCTCCATTTGCAATCTAAGGAGCTTTGCATATGGGCACTTCTTGTTATTTTTATCAAACTAAATCAGAACAGTTCAGTGAAATAGAATGTTTCATATAATCTGTATATTGTCTAAAACTGGTGCGGTCTGTCATTGCATCCCTAATTTTCTGTTTGTTTTTATATAGTGAAATCTTGCATGCACTTCTGGTTTAACATATAATTTCGCTGCTTATCTGAACAGCTGTGATGTTATTGGAAATAAAAGCTCATTTCGGATCTTTCTGGTGTTTCAAAATCTGATTCTCCACAATACTGTTTCAAGTGTTTGCCATGTTTATATGCTCAGGATGTGCCCGGCGAACCACCCATACCTATGTAGTATGCCAAATAAAAGGAGGGAAGCTTCCTAGGCAGGTTTCTTTCTACTGACGTGTTTGTTGTTTTGCAGATGCAGAGGAGTATATTGATTGAGCAGCGAGAAGGCTGAATTGATCTGATAGTGTGGTGATGCATTTTTTTGCTGAGAGAGGGATTTTTTTGATGGGGAAGGAACAAATTGACTTATTGGTTAATTGAAGGTGAGAATTGACTGGGAGAGGCAGTGAGAATTTGATGAATGTTAACTGCAGGAAAGAAGGGTTTTTCAAATATATGCACAAATATATGCACAAATATTTACTTCTTTCCTCATTTATCTGCCTTTTACTTAACGTGTAATGAAGATGGGTGGCTTCACTTGGACTCTTTTTGGCACACTGCTCGTTCCTTGGACTTCTGCAAGACGGGTAGGCCTGGCATTGTGTGAAACTTTTCTCTTTTTAAATATGACTGGAAACATTCCCACATTAAATTCTGCAAAAGTTTGTCACCGCTTTTTTTCTAAAGCTGTGACTTGTGCTTCAGTTTACTGAGTCTGCCAGTAAATGTTCTTTGTCACTTTGTCACATCTGTGATTGCCTAATCCAGGGATGGATTTTAATGCATGTTAGGTACCTAACTCCCAATGAAATCAATATTGAGTTAATACTTTTTCCTTTAAATAATCTTCCACATTTCACTAGGCAACTCTTTTATTGGTAGGACCAGGACTGCTTCCATAAGTATGGTCATTCATCCTTAACCCTTAGGAGAAGGGACCTTGATTTGTTCTGTTTGGCTGGCACAACAATGGTCTCGTCTGTGGCAGGGGCTTCTAAGGGCTACATTGATTAAAAAAACAATTAAAATAGTAAAAGTAACACCAACAACAGTAGTACTAGCAGTAGTAATAAATAGTTACATATTGGTGCCACATAAATATTAATTACTCCAATGCTTAATTTAATTTCTAATTAATTTAGAATTAATTTCCTAATTTCTGACTGGATGAGGTTGTCATAATCTTTCTGTGGCACATTTAGGAAACCAGAAGTATTTTCATTCCCATTTTACAGAAATGGTATAGAAGGGCTCAAAATACTGTTTTCTGAGGACTCTTAACTCTTAGAGCGACCTCAAGGAAGTTTCTGTCCTCTCCTTGGGAAAACTGTATTTTTAATGGGATTAGGGAAGGAGCCTATTCAGGGAATATTCTGTGTTGTGGGATGGCAAATGGCAAAGTCCCCAGGGATCTGTGTGGTTCTTGGAGCTCAGTGTTGTAATGTTAAAATAATTTCCCTCTTGCAATGACATTACCCTGGGGACTGTGGGGAAACGGAATGCTATGGGCTGCTTTGACTCGCGAAGAAGCTGTGTCTGTCCCTTCCTCCCCTTGTACCCTTCCAGTCTGCTCAGGCGGCCTTACTTTTGTCACCGACAGATAAGATTCAGCTGCATTTACAGCAGGGATATTGTAGGAGTGAGCTTTGCAAAGAAATAATATTGGAACTTTTAAAATCCCAAGGGGAGGAGGAAGGACCTTTAACTAGCAAATAATAGGCTTAGCCCATAAACTGCCCATTAAAAAAAAAAATTAAAAAAAAAAATTGCCATGCATCGTGAAGGAAATGGATAAGGAAAAAATCTTCAAATAATTTACACATAAGAAATAATTCTTGGGTGGGGATGGGGGGGTTTGCATTATTTCAAAATGCATTTAGTATTTTAAAAACACAGGAACAGCTTCACTCGAAGTCACTTGTCCCAGGCAGTCACACTTACACCTGTATGTTGTTGAAGCAACACCAGAGAGAGGTGAGTGGGAGAAAGGTATTTAGGGAAGTTTGTGCAGCTGGAAAAGATCTTTAAATTTGAATTCTTAATGGGAAGCTTATGAACACATGAGAGCTGAACAAATACTTCGGTGTGAATAATTTATATGACAATACTACTAATAATACCAGGCTGCTGCAGTTCTATGATACGGCTAGCACAGTTTGGCTGACAGAGGGAGGAGAGGTGTCACCGTCATACGATAGCTCTTGCTCTGTCTTGCACTGCCTGGGATTTCACCTTGGACTGAGCCAATCCATCATCCTGCTAAAGAAAAAATAACAGCTGGGTTTCTCCATAAAACAAAAGAGTGTGATTGAAGGCTGTTTTACTCCATTTTCCTCCCTAATAATTTACAAGTTTTCCCTTGTAGAAAGTGGAACCGTAGAAAGTTTCTTCCAGAAATCAAAAGCTCGCTCACATGATTGAACTATTAAATTTGCACTGTGCGTTTGTCAGGGATGCTCTAAGTGTTACTGAAGCTGGCAGAATACAAGCAGGAGCTGACAGCTTCACTCCAGTTACAGCTGATTAAAGGCTGCAGGGGCCTGGGGGCCCCATCTCGGAAAGAGGACCACTGCAAATTCACCGGAGCACTTCCAGTCTGCATGTTTTACAGCAGCTGGCATGGAGTATTCTAGATATTGCACTCGGTAATCAACTTCTACCTCCAATTTTGGAGTGTTTGATAACAGATACAGACAAGAAGTTAAACATGCAAATGAGAATTACCTTACATTATGTAATGTACATTACATTATGTACAACAAACAGCAGCGTAAAATGTAAGTATTGTATATGTTAAGCCTCAGTGTACGTTTTAGAGCCATTTGTGGCTCTAAAGTGTGACGCAAAGCTTGATGTTGTGTCGTCTCCCAGCTTTCTCCCTGTTTCCATACCAGGCGTGTACTTTGTGCCCCTGTAGGCTGAGCACACTGGCTGTTCAGTTTGGGAGCTCTTCCCTAGGTGCTGTAGCCAAGGCCAAGGTGTTCAAGCATAGCTAGGGATCCAGCGTGACCTAACCAGAACCATTAGAAAAAAACCCCAACTTGGTGTCAAAGAGTGCTCGGCACTCTCTGGAAACCAGAGAGAGAGAGCACATCTGCTTTTCCAAATATTCTCATTTATAACTTCCAATTGCTACCACGTATGCGGTGCGTGTGTACACTGCACGCACCTTGTGCCTTAGTCTACGCCAAGTGAACATCTGATTGGGGAAATCTCTTTCTCTCGGTTCTGTCCCAGGTCAATTTTACGCGGCGGGTATTTTTTCGTCCCTTCACTAATGCAAAGAGAACATCCCAAACAAATATCTTCTCCCAAACATCCGTAATAAAATATAATATCTTTTTTCCCCCTTAAGTTTTACTAAGATCATTAGACAATTTTCCTTGCATTATTTCTATCAGGAGCTTTCTATTAAGCAAAACAACCACATTTCCCTCTTCTGCCCTAAATTTCAGTCTTGCTTTATTAGCACTAGAGGCCAGATTCTCAAAACTGCTGATTAAAAAAATCCATGCGATCTCTAGAACACTTTGGCAAGGTACTTTTTTAAAACACTTGAAAATAAATCACAGCTTGTGGCTTAAAAATCAGAACTGCAGGTGTAAAATACAGTAAGTCAAGTAATAGACATTTGTTAGCATTTTTTTTACATTAATCCATTAATATATTTTTAGAATTGCTAAATATTTAAAGCTCCAGACTGAGAGCTATTCCTAAGGTGATTTCTTTGCTTAAGTTGAGCTCAGGTAATGCTTTTGATCTTCAATTCCATTCACCTAACTGGAAATGAGTTTTTCAAAAATGGATGTTGAGAGGAAGATCCACAAGACGTGCCTCCAAATAAAAGGAATTAAAATAATATCTGTCCTGATTCCTTAGTGATGGGAAGTTGTTTATAATTAATTTAGACAAACAGTTCAACAGTGTACTAGTATATCAACAGAACCTTTTCATAGTCTGAGTCTTCTTGTGTTGATTTTTCAAAGGCAGCCAGTAGGACCTGGGGGCTTTTAGACTGCAGAACTCAAGGAATTTGCTCATTTCCTCCTACTGAGCAGCAAGAACCCTATATAGGCATATTTCAATATGTGTGTATGTATGTGTCTGCATATATTTTTATATGCATATCCTTATTTGTTTAAGTATATATATCCATATATATATAAGCTCATGTATAGAAAGAATATATATCATGAATACAAACAGGCATATACATATGTCCACTCCCCTTGCCTCCTTTTCTCCTCGTCTTCCTTGAGACTGTTTTTATTTGTTTTAAATCACTTCTTAGCTCAATTAAAGCTCTTCTGGACCCATTAAATTCTGCCTCTGATGGTATTTCAGACTTATTTTGAATTAGAGATAATACAGAAAATAATAGCAATAACAGGAGAATATAATTTCCATTACTGGAATAGTTTATCTTTTTTTTTAAGTACAAAACAAGAGGTATAAATTAGAATCCACACATTACAAATGTGCTCGCCCCAGAAAGGACAAATGGATGTTTTGACTAGGATCTGAACTGCCAAAAAAAGAGAGGATGAAGTGAGCACGTGTGAGAGAGACTGGAAAAGAGAGAGCTTAGGAAAGCAAATGTGCTCTGCAGAAGTAGTTCAGTTTGCATAATTTATTTTAAATATGGATCCTCTCTGGTGTGTGAGCGCTCCCTCCCTCGCTCCCCCACCCACCCCTTTTCTTTTAAAAATAGGAATTTCTGTGCTGCTTGTGTTCCACTATTCCAGTTCAAACAGGGTGCCTGGCGGTAGCTCAGCACCTGTGTACTTGACTACTTACTGCTGATGAGCCTTGCTTGCCGGTAATCTAGATTTATGGTAAGTCTACCCTTTCCCTTCATCTACAAGGTCCAGGGACATTCGGGTAGCCAATCTGCCCTTAAATATGTCTCTGAGGAAATGGTGCTAATTAGTATTGGAATTTACAGCCTTCTATTTTATTGACTTGTCCTACTTTCTTCGATAATTAACTAATGAGTAAAGTAATGAGCTATGTTAGTCAGTCATGATGTTCAATTAAACAGCAAATCAATTATTGAAAATAGTTTCGGACAGCTCGTGTCGTCACGGGGAGTGTGCGCGTGCGCGTGTGTGTGTGTGTGCGGGTGTGCACGCATATTTCAAACGCGTGCCCTAGATGTGGCAGTGTCCCTCCCCGGAGGGTACCCGGCTATGGGGGGGACTCTGTGATCACAGCCAAACCCGACCAGCGGTCCTTCTTGCCCACGTTGCCCACCCTCTGCTCAGCTCCCCTAAGCAGTGCCCTGAGGCTGCGCCTTGCCGAGCTGAGCTGCTGCGCAGGGCGTCCCCAAAGCCTGAGAAAGATGAGGTTGCCGTAAAATGGAGAGCGCTTTTCGTGATGGGGAGGGTGGCAGAGGGATGTTATGAGGCAGGTGTGCCCGTTCACTGCTATGACCCCTTCTGCCTCATTTCTTGGCACCATGCAACCTTTCCCACCAGTGAGCAGGGCCACCTGTCCCCGAGCTCAGCCTTGAGGCACCAGAGCAGAAGGGACTAATGCACAAATAAGAGTCCTCAAAGCCCCACCGCTCTTCTGGCCACAGCAGTACCCAGGAGCAACAGAGAGGAAGGCAGGGAGTTAAGAATATTTTCCCAGAGGGCTTTTCATACCAGCCTGAGCAGCAATTGTCCACGGGAAGAGGCTTCCAGGACTCGGGTCGCGAGTCTCCTGCACTGTGCCCACCTGGCGAGGTGGCACCAAACCTGGGGGAGGCACTGCACGTACACTCCTGTGTGGCCACTGGCAGGTCAGGTCATGGTTTGCCAGGGCAAAGCAGCGACTCTGGGCCTGGCCTCAGTCCTTACAGCACAGGTGGCTTCATTTGGCACGCGCTGAGCGAAGACCCTTCTCGTCAGGACGGGAAATAGACCTTCATTATCTCCCTAACATTGTGAGTGCAATTTTGCCTAGAAAATGTGAAGGGCAGTTTCAGCAAAGAAAACTGTAGCTTACATCATCATTCAGTGGCTTGCCAGCTCTTCAGGTTTAATTATTCTTTCATTTGAACTTTTTACCCTTCCTGTTTCCTTCAGGTCCTTCACTTCATCCTGGCTGCTGCACTAGCTGATAGCGCTTCTTGTGCCTGCGACAAATAGTGTTGCATGCCTTCAAGCTCACCCTCCTGGTGACACCCAGCTCGTGGCATTTGCTGTTACTTTTAGTTCTGCTTTTGGTGTTAGAGCGTACCGCAGCAAACCTGTCCTGAAAATTCAGCAGTCCGGGAACAACTTTTACTGTCCTACGCTCCTAGAAATAAGAAGTTTTGACTTGCCCTGTCAAAAGACCACTTTGCCGTGGGCAGCAGCCGTTTGAAGAGATGACAGTAATATTGCATTAAGCAGTTTGATGGTTTTAAAAGGCAATAAAAATATAAAAGTTATTAGATGGAAAATTTGGGTTGGGCTTAAGATTTTAACCTAACATTATCGGATGCGCTGAACCAGAAATAACACTCCTACAGCCTTGCTGTGCTCTGTCGTGGTTCTGTTTGAGGAGCAAAGAGGCACAAATAGTGCCATGCCGTGCTCATAGGCTTTGTAGTCATACAAATGGGCCCTATAATTATTCATTATTAACAACAGTCATCATATGATGTTTTTTTTTTTTTCAAAAGTAGTGAGCGTGCAGAAAGCTCCCCCCCCTCCCCTTCCAAAATCAGGAGGAAAAGCAGGCCAGTGAGCAAGGTGCCTAAATACAGAGAGAGGAGACTGAATATGTTGGCCTTAACCATCCAATTGAATTACGATTCATTAGAGAAACAACAAGCCAAAACAAATCAAAGACAGTTCAAAAAAGGCAACATAAAGTTTTCATTTCCAAACAGTTTTAATTCACTGTTTGTGCTCTTTACTGAGAATATGCAAGGAACACAAACATTCCCATATGAATTAAATTACAATTTACATATGAATTACATTAGAAATATGAGCTACACTAAAGAGATAATTAGTGCTGTCCTGGGTTATGTGAGCGCAAACAAAATTAAATAAGAACAATTTCAAAGCCAAGTTTTGCTTTGCCTTTTCAACTAAGCTGGTTTAATCAGTGATAATGACTGAAATAAATCCACTACATATAAAACAACGCACAACATATCATACTGTGTGAAATGCCATTACTAAGTCCCATGCCTTGGTAAATCACGCAGACAAACAGGAGTACAATGTCACCGATACGATGCCACAGATAATTTGCCACTGCTGGGTGCCCAGCACTGAAGGTGGTGGTCCCTGAGGCTTGCGAGGAAGCAGGACCCATGACAGGCCACTGTCACTGGGCTGCTCCAGAGAGAGTAATGGGGGCGGGGGCGGGGGGGGGCTGCGAGGGTGTGTGTCGGGGATTTTTTAAACCTTACATATGAATGAGAAAAAGCTGCCACGGAAAAAAACGCTGGTGCTAGCGGAGAGCAATGAGAAGGAGGGGAGCTGGAGAAGCGGGGGCCGGGGGGGAAGAGGGGAAAGCGCGAAGGATAAAAATACCAAGCAGAAGCAGACTACCTGTGCATCAGTGCCTCAGCCCCTAAATAGAGCTATGGTTTATGACTACCTTGCCTAATGAGCTAAACTCTGGTGACCATAAAACTGAAATATAATTATGACATTAAAGATGCCTATATTTGAACTTAATTATTAATTAATTTAATGAGAGAATAGGAGGCTGTAAAATTGCTAATTAAACGGCTCTGTAAAACTGCAGACGGCAGAGGATTTACCAAATGATGAATCCCACAACAGTATTTGGGCTATATCAATATTCTATTAATATACAGTATGCCAGAGGTACTGGCTAGTACGCTACTCACAGTTAAGCCGATGTGACAGGCATACAGAGTGAAAGAAAATGAAGGACATAAAATTCCAGATGACAGCAACCTTGAAGACGATCTCTGCCCCCACCTCTGTGGCAGTTTCTGAAATCAGTTAAATAAACTCAGAAATGCAGGATAAAAATCAATCTTACCATCGCAAATGTGAATAAATTGGCTTGAAGCAAACGACCCACCTATGGTCTTAGGCACCGTGGTGTTGTGTCGCTCTCCGCTCGCGCCCGGGAATGGTCAGAGCTAATCTGGACTTAAGTGCAACAGAACGGGAGGGATGCAGCCTCTGTGTGTGTGTGTGTGTGTGTCTGTGTGTGTGCGCGCGTGTGTGCTGTGTGTGCTCGCATGTGAAAGAGGAGCTGAGTGAGAGCAAAAAATAACTGTCCCCGTGTGATTAGTGAAATTAAACTCAAGTGAACCTTCAGGGGCTGAATTCGAACCTACGGGGGACAATTTTAGAGATTCCCACACTGCACTATCAGCATGTGAGGAATTTCACTGGAACGTTTGAATGGCAATGCCATTTGGATGACATTAATTTAAAAATATAGAGGAGGAGTGCAGGAAAATGTTTTCTTTTAGCTTTGAACCTCATTCAAGGAACATCAAACAAAAATGCATGGGGGTGTCTCACCTTGCATGTGTCTAAATGTCAATCATGACTAATTACTGGGATAAAAGCAAAAGGAAAAATTTAAGTATCCCCTTACAGCTTTCTAAGAAACAATGAAATACCACTGGGCAGCGTAACAGAAAAACACCAGCCGCACCACGTTAAATGCTGGAGGTATGTTTTAATATTTGCATGAGTCCTTAGAACTGTTGCTTTTTATACCTGCCATGTGGCATAGATTTTCCTTTACACATTTTGCTTTTTAAATGCCCTGTTGACAGCAGCAAGAAGCAAGTTGACAAGAAAGATCAAAGATACAATATCAAGAAAATAGGGTGGGAGGAGACTCACACACACACACCACCCCCCCTGAGGAAAACAATACAGTCATTACAGTAACACGTCCCATTTCTGGAAAATGGATGGAGGATCTTGAGGCTAAAAACAGGAGTTGTATGCCTGAGTCCTTTGTGACTCCTAAGGAAAGTACATAAACTTTCAGTGCCTGAGTTTCTTCTTTCTAAGCTAGGAATAACAGTGGTTTCTTGCCCCTTATCATTCATGTTTCAGATCACTGCATGGAAGCTTGCAGGTAATTTCTGAGAAAGTGATCTCTAGAAGTCACTTTTTATTGACTGGTGGGGGACAAGACTTCAGAAAGTGTCATTTCTTGCTTTGTTTTGGTTTTTAATGTCCATCTTCGGACATATGAACAAAGTAATTTTAAGAAGCTGTGCATTTCATGTGATGGTCTTGTTTAACTTATCTCAAATACTAATACAGTTCGCAGTCCCTTGATACTCAGAAACCTCACTGGTGGGTTTTGTATGAGAATCTGCAGCTAAAAGAGCTGCTGCTTTAAAAAATCTTGATCCCAATTTAGAAAACTACTCTGGCTGGTTTCTATCTTATAATACATGCAATTAATAAATATGAAAGCTTCTATGCATTTATTATCATTGTAGCATGCCCTGCAGTTTTATAGATCAAATTTCTCAAAAAGTGACTTTTACCAAAAATAAAACCAGACGGATTTCTTCTATTGTGTGACCAGTTATCAAGCCTGCCCCTTGACTGGAGGCTTTTGTGAGATCTGAACTGTGTTTCACTCGCTCAGGTTCCAGTCTCAGCAAGACAGAGAGTGAGTTAGAAGTTGGAACTGGTGGGTTTCTAATAACAAGTAAATGCCAAATGACTTGTCATCACCATGTTGCAGGTTACACATTTAAAGCATCAAAGAAATTGCCTCTGTCTCCCCCAGAGCTACCACATGGTGAACTTTACCACCAGCAGGTCGCAGTCCTTGCTACATAAATTCAACCTGCAGCACAGTGGCTGGCTTGAAACAGAAGAGAAAGAGGGGGAGAAAATCTGGGTATGCTCTTATCTCCAAACTTACCCAGATGCAGCCATTGCAGGCCGCTCCCTATAAGAAAGAAATATTTGAGAAAGGGTAAATATTGGTGATAGTTCTTGTCAAACCAAAAGCCTACTGGTTATTTTCTGTGATAGTTACTGCCCTCCAGTTATGAGGAGATGATGGGCAGGGACTTCCTCATTGCAAGGAGCGTGAGAGGTCCAGCTGACAGCTCTGAGCCTGAAGTTCATGGTTATCTTCAAAAGGCTGGTCACTGCAGACCCTGGGAGAAAATGGCTTTGCCACCTTGCTCTGCTATGAGGGCAGCAGGCTAGTCACTGTCGCCTGACAGTGACTGTAGTGGTGAGCGGGGCAGGAGTCTCTCTGGGTACCAGCAGCCGTGGTATCAGTGCTGCTCCCAGCCTTGTGTCACTTATCACCCCAAAGTGGTTCACAAACTACTAGTAGCAACTCGGCTAACATTTATGTACATCACAGTTTCCAAACCCTGAGGGCTGCGCGTTCCTGAAACATTATGGGTAAAATCCAGCTGTGGCCCAGAGCTAAACCGTACAGTTGACAGTAGTCTGAGGTAGTTGCCAGTCCACTCCATGATATTTGAAAAGTCACGGCAGTCAGGCGAAGACCCTGGTGACTGGAAAAAAGGAAACATTGTATCCATTTTTAAAAAGTGTAGAAAGGAAGACCCTGGGAACTACCGACCTGTCAGCCACAACTCTGTGCGTGGGAAGATCATGGAAGAGATCCTCCTTGAAACTGTGCTAAGGCACATGGAGGACAGGGACGTGATTCAAGACAGCCTGAGTGTCTTCACCAAGAGCAAGTCCTGCCTGACCAACCTAGTGGCCTTCTATGATGGAGTGACTACATCAGTGGGCAAGGGAAGAGCTATGGATGTCATCTCTCTGGAATTCTGTAAGGCCTTTGACACAGTCCCCAACAACATCCTTCTCTCTGAATTGATGGGTGGACTGTTCAGTGGATGAGGAATTGGTTGGATGGTCGCATCCAGAGGGTAGAGGTCAACAGCTCAATGTCCAGATGGAGATCGGTGACAAGTGGTGTCCCTCAGGTGTCCGTACTGGGACCAGTACCATTCAATATCTTCATCAGTGACATAGACAGTGGGATTGAGAGCACCCTCAGCAAGTTTGCTGACAACACCAACCTGAGTGGTGCAGTTGACACACCTGAGGGATGGGATACCATCCAGAGGGCCCTGGACAAACTCGACAAGTGGGCCCATGTGAACCTCATGAGGTTCAAGAAGGCCAGGTGCAAGGTCCTGCACATGGGTTGGGGCAACTCCCAGTATCAGCACAGGCTGGGGGATGAAGGGATTGAGAGCAGCCCTGCCGAGAAGGATTTGGGGGTACTGGTGGATGAGAAGCTGGTGACAATGTGTGCTCGCAGCCCAGAATGCCAACCATATCCTGGGCTGCATCAAAAGAAGCATAGCCACCAGGTCGAGGGAGGTGATACTTCCCCTCTACTTTGCTCTGGTGAGACCCTACCTGGAGTACTGCGTCCAGCCCTGGAGTCCTCAGCACAGGAGAGACACGGGCCTGTTGGAGCGGGTCCAGAGGAGGGCCACGAAGATGATCAGAGGGTTAGAGCACCTCTCATATGAAGACAGGCTGAGGGAGTTGGGGTTGTTCAGCCTGAAGAAGAGAAGGCTCCAGGGAGACCTTATAGCAGCCTTCCAGTTACCTGAAAGGGGCCTACGAGCAAGCCAGAGAGGAACTTTTTACAAGGGCATGTAGTGATAGGACGAGGGGTAATGGCTCCAAACTGGAAGAGGGTAGATTTAGATTAGATATTAGGAAGAAATTTTTCACTCTGAGGGTGGTGAGACACTGGAACAGGTTGCCCAGGGAAGTTGTGGTTGCCCCATCCCTGGAATTGTTCAAGGCCACGTTGGACGGGGCTTTGAGTAACCTGGTTTAGTGGGAGGTGTCCCTGTCCATGGCAGGAGGGTTGGAACTAGATGATCTTTAAGGTCCCTTCCAACCCAAACCATTCTACGATTCTATGATGTGCAGAAGGGAAAAATATGTTTACCTGAACAGATTTTTTTGCATTTAAAACAAGCATATTAAATAACGAAAGTGGTGTAATGGCATAGTTAAACCAACTGTTTCTGTTCATAATGTCCATCAAGGCCTTCAAAATGGTAGAGCTCAACCTTTTAAGTCTACTATATACATCATAATTGAAAGACAAAAACAAGCTCTCTACTCTTTTTTTAACTTGCAATTAGTTTCTAATATTAATTGAAGTACAGATGGATTGGAACTGAATACTTTGAAACAAAGAAAAAAATTTCTTTATTCCTGAAAATAAAAATTTCTGTGGGCAAAAGTTTTACAAACTTTAGCTTATAGTTCTTTACTAGTGATTCCACAAGATCAGTGTTCTGACTTGTTTTTAAAACCTCAGAGTAAGACTAGCACTTCTTAAAATCATGTGGCATTGCAAAGCTAAAAAGATAGAGAAAAGACAAGGCCCAGTTGATAAAAACATGTTTCTTTCTAAAGCTTGAGGTCTTCACATCTGAAAGTTGAAGTCTGTGAAAACAGAGGTTTACTGAATTTATCCAAAGACAACACAATTTGTGTTAGTTCCTGTTATTGCAAACTTTCTTGAAATCAAAAGAAATTATAGAGAATTAAGAAGACAGGAAACATGTGGATTCAACTTTTCCGTCTCAGGAAAATATGACAAGTATTACATTTTGTTTGAAATCTGAAAGCTTAAAGGTGTTCTCCCAGGTATATGCATTATCAATATGACAAAAGTTTGAATTGGATTTCAATTAATAACTCTGTTGTTCCACAAGGTGAAAATAATCAAGCTAGCTCCACAAACAAACTGAACTAGGTTAGCAGTGGTGAAATACATATAAAAATTTTTGAACACCCAGGGATCAAGTACATTTGTGCAGCACTGAAATGCTATTTTTGACAGATGATTTATGCTTATGGGATATTGGGAGAAGAGGTCTGTTTATTTTTTGTTAGTTTTTCATGAGATCGCAAGTTCTTCTGGAAGAAAGAAAAAGGAAACAACTTTGGGGTCTGCAGTGTAGAGTAAGCTCATACTTACTTTTTATTTTGCCACTAGATCACACCTTTGTTTTAATCTCTCTCCTCACTGTTTGTTTATGAATAGCCTGTGAACTTTTCCATACCCCAAATTAGATAATTATCATAAACCCTCCTCCAAGTGCAAGTGTGTAGAGGACAGCGAATGGATTTCAGCTGCTGAAGCAAGCTGCCATGACCTCTGTGGATATTTTGCTGCAGGGAATTTCACAGCCTTTCAGATGATGTCATGAGGAAGGTTGAAGCCTGGCAACCCTTCATGCTTGGCATGTGCTTGAAAAATCTAGCTGGATACTTTTCTCTTGTTCCAAATCACAAACCAGGCAAGTATCATAAACAAGAATGAGTCAGTCTTTCTCCTCTCAGACTCCAAATGTGTTAATCTTTTCCTTACTCTGTCAGTTTTGATTTAATTCTGGAGGAAAAGGAAGGTAAGCAAGCAGTCTGACTGAGGTTGACTGCATTCTCCTGCAGACCTAAACAACCAAGGTCTAACCTCTCCCTCTGTTTTCCAGTACTTCAGGTCTTGTCCACACAGGAAGCAAAGGCAGATCAGCTTTTCCTCTAGTGTTCAGAAATGGTTGACCCACAAACCCTGGGTGCCCGGCAAGCTGCTCCACAGCATGCTTCTGCTGCGTTAGCGTGCTTTGACTACAGTTTGTCCAACCAAGGGAAGGCATCAGGAATAAAATCACTTTACAGGCAACCCAGTATAACTCTTTAGCCTACTTTTTTTTTTTTCTTCCCCGTGGTTGTTAATCGTGTTACGCTGGAACGCAAAACTTGTTACAACCCCAGTTGGTCAGAAGAGTGTTTAAAAACTGTTCTAAATACAGTTCCCTGTCCTAGATTTCAGCGGGAATATTCATATAGTTAAAAGTACGTGCCTATTTAAGTGCAAGACTGCATTTATAGGCAAATTTTAGCCTTCAACCTCACCTTAATCTTTTGGTTTTTTCCCTTTTGTTTTGTGAAATTTGATAATTCTTATTTGTGGTACAGATAGCTTCCCTTATATATTAAAGGCTTACAGAGAAAGCCACAGCCATGCATGACAAATATGTTAAAAAACCCCAATAAAAAGAAACAGCAGTATAAAAACAATATGGAAAGATGTAAATCCTAGCTATAAAAAAATTTAAATAATCTAAATATAGCAAAGGTACCTTACCGACATGTACGTAGAGTTTGAGGCAATGCTTTCTTCTGAAAGAGAAATATGAATGTAGACTATATGACATAAGTTAAGTAAATATCGCCTGGAAAAATAACAACCGTCTGTTTTCAGCAGATCTACTTGAGAAACTAAGGGTAAAGAGAAAAAGGTTAGCAAAGCATCTCAGAAGTGCAGATGTGACAGCATCAAAACAAAATCTGTGAGGAATTAAGGGAAGGGATTGTAATGCCACCTTTTTTCTTAAATGTAGAGATGGCTTGAAGGAGGAGAGGAAGACACAAGTCTTCCGTGAAAGGCTTCTAACGCCAGTGATATGATTGATTCATCTGTGGCTTCAGCTTTGTGGGTGTGACAGAAGTCATAAGAGCTGGGAGATAAGTCACTCTGCATTCTGGGACGAGGGGAGGAAACCCCAAAATTCTTGAGTTCCTACCATTAGCAACAGAAGAGATGCCTGACATAGTAAATCAATTTGGAAGGATTAAATAACAATTTGGTCCTTGCATTATGAAAAGTCAGATCCCATCTGGTATTAGTTTGCTTCTTGTTTACAAACGCCTTAGTTTGAATGAAGAATAGAAAAAAGAGTTATTGCTCATCCCCTCAAGCAAATAGGAAACCCAGCTGATGATGGTCCTCCGTGACAGGCAGGTCATCAGGATGTCATTTATAGATGGCGATGGATGTCTCCTCAGATAGCTCTATGTATATACATGCACTTGGCCATGCCTAAGCTTTTCTGGTGACGTGAACTCCCTTCAAACACATCTCTTCCTTTTGATGCATCCTGTAACAGTAACATGGTTTATCACTGAATCACCAAATTATATTAGGACACATGACAACAGCCACCCAACTGGATGACCTCACTCTTGCCCTACTTTGATCTAGTTCAATCATTTCTGGTTACTCAGGTGTATAAAACAGTTCCCGGGAGATGGCTGAAAAAACCTGCTGATCACATGGGTTGCATATGCATTTGGGAATACCAACTGCAGTGAACAACTGGGCAGCACAAGTTCAAGTTACACAAAGGATTTAAGTCATACCTCGGAAAATATATTTCCTAAGACCATGCCAACCCTAATCACAAGTTTAAAGGCTTTTTATTTTTTCCCATGTTGTCTTCCTAAGGGGTCAAATTTGAAAATTCAACTCACAAGCAAAACATTAAAGATAATAATGGGTCAATATAACATCCTTCTTGTTGTAATCAAGAAGGAAAGCTACATGTGTACATATGATGAACAAACATAAATACTGTAATTATAGCAATGCTAACATAGATTCTCCTGCTCCACCTATGTACCTGTGATGTCAATACATCTATACACACATTTATACTCATATAAATGAGAGCAAAATTTATTCTATTAAGAAAAGGAGATAATGAATGAGCAGTATCAGTTTCACCTTTGGGTCCCTATTATTTAAGCCACCTTCGAGAGTAGTTTAAGAGCAGAGGGTCTGATTCTTATTTACACTAATAAAATAGCAATGTAAAATAAACTTAAACAAGGCTGTAAATTACATTTAATCTGCCCAACCTGATACAAAAGGGACAGTACTATAAATGAGAAACTGTCTCAGAAGCTCTCCCTCTGCAAATTGATGAATATATCAATGCTGGCTGCAATCTAGTTATCCTCTAAACAAAAATGACCTAGTGTTGTAATAGAATGGAAGTTGCTTTTAAACTGCTTGACTTGAATACAAGGAAAACCAGTACATCTATATTTCCTCTTCTCTGGTTTTTTCCACTTACATCTGTTGGTCCAATGAGAGGCATTGCCTTTCTCAACATGCCTTCCTTCTCGTCTCTTTACATCAGCATGACAACAAGCACATTACTACCATAAAAGTATGTGTTCCATTTCAAAAATGTAGCAGGAGAAAAAATTTTAAAATTCGTTTTTCCTTCCACTCTCTCCCCGTGCTCCTCAAGCTCTTTTGTATTGCCAGTTTTTCCTGCCCTGCTTATAGTGAGGTTTATTTCTGCTCCAGCAATGCATTTTAGAGGCAGGTGGATCACAGTTGTGCGTTAAATCATGAACAAACCCAAGCTCTCTCCTTCTCCCTCTCTTGCCCTTTCTTGTTGTCTGTCCTTTTTACTTAAACATAGCTTCTAGGTTAATGATTCATTCTTCTAAAGGGCTGCTGTGCCTACCAGATTATACTGTAAAATCTGTCATTCTGTTTACGTTTAAAATACAAGATTAAAGCGGTGGTCATGCTGAGGGAAATGGTTCTCACACATAACAGGAAAGGATCAATGCACGTCTGCCGAATTCAGGCTGTTTTAGCAGAGCCTGATGTTTTGGTGTGCTGCCAGACCCCAAAGAAATATGTGTGAGCTTTGAAACTTGGTAGCCATTCCTGCACTGAGCACAGCAAGGACCTAAAATAAGGCTTATCACACACTAATGTACCTTTGAAAGTTACAGCAGCCTCGCTGTCTGTAAATTGCAGGGAAAGCACTTGAGAAATAAATTATTCAGTCCTAATGGGAAGTGAAAAGGTGAAAAAATTTATTACGAAGTAGCTTGTATCGTACCTTTAAAAGTATTTGGGGCTAGGAATTTGCAACTGGTACTGTGGTATCAGTATCTGGGTCATATATAGCCAAATTATCAGTGGCACTAATGCTTTTTTTTTAAAGTGTCGTGCATTAGCATAAAGGCAAATAAGAGCCAACATTAGTATATTATTTCTGTTACTACAGTGTGACTTACCAGATTGAATAGGTTGATCCATAAAAACTAGTTGGGTATGTAATGCCAGCCAGATATTAGATTTGAGACTTGTATACACTTGAAAATTTACAAAAATAGCTCATTTGAAATAATTGCTCTGGAACAGCTATTTGGGCAGAAAGCTGTAGGGATATTTCTCAACCACTTTAGATTAGTTATCTCAGTAAATTTCTAAGTATAGAGAAGCCCTCGTGATGTGTCCTGCCAAATGGAGATTGTTCTATTCAATTAGCTCTCATTAAGGAAGGCAGAAAGGGGTAAAAGTAGATTCTCATTAAGTATAAATTTTCATATTTATTAAGCAGAAGTGAAAATACACAAATTCAATTTCACATGTCTTTTTTACTCATTGAGTGAAGCAAGCCTTCTAAAGAAGCCATGAGCCTACTCACTGGAGACTTAAATGTGTCTGAAAAAGGTTGTTTAGCATTTGAGGGACCAGGCTGATGGGGACACTGCCATTCTAGGTGAGGGTCTGAATTATGGTTATGAATTGCAATTATGAATTACGATTGTTTCAAGGAAAGGTCATTGTGGAAGCATCTTATGTTTGGGTTTTTTTCTCCCCAAAATTTCTAGCTCAATTTTTAAGCAGGACAGGAAGTAGTTTTAAATAAACACAATACTTGCAGGGGCAGAGAATGAAAACGCCATACGTCAGATGTCAGCTTCTCCATAAAAGTCAGAGTTGCCCATAAAAAGCGGACACCTTTTCTAACTGCAGTGTTTCAAGCAGTAGTGCATTTAAGCAGTGAGGAAGCAGAGTTTGAGTAGGAAATCCAGACTTTCACCCATTACATCTGTGAGTAGAAAATGTCACTATTTGGTACTCAGTGCAGTCCTTGGGAGCGCAGCGTTGAAGCTGCTCTCCGTGCTTGCGCTGCTGTCCATGACCTTCCCCTGTTCCAGAGTACTGTGTCTTAGAGAAAAAACTTTGTAATTCTTTCTAAAACCTCATGACTAAAGAAATTGCTACATGCACATGCATTAAAAGCTAGACCGTTCATTACACATATTTAGATCCTAATTGGACATATATTACTATCCAGGCCAGACTAAACACTTTTAATTTACCAAGCCAGTGCTGGCTATAAAGGGAGGGTGAAATAAATGTTTAATATATCCTATATCATCTTTCCCAAAATGGTTTCTATTTATCATCCCAGTACCTAATCAATGCAACTACATATAAAATCCACAGATTTTATAGTCTAGTAATAAGTACATGCAAATTATATTGTCATATAAGTGTATTGGCTCAAAAAGATGTATAATACCTATCAGACTAGTTAGCCATTATCTTAATTATGAAAGGATTATCCCTGTAAAGGCAAGGCCATAATATAACAGGAGTTCTGAAATATGAACAATCTCTAGCTATGTTTACCATTAATTCAGACTGCACTTATATTCCCATTTCCCCTTTTCTACTGTTTATTTTTGTAAATGTTTATGTGTCCCTTTGTAAGCAGCAATATGGTACAGCATCCCATCAAATGCACTATGAAAGCTCCAAAGAGCCATCCTAAGTATATTAATCCTCCATAAAAATAAATAAGCTATATGAGAGAGAGCATTTCTATAAGGCTT
The DNA here is from genome assembly GCA_008921705.1 of Burhinus oedicnemus. NCBI lineage: Eukaryota > Metazoa > Chordata > Aves > Charadriiformes > Burhinidae > Burhinus > Burhinus oedicnemus. Next base: position 490,848 of record VFFE01007011.1, read on the forward strand.
GAGTGTTAGTACTGGCAGCTGGAGCATGAGGTGGTGAGAATGTGTGTGCCAACTTTGAGATTCACGCATGAAAAAGCTCTTTGTAGTATTTTTTTCTGAGATGGGTTTTTTGGCGGATTTTTTTTTCTCTCTTAGTAAAGATTTTTCTGTAATACAGACACTGTCTTTACCCCTCTTTCTGTGGAAGTCAAAAATGCCTTCTGAAGGGTGGGAAAAGATAGGGGAGTCTGAAAGAGATCAGGTCACACAAGAAAGATGTTTCACAGTTGGGACTTTGCAAATACAATATAGAAAAAACAACAAATATAAGAAGTAAAACACCATTTCTTCCTAACATTACATTTGCTCTGATGTATTTTCTGAAAGCCGCCCAAGTATAACTATTTATTTTAACTAAAGTAATCAAGATTAATGTCAGCAGTTATGACACACGCTGTTTGCTAAAGAACACATAGAACAATTGCTCAAGGCAAGCTTCATTAAGAAATCAGATAAAATTAGTAAAACTGATTATATTTCAAAACTCAGCAGCGGCAGCAGCTCAAATTGCCATTCAGGAGTCTCCAATTAACACAATTGGTCTTGTTCACAATCAGCTTTGTAATCTCATTAGCCTATTATATTTTAATCATTGGGATAACTGAACAACAAAACTTATTTTATTTTTGCACAGCTGATGGCATAAGTGAACGTGCAACATACTTTTTCTTTCTCTTTTTCTTTCTTTTCAGGTTTGTTTTTTTTTTTTCTTTCCAGAGAACAATGCAGACTCCTTAGAGCATTATCCTGGTTACAGATTATTACCATACACTCTGTCAGTGCTAGGGAACACTGACAGCAGGCATCTAATTTGGCATTAATTGGCAGGGGACTAATTGCATAACTGACATTGCTAGTGAAACTTAGAGAGTACAAGGTAGGGACAGTAGAAAGTATCAGAAAAGAGAGAGAGGGGAGAAAGAGCAAACAAACGCCTGCAGACAGCTCTGTGGACACATGCATATAACTCGTTTGCCTCCTTGGTGTGCTGCCTTGTTTCATAAATGTGTTCCAGAGATATTGGCCCTTGTAAAAACACAAAGTCTTTCTGTCCTTTAGGTACTGGCAGTCTGCAAATACCTACACTACCAGTGTTTCATTGATATTGAGTATTGCCTGCTGCAATGAGATTATGTTCTATTGATGGGAACTGGGGTGTAACATAGCCATCTACAGAAAGCAATAGGTTGCCCTATTTTCAAGCTGAAAATGCTATGTATTTTATGAACTGCCTCTATCTTGCACACCAGGGATGTCTCTGTGGCTAAAGCCATAATAGGATTTTCCTAAATGATACAGAAATACAAATATTCTGACTGAGCACTTTTCTGGGCTCGTCTTACTTACCAGCAAGCTTTGATACAGTATTTTGCTTCCATCTTTTAAAGGACATTTTCAATTTCCCATTTCCCTTATGAGTGCTTCCTGTAAAGGTGTCAATAACCACTAATTGCGTTCTGCTTGGCCAGTCTGCAAATCAAAACAGCAGAGGCAGCAAGCCAATATGCATTCAAATCCCGTTACTTCGCGGCCTCATTCTCAACTGGAAAGATACGAGAAGGCAAATATTCATGCAATTGTATGCCGGGAAATTCAGAGTTGTTCCTGTGATCTCCAAAGATATGCGGCTGCTGTTAATTCCCAGACTTTTATTTTAAGAGGGTTACTGCTGGGGGTATTTCAATGTTGTTGCTTTTATCTTCAGTCCAGGAAATGGCGTGTCTTAGATCAGAGCACATGTAAAAGGAAATAGCTCTGCAATAGGAGCAGAAGGTATGCAATAATTAAATTAGGAGCTTGATCCCACAAGCAGGCCAGTGACAGAACATGGCAATTTTACTGTATTGGTGGTCTAAGCAAGTGATGGGTAGGATTTAGCTGCACTGAATATCATACAGTGAGAATCGTCATTGATTTGATTAATTTCGTTCCTGTATCATGATTTATATGTCAGCAGAGTGTTGATTTTCTTAAATTGATTGGTCATGCCAAAGTGTTAGCTGCCTAATTTCTGCTTGTAATATTCAGCCTGGAGTTTGGTTGAGAGCAGTTTGTTGTCAGCATTTGCTACTGCTGTTCAAACTACTTTGATTTCACACTGTCACAAGGGCCATTTTCCTTTCCTGGTTTGAGGAACAAGCTTTCCAGGGTGGCTGCCCACCAACAGAGGTTCCAGAAACACTTTCCACAGATGTTTTTCCAATTTCACTTAAAACCTTCAGCTTGGGCAAAAGTTTCTGCCAGAGAAATTCACATACAGAGAAAACCCTTACAGGAAGGACCTCCAGAGGTGCCAAGAGAACCAGCTCAAATCGACTAAAAACGCCGAGTGCCTGGATGCAGGATGCCACATTTCCAAGCCCATTTGGTTTTGTTCTGATATGGAGGGGGAGCAGAAGTGGCATCCCTGATGTCTCTCACCACCATGGCCCATTTTGAACCATACTTAGATTGGCTACCAGGGGGCCGCAGGTCTTGTATTTCTCCTGACTGTAGGGATGACCCTTCCTGATGATGCTGGAGGACTGCAAGTCACAGGCTTTTTCTCTAGGGCCCATGGATCCAAAAGCAACAATTTGTCCCTCTACCACAAAGCATGTGAGCAGGTGCATAGACAGGTTCAGGAAGATAAATTAGCATTGAAAGAGAGCATGGGAGAATGGGAGATCTTTCCTTTCACCTGCTAACGAACATGTTTGACCATGTTTATAATAATCAGACATTTAGAAAAGATGAAAAGGTTACTCCATCACTTTTTTGGGGGCAATAGTTTGAATAGATGATGGATTTTGTTATCATTTTACCTGAATAACTTCCAGTGTTAGTTGCTTTTAATTTACTAATCAACTTATCACCTTCTACCTTATTCTGCTAGTTTTCTATGAAAGACATAAAATGCACTTAGAGATTGGACAAGCAAGTGATCTGATGCTTGCTCTCAAACTGAATATTCTAAGGAGGAGAGCGTTAAGATACCAACTCAAGCTCTTGCTTACCACTTCTGGAAGTCACGGGTGCGATACAGTGCTGCAAGTGGCTAAAGGTGAGGCAAATCTGGCGCAAATTTTTTGTGATGTTTCTTTTGTTGTCATCCCAGATTTAAGAGTTGTTGTTGGCTCCTTTCTTCCCACTGTGTTTCGCATAGCTCTTTGAATGAAAGCAGGCTCAGAAGGGTGCTGATCTCTGGACTGATGTGCCTAAACACATCAGTGTACCCGCTGCCAGCCTCCCTGCCCATACCCTGGGTGTTCTGCATTATCACTTCATTGCACAAGCCGGCTGGTGAGGATTTCTACTTTCCTGTAGAGGTTTGCTGGGATGGGAGCTGAGGCCAGCTCATTCTTAGTCTCAAGTGATGCTGTGCTACGTAGATATTGCAGAGTGTCAGCCAAACCTAACTGATGCCGTTTAATGCTATAAGTCATGGTTTCTGACAGCTGCTGGCTTATTGGTGTATTTTGTTCACCCAGCGTATTTTGCATGAGTCGCACAGGTGATGCTATCAGTGGAAGCAAGTGGAATCACAATGGCAGGCAGAAATGCACAGGCAGCATCAGAGCACCGGGGCAGCAGAATGGGTTGAGGGGGGAAGTTGCTGTGGTGTTTAAATGGAGTTGAAATCTGCTTCAGAATCTGTGATTGAGCATTTCTGACCTGTAAAGGAGAGCCTCTGCTGCTGTCGCTCATGCTGACCATGCCCTTATCTCTTCCTTTGCTCCTCAGGCTTAACCCTGTTGAGTTCAGTGCACCTTGCAGCAAGCTGCTTGCCAGGAGCTGCAGTCAGAGTATGTGTGAATATGCTCCCTCACTGCACCTGCAGGGTGTATTGGAAGGAAAGTCGATGAGGTTAAGCTGCCACCTCCTACAGTCACCCATGAGACAAGCAAGCTACTCCCAGGCAGTAGACTAAAGTATTGGAAGCCGTGGTAGTGCCTCTGTACAAACACACACACACCGCGCCAGCTGGGAGACAATTATATCATCGTGATGCGAAACACCACTATGATGTGATGTCACCGGTCACTCTGGTTTTAAGAGTTAAAGTGCATTCACTGCTTAGATATTTTCTTAAGAAAATATTTGTGGCAATTCTGAAAGGCTAGTGTAGCTTTATAAATACTCTTAAAAACAATCATTTATGACACTACAGAAAGAAGTGGCTTTTTCCTTCATGATTGAGACTAACCTATTTATTAAATTATTTCTTTGCCCTGTGCCAAGGTGGCTCACATTTTCTTTGTATCGGGTTCTTTGCAGAACCAGCCAGCCATTTTAAGCCTGGGAACACAGTTAGCACATTGCATATGGCCAAGCTGGCTTTTAAAAGGCAGCCCACACCTCGATAGAATAATCAGGTTTCTCCCTTCAGACCTGGGCTGGCGGGGTACGGTGCACCCTGCAGGTCCGAACAGCCACACGTGTCGTCTACTGTGCGTGCCTGGTTCTCCCACTGCTGTTGAGCCGCGCGCACTGTTCTTTGTTTCTGCCATTTCCCAGCCTCTCCTTAACCAGTCTGGGCACACAATGACTCCAGAAGACCATAAGCAAAGCAAATTAAAATGATGTGCCTTGGATTTTGCACCAGCGAGCCTCGGTTCAGCTTCAGAAGTTCATTGTTAGTCTTTCGGTATGATATCGGCTCCCTCAGCAGCTCAGACAGCAGCAGCAGATGGGCCTAAGAGTTATGTTTCTGAGCGTGCCTGCCCCTCCTTGCTCTTCCTGTCTGTCTGTGTGCTCACATTTTGTGTTGTAAAATCACACAGCATGTATCCCAACGCCACCCCCAGCAGCAACAACAGAAAAACCCTGGGACTAGCAGAAAATGTATCTGTGGGACTGAAAGATACCTCAGGATCCCAGGATCCTGCTTTCTGCAGTCCCAGGTTGCATTCCCTAGTTAAGCACCATCAATATCAATACTTAATGGTATTCTCTAAGCTCAGGCAGTGAAGAAAATAGGGTTGTTATCTATCAAAGCACATTTTAGTTTTTGACAAGTAAAAAGCAGCATGGGGAATGCAGTAAGTCTGAAATGAAAGCCTAAAAGAAAACTCATATAACATCTGGTGTCATTTATCCCCTGTTGGCCTTTCATAGTGTGATATGATGAGCTTGTTCTGATTTAAGATCAGATGATTTGGTTTGAAAGAGGGGAGTGGGGGATGCAGCCAGTCTGGCAGCAAATTGGGATACAAAATCTGCTCAAATAATTGGAAACACGACAGATTTTCCTTAACTGATGCCAGTGGCATCTTAGTTTATCCATCTCTCTCAGCTGAATTTGTTAAGTGCATTATCTTATTGGTTTTAAAGTTTTCATCTCACTTATTTGCAGGGGAAAATGTGAGCAAATCAGTCATGATGGATTGCCTAATTTTCTGGGCTGAATAAACCGGTTTTATAAGACTGTTGATTCCTGGGTTATTAGTTAATAGAAACATTTATCAATTTCTTTATAGAGAAGAGGAAAAAAAACTTTAACCAATGATTGCATTTTAAAACTTTCATTAATGTTTCCACATCATGCTTAGTGTTGGACATGAATATGGTAATCACAGATTTAGGGTTGCCTTGAAGCAGATTTTTTTTCATCCTTCCTCTCTTCTCTTTTTTCCATAGAAATTTAAAAAAAGTCAAAGCAAAAGGATATCGTTAGATTGGTAATTATATCGAGTGTTCTTTGATCAAGAAAAGGGGCAGAGGAAGAGAAAGATAATTTTCTAGCTTGCAAATGTGATGCCTGTTTCTATTACCAATTTTCTTTACACAAACGGGGTCTGATTCTGTGAGCTTGAACCCTAATGACTTAGCCGCCTCCGTCTTCTTTTTGGTATATTTAACTGCCAGCCGGATGTTAACTCTGACTTCTGTGCAACTTAAGCATATTTTTAAAGTTGGCTACTATTCCATGAATCCCTTGAGGTTCTTTGGTCCTAAATAAATGCACAGCTTTTTGTGTGGTTCACAATGGAACCTCTGAAAACGTTGGTTTGTTGCTAGAGATCCAAGTGGTATAATCTATGAAGTGACCCTATTTAAAAAAAAAATAAATTTTTTTTCTCTTCTTAAAGAGAAGGACTCTCTTTTCAGTTTTACAAAGTGTCAGGTCTGAGTCTCATCAAAATTCATTTTTCAATGCAACGTCCCCAAGCAGATGAAGACTCAGAGTAAAGAGAGGGGTGATGTAGCCAGCTGACCACGTTAGATGTGGCAGTACACACTGCCCCAGCTGATGCACACAGGGAAGAAATAAGGTCCTCTTGCCCTCATCCAGAGTGCAGCTTGCCCTCACCCAGGGTGTAGTTGTGGCCATTACCTACACATTATAAAGCCCTTTGCATAAAGGGCCTTAATGTAACTAAGAATCTTTGCACATTGATCAAACCGAAGTATCATTTAAAAAGACATCAAGTTCAGAGCAAGAATACATCATGTGTGGACTGGTGAATAATGAACCCGTGTTCTAAATGAGATGCAGTATGTCCATTAAATTTTTTTAACACCTCTATTTCCATCTCCATCTCCTTTTTAACATCTCAGATACCTGTGTTGAGCCTTGGCTCCAGAAGTGCAAAAGACACTTCCTTCAGAATAAGAATGAAGGGAGTTAAAAAACTTTTATGCAAGTAGACTTTGCTGTGAAATGTTATCTTTTGTTAGTTCAAAGGTTTCTGAAGATATAAATTCTTCACAACTGCCCTGAGGTACTGAGAATGTAAATTGAATACTTTACAATTTGTAGACTGTTCCTGCAGTAATGTGTATCTCCTCTGTGAGTGAGTGTTTGGGGATTTTTCAATTACTGTAGTCTGAAAACTCTCTGAGATTCTTTAGGGCAGAAAAAGGCTTCCTTCTCAAAGTTGAGTCACTGATGTTCAAATTAGCTGCCAAAAGCATTCTAATGATCTGTGTTCCAGATTTTGCTAAACAGGGAAAAAATTGGCCCATTTCACGAGGGGAAAGAAAAAAAAAACTAAGCCTTTCCTCCCCCACCATAAGTATTCAAGGGTTAGGCGTTTTGCCAGGGTCAAGAGTGAGATGAATTGTTGACAATAAGTACACCTTGTTCCATAGGTCAAGGTCATTATTAAGGGATTCAAATGAACCTCTTTATATTTCCAGGGTTGTAGCATATGTGTGGCCTCCAGGCTCACAGTGTTGTTTAATAGCTTTTGCGAAGCCGTAAGTTAAATGATAAATTGGTTGAATATGTCTTTAAACTCAGTACATTTTAAAATCGTATACAGTACTCTCCCATTTTTATATACTGTGATCAAATGCATTTTACAGAGCATAGTGCAAATGGTCAGAAATACCCGCATTGTGCCAGCTGATTATGATTTAGCAGTGTTTACTGTAGACTACTCTTGCTGCAGTTTATTGCTGCTAAGGTCAATAACTAATACAATTTAACAGCTATTGCATTTCTAATAAGTAAAAGATCCTCGTGTATATTTAAACGCAACGTGCACCGAAGATATTGCAGTTAAAAACATCCAGATACTGGGGGTAATGGAACTCCATAATACTAAGTAACTCCTTAGGACATCAGGAAGACCTTCTGTGACAGCCAGTGGAGGTGATCTTCTCGATCTATCTGATTGTCCAGGGTTGTGCTGCTTCCTGGCTTGAGAGCGGGTGGGTGGACTACGGCACCAGGCTGGCTTATCTGCAGGATCTTTCCTAAAGCTGTGCACTGGTCATCTGTCTTCAGATGCAGCACTGACATAATTAGTCCCCAGACAAGTTGATGTGATTCGCTTGCCAGGATTTGAGTTGCTTTGCTTATGCGGTTTCTGCACCACGATTGGTCATTTGGAGCCAATTCTGACTCAAAAATTGGGGAATGTTCTCTGAAATTAAAAAGGAGCAGATTAAAGTGTGATGAAAGGAAGTATTTCTTGCTTGGTGCATGGGGTAACCAGTGGAATTCATTGCCACAAGGTGACGTGTTCTGAGAGCTGGAAATGTAGAAATGAGAAAGAAACTCAGTCATACTGGAAAACTGTTTCATTCTGGTAGCCTGGGTACATTCAGCCTTTGTCTGCTACCCTGACATGGTTCAAAACATTTAGCAAGTATTTCGAGTCTCCTTTTCAGGTTTTTTCCTGCCCCTGAGCCAGTTGCTCTTTGGCTAGCATTCTCTATTACCAAACCTTGTTTTCATTCAGATCCCACTGGTTACAGTCCTTGTAGTCCTTGGAACAGGAGATCTACCAAAGATTCACCGCTTGCTATTCCATTACGCCTTATTCACCAGCGTTAGTTTGCTCCACCGCTTGCTTTATCATTTACCTTTGTGTGACTTTCTAGTCATCCCAGAGACCGTAGCCATTTAAATTATGCAAAATGTGTACGCATTTTAAAAAAAAATACACAGCCTCCCCTTTCCAGTTAGTTTGCGAAATGCTGTTATTGTAAATGAGACCCACGTCTTTACAGTGGGTAAATTCAGGTCACAGTTACTGGTGAACTTCTCTTCCCCACCTCCAGCTCTGCCAACAGCCCCTTTCTGCACTCCCAGTGGGCTGGTGTGATTTTGTCCATGCCGAACACGACACCTACCCTTCTCTGCAGATCTGCCAAGGGTCAAAAGTCCTGCAGCGTGCTCTTCGTAGACCATCTGCACTAAGCCTGGCTTTCAAGTGTGTGATCCAGCAGGGAGGAGATTTGTCTGCAGAGGAATTCTTCATGTGATACAATGAATGCATAATTAAAGAGGATTGTAATGCAAGGAAGAATCAGAAACATAACTTTGACCATCACGTCAGGGCTTAGGCATACCAGAAGCCTTTCTGTGACTTTGAAGAAAAAAAGTCACAACTGATGAGCTGATCACTTCTTAAACAAACTCCTGCGATAATTCTCCATTGATAACATGGCTTTAAGACAGGGAAATAAGGACACTGACAATTAGGTTATATGCCACAGTTAAATCCCGTGAGACCCAGGAAATAAAGAGTCAAGAACGGTTTGGTGAACACACAGCGGGCATGAGGATATTTTCCACACGGGTTTCTCTGCAACCCAACTTTTTAACCCTGGGTCTTTGACTTTTCTCTAGCACTATTTAGTTGAAGAAATTATCCAGGATAAACTGAGTAACTCGGCCAGATTATGCAGTTTGATGTGTTTATTTCTGAGTGAGCAATTTCTGGGATCTGTTAATGTTCCCTGGTCGGATTACGGAAGCGCCGACTATCCCCCTTTCCTGAACGTGTCAGTGTTTTTCCCCGCTGGTCCCTCGCCGGCAAGGATGACATAAGCCGCCGTCGGGCCTGTTCCCTGGCAACCATCCCATTTCTTGGCTCTTACAGCTCCAGCTGAAAGCCAGTCCAAGTCACCCTGCACATTTCCAGTGTATCAAACAGACATAGGCCCAAGTTAATCTTGTTAGCACAATGAGGCAGTTTTCAAACATCGCAGCAAATCAAATCATCCCTAAGGACCAGGAGGGAGGGAGGAGAGGGTGGAGGGAGGGTAGGGGAGAAGGAGGCGAAAGCTAACCATCAGAGGTGGAATTAGCACGGAGGAGCCTGGCTGATACCTGGCCGCCATCGGCGAGCTCCTTCGGCGAGGCACTGCCAGGTCCTGCTCTTCCCAGTGCCACCTCCCTCCCTGCCAGTTCCCGCATCTGCGCCGTGCTCAGAGCGAAGGCAGCAATGGGCAGCGACAGCGAGGGAGCTCATCTATCTGCGAGGAAAGAAGCAGCTTTGATGGTTCCCCAGTGGATGTAATTGTGCTCATTACTGCCCATTTACATTTCATCACTCGATTATCGCAAATGCCTCATTACTGTTGATAAGGGTTTGCTGTTGAACTACTTGCTAACTATTCATTCCTGAGCTTCGCTGTCATCAGGCGGACCCGTGCGAGACAGGAGGGGACTGGGGAGGGCTGGGGGAGAAGGGGGAGCATGGAGAAGGCATGGGGGGGGAGGAGAGACAGAAGGTGAGAAAGGTCTTCTATCAGATTTGATTAAAGGCTGTGATTTAAATCGATATTTAATAAAGTGGCTGCTGCCACATAACGCGTGCAATTCCCCATGCAGGCAGAATCATGAATCCAAGGGCCTTGCCGCCTGCTACATAACTCAATTGGGTTTTGTGCACTGGTCTGGCACCTGTGTCCCTGAGCACAGCGCCTCCGAGGTAATGGGTTTATGAGCCGATGAACAGAGCTGATAGGTTCTAAATGGATTAACTAGGTGTCTGCAGCCTAGTGATGAATACATCAGGAAAAAAAAAAAAAAGGAGAGAGAGAGAAAGGAAAAAGGGAAAAAAACCTGTCTGCATAAGCAGAGAGTGATAGAATGTGTTGACAGACACTGGCTGTCATGAGCCCCACAGGGTGAAACACTGCTCAGCTCCTGTCAGTCAAGTGCTCTCAAAACAATGGGTGAAGATACCAGGCAGTGAGGCTTCGCAAGCCTGCAGGTGCCAGGTAGCATCACCCTGCTGCCGCTCCGACAAGTGCTGCAAGTGCTGCAAAAGGCTAAAGTGGGGCATGACTCATCTCAAACCTACGGCCAGCTTGCGAGTTCATCAAAGGCACTGCATATACCTCTTCGACTGGTGGGCCTGCCTTCCACGATGGCTTAAGCGCATGCTCAAGCCAACCTGCATGTGTATTTATATCACTGGAAATAGGTTATTGTTGCTATTATTGTGATCTGGCAGTGGTTCCTCAAGCAGGGTTGGATTTCTGCAGTGCTGAGCCCTGCACACAGACATCCGCTGTAGGGCAGCTCCTGCCCTTAAGTGCTTTTTAAGTGAATAAACCACAAAAGTGACGAAAGAAGTATTATCGTCTTCCCAGTTGGGGGATAGGAACCGACATATTAAATAATTTGCCCAAGATTCCATAGGAGAGCTGGAAATTGAACCCAAATCTCTTAAACTCAAGTCTAATGCCCTAACTATGAAGTCATCCTTCCTCCTGTGGAAGGGGCCATGGAGTCTCATAGTCCATGATTGATGTACGGAATATGTGGTAAGTGGAAAATGAAATCAGATAGACTTTAATGCTGACCTCTGTTTACTACTATTAAGCTTCCAACAGTACAGTAGTGGATTGGAGAATTTAGTGGAGTTTTATGTCTTTCCTACCTCATTTCATAACGGATAACAAGATACATGTTTTGTAAGTGCCATAATCTGCCACAGCCCTGCAGAAAAAGATGCAAGTCATATTAGTATATGCAGACATTACACAGATAAATGAGCCGATGTCTGCATCTACTGTCACAGTTACACAGGAGTTAATCAGGAGGGATTGAAGTAGGCAGCTGTTCTTTAGAATATGTTGCTTTTTCACCAAAAATTGAAAACTGAACATTTTTATTTGAAAAATACTTCCACAGTGCTCATGGGAGTTATATTTTGGATCTTTATCCCACCATTGTTCTTGCTGTGTGATTCTCCCTAAACAGATTACATTGCATATAGTTTTCACCTCTTGCTGAGCTGCTGCAATGAATTACGGAATCCATTGGTTTCCCGTGGGAAATGAAGTCTGAAATATCAGTACCCCAGATATTTCCAAATTGAAATCTCTAGTTTAAAAAAAAAAGTAAAAAAGCAACCTTTTGCAAGAAAGAGCAGATTTTCATTTTTGATTGAAAAACAGAGTAATTTTTAGCTTTAAATATGTGTAACATAGAACAGGGTAGGCACACCAGATAGCTGTTCACTATGTTGTTGCACATAAACCACAATTTAAAACCATTGTCTGATCATGTTAAGCCATGATTTCAGTCAGGATGCCTCCAGAAAAGCAGATTCTCTGAGGATGCTGAACACCACCTATTTATTTGAGGCATTGCTGTGCACCCACATTTACTGGTTGGTTTTGTAATTCTTGTCCCAATTTTTACTAAGTCAATTTCTGAAAGGGAAAAAAAAAGAAAATCAGTGGTATGAGTTATTTTTTTTCTACAAAACAACATATACAACAAAATTGCATGCAATTAGAGTGGCTGGAATCATTCGGTATTATTCAAACCATCTGGGTAAACTATATAATGCCATCCTGGCTATAGCAAACTGCATTCAGAAGTATTAGGAGAAGCAGTAGGTTTTTCTGTAAGGACGTATTTTGGGAAAGGAAAAGAAAGTTATGGACGTGAAGGCAAAAATATCCACCAGTGCATGATCAGAATATGGTTGGTTCTGTAAAGATAATGAAAACAAACTCCTTCTCTCCAATCATAACCCTTGTCTGACACACTGAATTTGTGAGGGATTACCTTCTCATTTCAAGTTCACGTTGTGTAACTCAGCCAGATCTAAGCTACACAAGTAGCTGAAGACCCTGGACGCAAGCGTTCTTTCTGAGTTCTGAAGTCTCTAAATGTTGTCTCTGACTGTTAAAGACACAATAGATGCCACGATTATACTTATATAAGTCTACGTTAAATCAACAGCCATTAGTAATAACCAAAGTGTGTCTCCTTATGTCTATATCTGTTAAGAGTTTCTTCCTGTTGGTTAGTTGTTGCCTTCGTTGGCGTGGCGACCTGGTTCAGGAACGGCACGGTGACCAACCCCAGGCCGCTCGGGCCATTAGCTCACAGACACCAATGTGGTGGACGGCAAATGGCGTTTATTGCGGGGTAACACTGCATTTTATAACTTGGGTTTACAACGTCACTTCCGTCTGCTCACATCATAAACTACACGCTAATGGCTATCAGGAGAGGGGCCCTATCTTCCCGTACAGCGCGATATCTTCCGACCGCCTGTCCCTAACTACCTACAGTTAGTTCATTGTTATGAAAACAGATTAGATGATAGAATTTCCAATTACTGCTTTGGCATTTTCCCCCTGAAAGTTGAGAGGAAAAAAAGGTGAACTATCCACTGGAAACAAAAGTATGGCCCAGCAAAAAGAAAAAGTACTTTAATTTGGAAATACCAGTGTGACCAACATCCAACACACCATTGGTGGAGTCACCATGGAGGGACGTGGTGTGTCACAGCACAGTCTGGCTGGGGAGCAAAGTCAGCAGGCAAGCATGAAAGCCTGAGGCTAACCGACAGTTTATGGTTCTCATCAGGGAAAGAGGTGCTTCCGAAAGAAAGAGCGATTGTGGCTGGCCACAAGGCCAGCCATTATTCAGACTTTCCTGAGAGAAAATGTCATGAAAATTCATAATTTTTAATGGAAATTTTCAATTCTGTTCAAATTCTGTTTGTTTTGCTAAAAAATCTACTTTCTTATTTGCTGTTGTTCTCCTTCTTACTAATGAAGATTTGTGTTTAATAATTATTCTCTTGAGATGTGATTTAATTTTGTAGATGGGTCACTTGTTCCAGCCTTAAAAATATGACTGTTGCCAACACTCCTGACATCAGTTCCTCAGTGCGAACTCCAATGGCAGACAGAGTTGCAAAGATGTACGCACTCAGGTCAGGGCACTCAGCATGGGAAAAAGAAAATGTAGCTGCTTCTACTTGGCTAATCAGGAGATACCAAAGCAAAACCTTGCACAGGAACAAAACACGTATCTTTTTATTTCCTGGTGCAATGTGGAAAATGTACAAAAATGCATTCTTAATATTTTCATATCAGAATGATTAATTTTATTAAAAATATCAATTAAATATTCCTGCCCCCCCCCCACCCCCTCCCCCCACCACCTTCCCTCCAGAATAAAAAGACTCTTATGAGGGAAGAGTAGTTGCCTCCTGGCATCAAAACATGGGCTGTGCGCACCCATCTGTTCAATGGAAACGATAGACCCCTGAGTCATTAAATGGTGACTCTGATTCTGAGTGAGAAGACCTTGAGATGCTCTCTGACAAGCCAGCTCTGACGCTTTTGTCATGGTTTGCGGATCGCACTTTGCCTTGCCTCCTGAAGGGCCCAGTCTTTGTCTTCTGGAAAACGGAGATGCAGTCAGAAATAATTGCTTTGGGCTCACCAGGAGGTAATGTGCCATAGGGTGCCCTTTGATTCTCCTTAGTAAAGGTTCCTGTCCTTCTGGTTGCTGCCTTCTGTGGAAAGGGGAGAGTCCTTGGTCACCCTACTACCATGATCCCTCCAGCTCAGCCCTACAAAGTCCTCTCAGATGCCTTAGCCAGCACTTGCTTCCTCTTGCTCATCCATTCCTGCAAGGGGTCTTAAATCATGTCCTTTCTGGTCTCATCCCATGAAAGACTGGGGGTACACATATGCATATATGTGTGTTGAGGAGTGATCTACAAGCAATTTCTTCTGTAGAGAAGTTCTGCAGCACTAAGGTATGCAAAACTGACTCTAAAATGGTTTAGGATGCACAACTGCCTATAAAATAGTTTAGGGTGCTGAGCACTCACAACTCTTACTGCAGGAAAAGCAGTGTGGGTGTTCGGCTCCTCTGGATCTTGGCCACGGGGTCAAATCACAGGAAGGATTTACTCATACCTCAGCTGAGAAACATTTTGCAGATGCTGCTCAATGAAGGCATCTGGACCAAGGAAGATAATTAAACCAGGACAGCAACAAAGACAAACCTAACGAAGATTTGACCAATTGAGTTCCTTTTGTTTGCATCAGCTAAACATTCACGCACGGAAATCCAATGGTTAGAATAAATATTTGGTGCCTACTTGGTAATATTCATGAAATGCATTTACTTGTTTAGATTTTTCTGAATCTGCATACCTAAACTTTAAGCATATGTGCAATCAGCTTCAAATTTTCCAAACAAAAATAGATCAAGAAAGGGGGGAAAAATAGCATCTGCTCCTCAGCTAATCAAACCACCCAGGGAGACTGTCCGTAAACATTGCAAGGACCAGGTCCCCATGCCGCCCCTTATCCCTTACATGGCGCGCCGCATCATGGCCATTAACTGAAAGCAGATCATCAGAAATCGCTAAAAAGTGGTTTTCAACCCTGGTACAGCAATCCCAGCTTTCGCTGTAGGGTGTCATACAGCTTAGTCTTCCAATTAAGATGACTTGGATGGCTGCCGAAGTCCATGTGGATGAGTTTATCCCCTTGGAATAAAGGGGTTAAAGCACCTTGGAATAAAGCACCTCACCAGTTGCTGCAGGTGAGGTGAGAACGCCAGGTGTGAATACACCAGCCCAGCACCTGGCTCAGAAGTAGCCACCATCTCCCCCCTCCCCCCCCAAAAAAACCCAAAAACCAAACCCACCATATGTCACTGTTCGATTGCCTCTAGATTTCTGTTGCTACAGATAGCCATGAGAGACGGTGTGTGGGGTGCGGGTGCCCGGGGGGTGGGCCCCTGGGTGGAGCGGCCGGGGCTGCCCCATGCCGGACACAGCTGGTTCCAGCCGGCTCCAAGGGCCCCGCCACAGGGCAGGGCTGAGCCCCTCAGCCACGGGCGGGCGCCGCCGCGGGGAAAGTCTGTGTCAGAAAAGGGCAAAAGGCTGCTGAGGAGTGAGGGGAGAAGTGTGAGACGCAGTTTTCTGAGCGTCGGGGTGAGAGAAGGAGAAGAAAGAGGGGGCAGATGGCGGTGGGAATGAAGGCGTGAAGGTAAGAAGGGGGTAGGAGGATGAAGGTAAAAAGGTGTTTTACTTTTTTTGCCTTTGTTTCTCACTGTCCAACTCTATTTTAGTTGGCAATAAATAAAGTTAATTTTCCCCCAGTCAGGTCTGGTTTACTCATGAGGGTAATGGGCAAGTGATCTCCCCATCTTCTACCTTGACCCACGAGACTTCTCCATCGTATTTTCTCCCCTCTGTCCTGTTGAGGAGGTGGAGTGAGCGAGCGTCTGGGTGGGTGTCTGGCCACGGCCAACCCACCACAGAAGGAAAGTCACGACAGCAGGAAATAAGAGGATTCTCTTGCCAAACATGATTATAACACTTTTGAATATCAGGAGGCAATCTATGGCTATATGATATAGTTTATGATAAAGAAACTGGACCAAACCATCCAGTGCGTGTGTAGGCTTGTGCTGAACAAAATGCCAGCTCTTCCTGGCATGCCCATGTGTCCCGTAAGAAGAGTTACCTGCCGTCTTGTTTAACAAGCGCTCGTGCATGTTGAAAGAGAAAAGGTGATTTCTACCTGTGCTGTTAGCGTGGCATTTGAAGTGACTTCAGTGGACAGAGTGCTGAGACCTTGAAATGAGGAAGATTATAGTATACTGTTTGCTTAATCTTACATGCTACTTAGAACTGTATCCCATATGGAACTAATGGGAAAATTAGATTAAGAAACGTGCCAACAGAGGGAAAGGTGAAGAAGAAAGGTGATATGTGGGCTAGCTGTTTTATCCATTACAATTTCATACTAATGACAGTGACTATATTCACTGTTGATTTTTGGTGGTTTGCTCCTCATTTTTGCTCAAAATAGAGCTCTCTCATGGTCTCATACAATGCATGACAGTCTGTCAGCTGCATGTTATGTTTTCCCCTTGAGTGGTCTTTCTGGCAGACATGTTGTCATGTTAAAACCGGTAGTGGGAAAGGAATAGTCCTGCCTCACACTGGAAAGACTCAGTGTGAGCAGGATGGAAAATGGTTGGGGTAGGGCTAATGTGCATTTCCCCAGTATGATTGTCTCTGGACCTGCTAGTCAGAAGAAAGCCTGTGCCAGTAAGGAAATGGTGACAGAAAGAGCCAAGAACTGCTGCCTGGGGAGGCAAGCAGTTGCTTTCGTTTCTTGTATCCAGGTTACATGGTGCCAACAGCTCTGAATCTGAGTATGTGACCATTGCCAAGTGCATGGGAGCACCACTGTGTCCCTTCACAATCCCATTTCCACCAGATCAAGATGAGCCATTCTGCGCTTTTTAATATGTGGGCTGCAAGGGGAGTTTGTGCCTAAACAATGTGTTTTGGAGTTGAACCATCAAGGCTGTCTTTCCTTGAGTTGCAATATGCTATAATGTACTGACGAAGTTGCTGTAAGATTTTTTTTCCTACCCCCCCGCTGTTAGTATCATGCCACCTCCTGATGGTAAGCAGAGCTTAAAGCAGTAGCCAAGATGTATAGAGAAATTACTTCAGATTTATTTACAGAGACTCATTTGTGTTGAACTAGCCGTTTTCTATTGTGTCAGCAATTCTCTATTGCATTTATTTGTTACTGTGACATTAGGCAAGAGTACAATCCTATTAAACCTGTACATTACATTTCACAGAATTGTAAGCCTTTTCTATTTCACAGAATGAGAAGAAATATGAATTCTTATTGCTGAAAATTCCTGATACAGCACTGAAGAATAAAAATATGGTTACTGTTAGAGAAGGAATTTTGATTTTTTTTTTCCTTTCCTCTTTTTTTTTTAAACCTGTGTGTTTTAAAATAACTTTATTCCTAAAATAAAATCCACTGTTTTGTTCCATTCATCTGAATGATAAGTAAGACACTGAGACTGCTATTGGTGAAGAACTGGAGAGGAAAGTTATCACTCTGTTCTGTCCAGCTGGCATCATATTTAGCAAGAAGATTCTTTGGTTTGAGTTTACCCTCCCTTTTGCAGTTAGAACACTGATACAAGGTTTTAAAAATCATCTCTTAAAAACCTGAGTTTAAAATCGCAGTTCTTTCTAAACACATGACATGCAAGACCTTCTGAGTGAGTAGATGGTTGCAGAAGGATGATGGCCCTGGGATTTCCCGCATGTTCTCAGGGCCAGTTAGGTGGCTCGCTCTCACTGATCCTACAAAAACCCTGACCAGGGAGATTCCGCAGAGCATCCTCAGGTGGCAAAGGGGCACCCAGCAATGGTTCAGGAATGGTTTGGTTTTCTTCATGGACAGCTAACGTTCTGCAGCGGCAGTGCAGACCCATTGAAAATACCATGCAAGTGAATGACCACCTAGCACAGACTAACTTGGTTCTCTTACTTTTTGTGAGTATAAATGGAGGAAAAATAGTATTAGTTTGTGCAAATTCCTTCCAAAAAGGGAGGGGATGTGGAACTAGCTATGAAAGTCTCTACCGCTGTGGTGAGAGTGCATGACATCAGGACCTATATATGCAGCTTTTGCTCTGGTAACTTTATTAATTATCTTAATTAATATGATGGATTCACTGGAAATGATAAAGAAATGAGAACTTGACTTCGCTGGAGACAGTGGGCTGTGCTCCTGTTTCAGAGTCAGGATGGGAACCCAACTAATTAATTCTAGTTCATTTCTTGTTTATGCCACAGCCTTTGGTATCACCTTGTACAAATCCCTGTCTCTGTACTCCTTGTACACATCCCTGTCTCCGTACCTCTGTTTTATTTCCCATAAAAAGAAGATAATACCTCCTCCCCTCAGAGATATTTAGTAAGGGTATGGTTTGTGAGGCACTTCAGTATTAATGTGATCAATCCCATTTAATTTCTGGGGATGAAAAGCCTATTTGCAAAAGATTACAAGGCTTGTTCAAATACTTCTTTGTTGATTATTTTATCCGCTATGATATGAAAGTTGTTAATAATTTCACTCTACCAACAATTTCTATCCTATCTGTAGTACATACCCGTGCAAAGTTAAGTTATGATGAATTTTGGTTTTAAAAAAGAGACTATGCTAAACTTTTACTTGAACTTCTCAATGTGAGATTGTCTATAGCAATATGAGTGTTCTGAGGCAAATTTTCAGCTTTCATAGAACTACACTTCTGTGGGACTGCACCAATTTATACTAGCTGAAGATGTGGCCTGTTGTGTCTATGTTAATAATAATTTTGCCTGAAGTTACATTAATCTTAAATATTAACAGAAGGTTATTTATTTTCTGCCATGGACTCACATCTAGCAATGGCTGAATATTTACATCTTTGACTCAAGGGATTTATTGTGACAAAATCATGTTTTGTACAGAACTGTTGACTCCATTTGGTCGTTGTTTTCTTTTTTTTATGGGTGAATCATTATGCAAGCTGAAACGACTGAACATGTGTTTTCCCTATTACTAATTTTAATCCTTTTCAAATGCTTAGACAGTGTTGAATTTTAAATCCCATACGGAATAAATAATTATATCATCATATAGGTTATTTGGAAACATATATGCTGTGAATCGTATGTGCTAACATGATAATTGTTTCCACATATTTAAATGGTTGAGATATTAGATGACCTTCGAAATCTTACCCAGTGACAAAGCTGGAGATGTATGGGGAGTTTTGTAAAAGCTAAGCAAGGCTTATCAGAGCTTAGCGTGAAGGACTAAGATGACCCATATTTATTTTTTGGTACTTCTTGAGGTAGTTGGTATTTTTTTATTTGGCCAACTATTTCATAAAAACATACTTGTTTTTTCTGCTTCTAAGGGAAGAATTTTAGCCTTCCTAACTCTTTAACACAATGTAAAAATGTCTGGGTTAATACTACAGTCCAGCTCTGGTGGATTTCCTTGGATGAAAGTTCCCCGTGGAAGCATGAGTATAGAGGCCACCAGAAAGAAGGGCTGGGGAGACAAATGGGGTCCTCAGGGCAAGCCCACTGGCAGCAGGGGTGCCAACAACCCTGGCAATTCTGTGGCAGCCTGGTGAGGCTTGCACAGCTGAGACAAGATGAAGAGACTTGTCTATGGCACAGGCTGTATTTTTCAAGCTCTTAAGCAATCCAGTATCACCAAGGTCAGAAGGAAAATTTTTGACTGCTTTCTCCAGGGTGAGTGAAGAAGGGCAAGGCAGGGTTCCCTGCTAGTACTCCAGAGTTCAGGCTGAGGTTGCAAAGTGCTGCCTATCCCAGCATGTTTTTAAAAAATGAGTCACGGTTGCACATTCACAGCATGAGTTACCTGAAAGATGCCGGATTCATCAAGACTCTGAGTGTTTGATCTCTTCAGCTTCAGTCACCTCAAGGTGGACAAGAAACTTGGAGCTGGGAAAGCACTCAGAGTTTCCACTCATGTTTGAAAGGGTAAAATTCATACTGTCCGGTTTTCTAACCCGTGACATACATATCATGGCATCCCCAATTCCTTGCATAATAACCCTATTTTTCATGCACAAGAATGTTGTGTCTTGAAGGATGATATATTTAACGGCAGGCACCACTGTAGGTTTCATGCTATTAAGAAATGTTTTTAAGACTACTTTGTCATTCACTTTCTTTGATTTGAAGTATGTGTTTACCTATTTTGCATTGCAGCATTTTAGCACAGATGTCCTGGGTATTAAAGCAAGTTACTTTAGTTTAACTATATTTGTGTGTGAATACACATGAACTATTGATCTATGTTTAAAAATGCGAGGCTATATCACCGCAGTGTATTTTCCTTCAGAGTAGTAGCTTATATGAGTATCTCTATCAGTATTGAACACCATCTATAGATGGTAGCTCACAAGAATGAGACATCCTAATATGGCTCAGTGAAATGGATCTTTAAACTTTTTTTTCATGATTTAGCATCATTAAACACTTTCATTAGGACATGTATAGGGCAAGTTCATTGAATTCTGCTGGTGGTGAATCAGGAAGATATGGTGAAAGTTACATCTAGCATAAATCTATTGATATTTAAAGCATTGTAAAAGACTAAACTACAAGCTTATATCCAGAGTTAGAGACCAGATGCAAATTTGTGTTTGCCTAATCTGTCATCTACCTCTCCCCACCAAACATTGGGTTTTGGGTTTTTTTTCCAATCTTTTGATTCTAAGCTGTTTTGAAGAGGTGGGGTTTTTTGGTAAATATTGTAAATTAAGTGCTAAACACGATTCAGTGTAACTGGAAAAATACCTGAAAAACTGTGTGACACTTTTCAAGGAAAACCTTGTGTTTTCTAGAAAGTTAAATCCGTAAGCTAAATGCTGATGAATAGAGAAATATAATGCAATGTGTATGGGGTCTTTTGTAGATTGAGATGGCTGTACTCTAAGCTTTTAATATAATAACCAATGTAACATTGTTTTAAAATGTTTTGCAGAATTTCTTAGCTGAGAGAGTAAATAATCCAGGGCTCAGGAAAGACAGAAAATATCTTGTGGTACAGCAGTGTAATAAAGCCAATTAGTATATGTGAAGGTTAAAATGTTCTGTTAACAAGTATTTTGTTTCCACTGCTTAAAAAGGCAAAGCAGATGAGTTTGCTGAGATTTATAAAATAAAAATACATCCTCTTCGATTTTTAGTGCAAAATCATCTGCTTAGGAGAAAAGCTAGCATTTAAAAGTCTCAGAAACTTTTATCTGATCATTAGTATGTATTGGTCATCTGTAAAAGATTAGCTTTTGCTAACATTTTTTTATGCAATAGCACTCAAGATCCAGCAATAATGCTACAGTTCAGAAACCACTTTGTGGTGACAGCTGGCAAACACCTTCTTTCTTAGTGTCAGTCCCAGTGATACACTTGGAACATATGCTGGAAGATGAAACAAATACTGTGTGGACAGCTCAGAAAACTCCCAGTTTGTAATTTATTTCTCAAGACGAATTCAATTTGTTTGCTACATCAAAAAATCACCAAAAAGAATAGCATGAAACACAAAAGAAGTGGCCAACAATTGCAGTTTGGAAACAGCGTAATTCCCCTGTGTATTGCTCTGAAAATTGTTCTTTTACGAATAACAGTGTTGTATCAGCAGTCTCTAAGACTTCACTGTAAAGTTTCTGAGACAAATTATTCTAAGTGACAATAGTTCAAAAGAGAGAATGAAGTAGGTTAGTGTAATAAGGAAGTAGCATCAAAAAGGCCCGGAAGACTGTAAAGGTTAAAATGATCTGTCGTACAATCACAGATCAACTCACCCTAAAGTAATGTCAGCATCATTGTTTTGTCTTTACAGTTTATTAGCATTCTCATTCTTCTAAAAAGCCAGGTGGAAATTTTGTAAACATTGACACGTGTTAGAGTTTTTCAAAATTATTTCTGTTATGTAACTATATGTCACCAGGAAGGTATATAGCTGATAATTGGAATAATTTCTGTACCACAGATAGCACATCTCTCACTCACGTCCTGTGGGTCTGGACCAAGGACATCAGAGGATTTCCTACCCTTACCACCTCTGTCCAGAGATGTTTCTTTTTAAGGCACTTTGGCCTTTCAAGATCTGCGTTACCTGATGTGTCATTCAAAGATGTATTCTCCCTCCTTTGTTTATTTTAATCAAAAATACATACATGCATATATATAACTATGTGTGTGTATAAAAAAATTAAATATTATTAATTATAAAATACTCTTTGCAGATGTGTTTCAAAGATTACAATTCCCAAATAAAACAATATTCCCAACAGCATTTTCCTAGTTTAAAATTATTCATATGCATTCCCCGGAGTACTGGGAAAGCAGATAGCAGAGGCTTTTTATATACAGCGTATAATTGACAAAATCAGGTTCCTGGCATACAGATGAAAAGGTGTCCCAATTCTGCTGGATGCACTTTTTGAAAACTTGTGAGGTATTCTTTGATTCACTGAGGGCAATGCCTTGGGAAGAGCTGGGATAATTTTGGGGAGGGAAGAGACTGGTGTTTCAGGAAAAGTGATTACTCAGTATCCAGAAATCATCTGGGAACGAAGTGAAGGAGTGTGTGTGTGGTCTGAGGTCAAGTGTCCCCATTGTTCAATCTAGTCTGTCTCTCAATAATGATCTAGTCATTCTGCAAGCTCTGTCTTTGTAATAGAGCCAAGAATAGAGGATGGTTTTAAGCAAGCATCTCGCTAATTCTCACATTTGCTCCCATTGAATTTCATGGATGCTTAACTATTGCTTTTTAAAATGCTGCCTACTTTTTCTTACCTGTTCTGCCCTCTGAGGGACAGGGAAACCAGGGGCTCCCCCTCATGTGAGGAGGGACAAGTCCTTTGCTGGGGAAGTGGTGGTAGGTCCAGATCTTTAAACTGGAGGAAGATTTAGACTTTGAAGCCTGACTCGCACGGTGCTGGAGCTATCAACTGTTAGTTTTGCCTCTGAGGCAACAGCCACTGTACCTGGGGCTGAATTAGGCTATGCTTAGGGTATTTTAAGTTTTAAAAGGGATTTCCCTAAACTTTTAATCTTCTAACACTGTATCTGTTGCTTTGGAGACACAGTGAGCTGTAAGTAGAACTATTAAAGTTCTATTAAAAGCTTAAAGTTCTATTAAACTGTTAAAGTTTCTGTCAAAAAATTTGGAACCACAATGGCTATTTACTGAAGTAGGTGGGGGATTTGTTTGGTTTTATTTTTCTGGGAAATGTTTAGAGGCTGGAAGTTAATGCTATTTGAGAAATGTTTTCCTACCTTGAACGGCACTCTGAAGGGGCTAGGTTCAATTTTGAGCATTACCTCAGATAGTTTTCATAAACAAATTTTGGGAAATGGTGGCTGGGCTGGTTTTGTTGGAAAATACTCTTTCTTTTTTGTGACACTTTATTCTAAATTATTATTCAAATATCTGTATTAGAACTTGTCACCCAAAGATCCTTGGGCACATAGAAACCTTCCAGAACCAGAGAAGATAGCACATCTTGTGTTTAATAGTCCTAATAGGCTTTTCTTCTAGGTATACACCTAATTGTTCTTTTAACTCTTTTATTCTTTTTGGCTCCAAAACTTCCTGTAGCAATAAGGTCCATATTTTAATTACATGTTAAATGAGAAAGTATTTCCTTCTGTTAAATTTAAACAAGCTGTTTCATGTTTGTACAGAATGAAAAGTAATGATAATTGTTACCTATTTGTTCTCTCCTTGCCATTTGTGCTACGCTTTACTTTTCTAATATCCTCATTTATTTATTTCTGAAGTGGTAGAGTCCTAATCTGCTCTGACACAGAAGGTCTACTACATTGCTGATTAGCTGCATCGCCCTTCTCTTTCTTGGTGAGAGAAGGCGATGGTGAAGTTTGTTAACAAGATCCTTGCATTGTCCTGGTCTGTGCTAAGGTTGAAGCAGGGAGAAGAAACAACTCATCTGATTTCAAGTGCTTTGATGCAACATAAGAGTAAGGATAGTCCTGTATGTACTTTCTCCTTACCTTTTAAGTTTTAATGCATTAGTGGAGCAGAATATTCTCAGCTGTCAAAAAAGAGTGCAGGTCTGATTCATACACACCTGTCTGAACAGTGAGGCAGCAGCCACCTTCTGCAACCACAGCAGCTTTCCACCCAGCTTCAAGGCAATCCTGACGATGACCAAATTATTGCAATAATCTAGTCTGTGGTGAATGTACATAAGCAAGTGTAGGTTTATATCAGATATTTTATGCCAGATTCTGCTTAGATTTAAGATGAGGTTTGAGTAAAGGTGTGTGAAAAGAGAGGGAGATCAGTATCAAGAAACAGTCAGAACCTCAAGGAGCTCTCCCAGTGCCATGTTTCACTGTGCAAGGGCTTGGCTAGAGGTCCATTTGGGTCAGGCTGCCTGCTGGAGTACCCAGCCTCCAGTTGCACACCCCTGGTGCACTGCACCCCAACCACACTTTGTGTTAAGCAGATGGCAAGAGCAGGCGAAAGCCGACTGACGAGCTTCAACAGCAAGAACAACTGCAAAAAAGGAAAGAGATATAAGACCTGACAAACACAGATTTCACTATGAGCACAGCCTGCTTCAGAACAAAATTTCTGCTTGATCTAAAGCAAAAAATGTTGTCTTTTTATCATGGTTGTAAGTCTGAGACAGAAGGTAAAAATGCTTGGAAGCTAAGAAAGCTGGAGAACTGTTTCTTCTTAAAGAGGTGTTTTTAAAAACTACTCATAGAGATGTTATTCTTTAATTGTATGTTATTCAGTATCATCGTAGCTAACATCGACATTCTGATGCCTAGGTTCAGCTGAACCCACTGTATTTCTTGCTATGCACTTTCAGTGAAATAGAAACATCAGTTCAAATATTTCTTTTGGAAATTTAGGTATTCTTAATAAATAATACATGAATCATCATGTATTTAGGTCTTTTTCAATCATTTGGGGGGGGAGTAGAAGGAAAAGAGGAGGGAAAGAAGGGAGAAAAATAATCAGAAGTTGAAAGTCGGACGATTGGTTTCATTTTAATTAGGGGGAAAATGGAGAACTTTATTAAAATTTGCATTTTCTGTCCTAAGGTTTAGTTTTTATTTGGGGCAGGCCTTTTGTCTTGATCTGCAGCAGTGAAATGGACCTAGTTCACATCTCCTTACTTGACCACACTGATCATTAGGCAGACAGAAAAATGTACTTTCCTGAAAACTGCCTGGCTGAAAAGGAGCCCATGGACTGAGACAACTGCCTAAGTTTTTTCTAGAGTTTTGGGTGTTTGTGTTTTTGTATTGCATTTAATTCCTCCAACCCACAGAGCAGACTAGACAGACAAAAGAAAGAGAAGTAGATCTGCAAGAATGCTACTGTCTAAGGAAAAATACTGTAGGTCTGCCCTCTTCTGGGCAATAGGGCTCCAGAGCCTGCTGTGACAGCAGGTTTTTGGTTTCCCTCATACTCCTTTACAGCCAGCCGTGCAATTTTGACGGCCTGTGAACTGTTGGGTAATCGTGGCTACCACCAACCAGACCCCACAAACACTGCTGCCTCCTCCTGTCTGTCCTCAAACTGTGAGGCTGTCCTTCCAAATCTATTAGAAAATAAGTGAGGCACTGGAGATATGAGGTCATAAGCTCTTAAGCTTGCTGGGAAAAGATATGCTCTGCCCTCCTTCATTGTCAGCTCCCGTGGTACTTCGAGTGCTCCTTGGGAAATGCTTTAGGACATGGCTAACACAAATCCCAATCTCTCCATGTGTTGCATGTCCCGCACAGTAAATCTGAGTTTGAATGTCATAATACAGATGTCTTCTTACAGGTAACATAGATATCTATGGTAAACCTGGATGAGAATGAAAGGATCAGAATGAAAAAAAAAAAAAAAATCCAAAGAAGGAAATCTCAACTTAAAGACTTAGCATAAGGAAATAATCTAATTATGATGTGCAGTTTCACCAGGCTATACACAACTGCATCCTGAAACCCAGAACGAGCATTTGCTCAGAGCCAATAAAAGTTAACTCTTCCTGTCTCTTCCATGAGTAAGTGAACATGAAAGCATTTCACTGTCTTGTTATTTTGGGATCTCTTATTCAGTCACTTTACACTCTCAGATTCTCAGTTGCAGCCATTTTAAATCTTCAGTAGTTTAGTAAACATACAGGGGTTTTTTGTGAACATTTCCTGATTGAGACCACCAGACGCTGGGACCACCTGGACCCAGTCACATTTGCATGGCTCTGCAGCAGATTTAGGGTGCAGCCCATGCTGTGAAATGGCATGGTTGGCCTGCCTGGGTTTGCTTGGAGGGACATTGTTTGGGCCTGATCGCTGGATTATCCCAGCATTTGTGAGGGATGTTTGCCATCCCAAATCAGGGTCTCACATCTTGTTATAATCTACCTTACTTCTGCATGTGTTGTGAAGACTTGGCAGTTTTCTTCTCACTGAGATGGTGTTTGTGTATCAGACCTCTGACTATGGATGCAAATGTCTGGAAATAAGAACATTCCCACCCCTCATTTCGCTTTCGCAAAGCTCAGTTTTCATGGTTGCTTTCCAAAAAGACAATTTGCATATTTCATCCATTGTTAGTAAACAGATTATAAGGCACTCATTTGTGTGCTAAATCACAGCAAACTGCGCTTTGCGAATCTGATTCTCATCTCCCCTTCATTCTAACCTGGCTTGACTCCATTGATTTCAGTGGAATTACTGCTGATTTATGCTGTGAAAGTGAGAGGAGAATCCAATGAGCAAATTTCCCTTTTGCACATGAGCATGCCAAAAGAAGTCCTGATTTACCATTGTGAATCTCTTCCAATATTATGCTGGCTTAACTTCTTTTGAATTACTTCACTGGAATGCTACTGCAGTGAATCAGGCCCAGAATCCATATAATTCTCTTTGCGTGCTTCTTTCTCCTAATCTTTTTTTTTTGTCCATGTATATTTGCTCACATTAAGACTGAACTTTACTGTCTGCTTTGCAGGTGTCTTGTATATGACTCTGTAAGAAAATGTGTTTCTAAAAAATCACAAGATCAGTTCAACAGAAAATGGATACTAAAAATGAGAATTCCAACACAACAAATCTTTGTTTCTGGCTATGTCATTATATTATCATAATAACCTGTAATTTCTCCCCAGTCTTTTTACAGTAGTATCTCAGTGTACACTATAATTACTGAACGCTTTTGCTGTAACATAGCTTTGGTAATGACGTGAAAATGCTGCTCTGCCTGTCCTTTTATCTTGAGAAGATAGCACAACATAGCTAAATATGTGATAACTGCTTACTCACACATACCCGTATCTAGCCTTAACTACATAAAACTTAGTTTTCAGCAGTTTCTTCTGGTTTTTGTCTCTTTAGAAACTTGTTGCAAATCCAGTCTGAAGATGAATATACTTATGCATTTAAAAATAAACTACCATAAAAATCAGTGAAACTTTTTAAAATCCAAGTGAAATGTACACACAAACTGATTAATGCCATACTGAAATCAATACAAGAAACTGGCAAGAGTAGCTGAAAGATCCGTATGTTATGAATCTTTGGCAGAATGGAGATTTTTCTGTTTGTATGAACAAGTTATGCAATTTTGTACCATGCTGTTTGCACTTACTGTAGGCAACTTACAGAAATAATATCAACGGGAAAAATCTTTGCCATGATCCAGGTTTCTTAAGTTTAGTAGCAGGTTTTGCACACTTGGAAAATCAGCAAGTCGTACACTCCTAAATTACTGAGGTGCTTTGAAACATTCATTTTCCATATCTGTTTGCCATATCCCCTATATATAAAACATAAGATTAAAATCAGCTTGATGGTTGTGTTTCTGCAGCTGACTTAGGTGGAAAGCAGACTATCTCATGTAAAAGGTTCCCTCAATTTGTCCTCTGCTAGGAGAGTCCTTGTGAAAAGAATAGGAAAATGACAGTTGACAAGCAGTAATGATGAGTGGTTTCAGTGCATTACAATTGTAGTCACCCACACATGGGGCAAAGTGTTGTCCTGCACACCTGCCACTACCCAGATGCGGCTGTGAGGCACAGCTACCTGGATCCGTGATTTAAGCTTTCACAGAACACTAGTTCTCCAGGTCCCTCCTTCCTGTGAAGAAGGACTAGCTGAAGCATAAGAAGTTAAAATGAGACCTCATTAACTTGGCCATTACAGCACGTACACTAATCACCAAAGAAAATCTGGAAGCAGGGAAAGACTAAGAGCATATTCACACACAAAAAGAAAAGACCTGAATCTTTTATAACTAAACCATCAAGGCATCAGTTCTGTAGAATGTCAATGTTAACATTATTACAGTGAAAAATAATTAAACTAGAGTGATTTGAAAACAATGTTAACATTCTGCCCAAACACTGCCTAGTGAGTAACTAATGACAATTATTGCCACTTCTTAGTCAAGCTTCATACAACAGAGCTATTGAAAAATAATTTTCATGCAGCCCACTGTAGGAACCAGTACACTAAACCCCCCAATCATGTTTCCTAGGACATGGTAATGTGAACACCTTTAATTTAAGTTTTGAATCTATAATTTCATATGCTAAGCAGGAAGAATAAAGATATATTTGAAATGTTAAATACTTTAAAACATTTCTTAATTTAACATGTCAACAGTATTTTAAATACTGCATCACATTTTCAAAGGAGCAGTAATGTGGTTTGTTGAGTTACACCCAACTTTGTACATTAATATTTTCTCTCTCATGCGCTCATAAACACATCTCAATTTGAACATGCAAACCATGTTTGTACAGAAATGTGGATGGATGGATATCTGGCTCCCTTAATGGCTTGTATAAATATAGTACGTTTGTAAAAGGAATGGAGGAACACTATTAAAATGAAGACCCAATTGTTCCTAAGGAAAACGAACACTTTCTGGTAGGCTTACAGTATCAGCTGCAAAATGCTGTTAACTGTATGTGTCCAATGCCTGGGAAAAAAAATCCCAACAAAACACCAAGGTAAGAAAGAGAAGTAATATTTCGGCAACATTTGGTAAAGTCTGGGCTGTCTTATGGTTCATTCCTGGAAGGTGCAGGACAATGCTGTTCAATTTTTGTCTGCTCCAGGACAGCATCTGTCACATTATAGGACTGGGCCATCAGTGCATACAGAGGATAAGCAAGATGCAGTCCAAGAGAAATGAAATTCATCTGATGCCAGTTTTGCAATGACTGAAAGGAATGAGCTGCAGTGCAAACATGAAGTCAAATGCTGGGAGCTGCCATGGGACGACATGGAAAGCCAGAGCATCAACTTTTTTACTCCCTCTTTACTTGCAGAACTAATGGTACAGATACAGACCAGGCTGTTTGTTTAACATGGTCACTTTCTGCTTGATATATTTACTAGCAGGAATGTAAAATTATATTGTCCCCTAAAGTGTTCACTGTACTACCCTTTGTGCCCCCTCTGTTGCAAGACCAGCCATAATCAATCAGGCCAATGAATGCAAGCATCTTTTCTCACAGCATCTAAGGTTTTACTGAGTATTTTACAAAGGAGAGCAAAGCATGTAACAATGGATATGAAACAAATGACACGCAGCACAGTAAACAGGCAATGGCACAGCAACGTATTCATACCACCAACTTCAGTCACTTACTAAGTGAGGTGGTGAGGCGTGCCACGCTCTTTATCTCATCAGTGGGGAGGGGGAGCTTCACTGTAGGGCAATTCAGAGAAGCGAAGAAAGTCTCCTCATCTACTGTATCGCTTGTACTACATAAATTGATTTGGGTATTACGAATACTCCCTATAAAGCAGTAATAGGGCAACTGCTGTAATGACTGGAATAGGCATCACAGCCCCACATCTAATTGTTTTCCTTCTAAATTGTGGGAGAAATACATTTTAATTCAAAGAGTGGTCCTAGTTAGAGGAGAAAATTCTGGGAGAAACCTCCCTGCCAATGCTGTTGTGGATTCAAAAATACTAGGCAAGCATAAGAAATCCTCAAAATGTTTGTGAACAGTATTTCTAGGTGGAAGAGAATGTATGTCTACACATTATGTTGTATGTCTACAATGTTATGTTGTGCCCATTACATCCTGTCTTTATCAGACTGGCAGTAACATTCTGACATGATGCAAGGGAAAAGAAATGATAGAAACCTTGGATTTGAGAAGTAAAAAAGGGCAAGACTGTGAGAGTACAGGTGTTGGCCTTGCAACATGACTGAGGGAATTTTCTCCAGCACTCACGCTTGGGATGTCAGCTAAGTAATAAAAAAAGAATGGAGAAACTGAGGAAAGTGTTTCGCAGCAAGGAGAGCCTAGTTTGAGGATGCAGCAGAAATTATGTAAGGGAACAGCTTCATTTCTCATTGGTGATAACTAATATTGGTAATAATCTAGAGAGAAGCTATGTGACTGTCTATTTCTGCCAACCCTGCTTTTCATCCAGGCTACAATACTGGCCAGTACTTTAATGGCACAATCTGGCCCAAGACGGGCATTGATTCAAAACAGTTGACTCAGTAATGAAATACATGGAAAGGGAAAAAGCAAAACAAAACTCCATGTGAAAGGAAAAAGATCCAAACAACTGATGGTCTTTCTGATCCCTGAATAGATGCCAGTTGTCCCGAGGCGGTGAAGTAGCCAACAGATAATTCCAAACTTTGAAAGGCATCCATATCACCACTCGGTCAGGCAAGGGAAAAAGAAACAGCATATTAAAAAAAAAAAAGAAGAGGTTAAAAAAAATATCCCAGCTTTCTGTCAAAAGCCTTTATAAAAATGTCTCTTAAAATAAAATGGACCTCAGGATAGATTTCCATTCTGTCTGCCAAAACCACGTTTACCCACCAGGTCTTTTCCCTGCTCAGCCCAAGTTTACTGTCCCACAGCAATCCTCATGACTCAGGAGAGCCAACAATGACAACTAATGAAATTGCACTTAGGTGAACAATGACAATGAACACGTGGGGCATACTCCACAGAGGAATAAGCGGGAAATTCATACTTGGCCACTTTGTGTTTGTGTGCTTGTAGGGGAAAGAGGCACAATCATCCACACTTGCAGAGCAAGCTTTCCAGATCAACTGGCTCCTTCACGATGAGAGCAGGACACGAGCCAGATATGTCACTCTCACTTTCTGCCTCTTTTATCTCTTGCCACAACTAGGGACTGCAGAGAGGAGATTGTTCTGGCTGGAAGCTGAGGGACACAGGTGGTACCAGCAGCTGCAAGCTCTTTAGCTCTCATTGGCTCCTCTTATTAGAACATGCATTGTATGTTTAATACATTGCATCTCATTGAGTAGGAACATGAATTGGAGGCTGGTGGTGCTGCACAACGGTCTCTTGTATTGCTGGGGAGGGAAGGCAAGGTGGAGGCTGTTCCTAGTTAGAGACAATTAGAAGCTGGGACTCCTGAAGAGAATTTGGTAACTCCACAAGAAAACCAGCTGTCCTTGATTACGGTGATATATTAGTCACTCTAAGGTAGCTGTGCTAGTCAGCATTTTGCAAACAGCAAATAATAGAGTGATATTTCTAAGGTAGAAATATGTGGGGATGTGCATTGCTTCATGTGTAGCTTAGCCCTGAAATGGGCTGGTTTGTTTGTTTATTTATTTTTAAATTGCGGGCCATAAAGAACAAAGGATTTTGGGAGGTCTGGGTCAGGTATCTTCCTTTTATTTGCTTTTTACGTGTAAGCATCACCACATTTTTGCTCTTGCCAAACTTCCTTTGTGTATGTCAATGCTGTTCACCTGTAACACATATGGGGGTGGAATTCCAGGAATAGTATGACTTGATTTAGTTTAAGTTATCACATGCTCTGGTAATTAAGTAAAATTTTATGACCAGCTATTGACACCTGTGGGAAACTGTATTCCATGCTGCCTATTTCTGGAACTATTAACTGGGAAATATTGTTTACTCTAAAGAGTTTCCTTATAACCTTCATTTTAAAAACCAGTGGGTCGTGATTTGTTACTTTTGTCCAAGAAAGGTTTGAAAATAGGAATCTGGGTAACTATGGGTATAGTACTTTTACTTTGGAGTGTGTAAGTCTCTGGAATGTGTTTTGGGAGAAAAGAATAATAAAGTGTGGAAGCAAATGGAAAAGGGGAGAAAAAGGCACCACAGGTTTATCACACTAAACTGGTATTACTCTTTGGTAAGATTTTCTTAGACAAATGAAGTACAGGAGATCTTGTCTGTCTGGAGTTTCATGAAGCACTGATATCACACTGATGGAAAATTACTGAGGTATAAAGGGAGGATTTGATCAAGAACTCTGAGGTGGGGCAGAACAGGTAAAAGGGAATATGACAGTACTTTGTGCTGAAAGGATAGGTATTGCAGTAACAGGTTCCTGCAGGCTCAGTCTTAGGACAGGTTTTACTTAATACTTTTACGATTGACCATGTCATAAAAAGTAGGAGAGTGCTAATGAAATTTGTTGAGGTTTTCCTAACATTGGGAAACCTTGTCAAGACTAAGGAACATAGCATACGTACCAGAGAGGCACTACGGGAGTCTTAAGCAATAGAGAGAGAATACTACACAAGAGATGAGCAGTAGCACAAAGTGCTTGGTCATTCACTCAGGAAGCAACAACAATTTCAGATGCTTTTTGTTAGATTTATCATCTAGAAACAGTACAGAAGGGAAAGAATTGGGTGTATAACTAGTCAATCATATTGATGGCTGAGACCCATCAGGCTGATCCTGTGGAAAAGGCAAATGCAGTCCTACGATGTATTGACTGCTGAATATAATCCAACATTCTCAGTAGAAAGTCCATACCTATGTCAAATATTTTAAAATCATTCTGATCTATAGAAACATGTTAAGCTCCACTGACAACAAGATGAAATAACATCCAAGTTTCTGAAATACTTGAAAAAGGGTACTCAAGCACCTGTCAAAATAATCACAGGCAATTTATTTGGCTTGTTCTCCTGATAGTCAGATTTTACCTATGCTTTTGTTGTTCTGTTAAGCTTAACTTAGTCTTAAGCACGTCTTCTTTTTATCATAATGAGTATGAATTTTCCCCAAACTTCTTTCCCCCTCCCTTTCCAAGCTCTGTGTGCCTAACTGACAGCAATGAGAAGCAGTTGAGAGTTGCAGGGGGGAAAGGTATTCATAGAGACCAAGAAGAAACTGGTATTTGATATCAAACAAAAATAAATTAGCCAAATACAGTCAAACTCTTGATTGGGACTGGGAAGGTTTGTGCAGTACCGCAGTACTTCCCTGTCCCATAAACAAGACAACACACATCCCATGAGCTTCTTTAGTTTCCCCACACCTCCCACTCCCAATCAAACTGCTTCAGGACTATACAGCTTATTTTATTTTTGAATGCAATATGCAATTGTGTAATTCACTGTGGCATAGTTAACAGTCCTGAGATCTAACATATGTCTTTCTCTAGGAGATGTCGAGGAAACTGCTTGAAAACATATAGTTTACCCTAAACAGTCACCAGTATGATCCAACCTCATTATTATAGTACTTCTACTACGTTGTGTTATTATCAGCAAGCAAAGTATTTTTCTAGTTCACTGAACTCTGAAGTATATTAAAATATATTCTATCAGGTTAATGTACTTTAAGTCCAGTGCAAAAAACCCTTCCTGTATAAGTTAAACCCAGCTTCTTTGAACCGCTACTGGGTTTTGTTTGTGGGTTTTTTGTTTGTTTAGTACTGGTACCATACTGACCTAGAAGATAAAAATGCTCATTTACTAACCAGTTTTTCCATTATCTCTCTTAGCCCTCCTCAGACATGAGACTACAATAGAAAAAAAGAAAAGGAAACATGAAGTACTTTAACTTCTTACCCAATGTCAGTGGATCATACAGTCTTTAGAATGAAGATTTCCATGTGCATATTAACATTTCCTGAGACATTAAGTCAAGTAATTCTGAACACAGCTTGATTACTCGATGTAATCAAAGCCAGGCTTGCTGTTTTGGACCAGTTTTTTCCAGCCAGAGTAAGCACTGTTATTACCAAGTCTTGCTTTTCCTGGTTTTCATCTCATTTACAGGCTGGAAAAACAGAAATGTCATAAGCAACTGAGGGAAAACTAGGCTAAGTAGAAACTTGTCGTGGACTTGGCCTCATTTCACTCACACCCTTTCCCAATATTGCAAATAGACTCCTGAGAGCAAGCATCAATGCCATGCAAATCTAATTGGAAAAGTAATAAACAGAAACCTACTTGGATGGTTTTCTTGTTGCTTATAACCCAGGAAGCCACCTAGAAATTGAATCCATTTCACTGAATCTGTTGACATGTTGAGAAATAGGAAATGAGAAAAAAATAAATGTAAAATCACGTGTTTTCTGACGCCCCCGAGATTCGTATTTCCTGTCATATACGGTAGTCATTAGAGAAACATTAGCTGGTATCTGTCTGCAACTTTGCTGCATTTCCCTGTGTCCTATTCCTGTGCTATTTTATTCCTATGGAAGATAAAAAATTAGCAGTCTGTAGATCAAGTAATTATAATCGTGAGGCCACAGGTTGATAGGGCCTATGGAGAAATGTCTACCTTTAAAAATGTAAGTATAATTACTACATTATGCCTTGGAATAAATGGGAGAGAGGAGGAGCTGTGGACTACTGTCATGGCCATTGAATCAAAATGAGGAGGAAAAGAAACATCACCAGTTAGGGCAGCAATTAAGCAAAAAGGAAGGTTTAAAATAACTCTGGGCCAGATCCTTGATCAGTTTTTGTTCGTTACCTACCTGCTTTAATTTTACTGCTAGCATTTCTATTTTGTAGAGTTCTGTAAGATGTACAAAGCTAACTGATTTCGCATCTCCATGTCATTCCCAGGTAAGAAGCGTTATCTGTGCTGCTAGTATAACAGTGCAGCGGCTTGCCCACAGATACAAATAAGTCAGCATTGGGGTGAAAGTTTGTCTCCCCCCTCCATTACCCTGCAGCTGGCTGGAGCCACTCAAGGTCTGAGCAAGAGGTTTAAGGGCCAGCTCATTTACATTTGATCCCCAAAAGTCCAGTCTGTAAAAATAAGATGGTTGGTTTTCTTTCCTCTGTAGATACAGTTGTCCATCCTAATTTTCCTTATTTGTGTGAAGCCCTATTTCTTCTATTTTCTCTAGGAAGGGCATGAGGAAATTTTACATGAAGTTGGTTTATTCAGAACCTACCACTTGTTTGTCTCCTCCTGGGGCTGACTTCCTTGAATTTGATGTGATCGCAAGAGTTGACTGGGAGATTGAGTTTTTCCCCATGTAAAATGCGTATAGAGGCTTCCTTGCCACAGATGCTGCTGCAGTTATGAACTTACTAAAAGGCAGCTGACAATCTATTGCCATATTTTCAGGCATAAAATGCACCCTTTGGAAACCTGCACCCCTCCAAAGGTATCCTCACTTGAAAATTACTCCTCTGATACCTACAGCCTTGGCTGCCTGCTCAGAAGCAAGGAAGGGTACCAAGGAAGCTGAATCAGAGTGGGGAGAGGGGAGTCAGTGGGGCAAGTGAAGGAAAGGGGAAACCTGGAATAAATGCCCTTAGACACAACTGCAACCTGAGCTTCTCCTAAATCATGGCAAGAAGGTGGTTAACCTGTGGGTTATATGCATAAAAATACCATAAATTGGGAAATACAGTGATGCTAACTGCTGGAAGTAGGGAAGAGAATGTGCATGATGTCGTACTAGAAATATTTACTGCTGCTGTTAATTTCATTACTTCTCTTCCCTTTCTTCTGACTTGTTGGGTAACTTTAGACAAGGCATGTAACATGCCAAAGCCTCTGTTTACTCATTAGTGAAGTGGGTAAGTGGGTATAGTAATACTACCTACCTCAGAGGTTAAATGATTGAAGCTTAATTAATGTTTTCTTCTGTGACCTCTGTTGAAAGATACTACACAACTGCAATACTCCTACTGTATTATTACAGTTTTTGAATTTTATTATACCTTCCTAACCTTTAGACTCTGTTGTCATCATGCTCTCTTAGTATATTTTGCAAAAGCAACTTGAGAACCCTTTCAAAACGGGAAGGGGTGGAGAGTCATGTAGCAATAAAGAGGCAATAGCATTAGAGTAGAAATGCTCCCCTGTAGTGAATTCCAGTCAGATACGGAGCCTTTCAAGGTGGGGCTTATGTGGGATGTGGGGAGTATGTAGCTCCTAGAGATGAGGAAGGATTTGTCCCACTGTGCTGCCTGTTCATGCAAATACAAGACTGCAAAGCGTGCCATAAACTAAAAACTCAGCTTTGTCTTGGATGTAAGTGCTCACAAGAAAGTTTTTGTTCGGATACTCCTAAAAAATCCCAAGTCATTGATGGTCCCCGTCAGTAGCTTGAGACCTGTACTCATTTTTGTCTTCATTACATGGAATAGAGAGCAGTGTGACAAGAAATCTGTCAAGTATTTGGAGAAGAAAACAAAAATCATAGTAAGAGGCTGGAGTCAGAGGGATGAAATGTTGGTCTTTGAGAATAAGGGACAAAATACTAAGCGTTTCTTTTAAAATCAGAAGCAGAGAGAGGGCTTTACAACACATGATCATTTTCTTTCCTGATGGGACTGGAGGCCTACCAGTGCTGGACCAGCTAAACCTGGGCTTGACCAAGTATTTCACTGCCAGAAGCCCTGTTCCTAGCCGCATCACACCCCTTTGCCTTCTCCGTTAGGGGAAAAGGCCAGTTACTCCAGCAGGCATGGGACTGTGGGCTGAGTGAGCTGAATGCTGATGGATGCTAGATGGAGAGCTACCTGCTGCAACTGTGTTTGTGGAGAAAGGTGTCCACAAGCCTCACCCTTCACCCCGCATGTGTGCTTGAGCAGAGCTGCGCTTTTGCCTGTCTGGCACCTGTAGGACAGCAGACTGCAAGTTAGTGAAAGTTTGTGATCAGGAGGATCCACCACATAAAGAGAAAGTGAAATGCTCTTCTTGCTTTATTGGGATTAATAAAATTAAATAATTGCTTAAAACCGAGTGGGAAGGAACATTATTATTCTATTACCGGTATTAATATTTATGTATTATAGAAGGTAACTCCATCTTGGAAATTAGATAGCTTGGATTGAACTGGAAGAATTTTCTCTTTAATTTCAGAGTAAGATTGGAAGAAATTAGGCCTCCAGGTTTTGGACAGTGTTATGCCACCAGCAGGAGCAGGTGAAATCAAAACAAATCTCATGTTTTGTGTCTTTTTTCTGGACCTTTGACTTCTGGAATATTTTTGAAAACGCTTTCTGGCTACTGATGATGCATGAGTCAAAGAATACAGTATGATTTTTTCAGTCCTCAATTGAGTTTGCATTGTGCTGGCATTGAGCAAACACCTTCCTTTGAACTGCGAATTTAGCAAATTTCATATGAAAGTAACTGAGAGGGAATAAACAGAGAACCCCACAGTGTCATTTTTCCCAGTCACTTCTCAGAATATAAATAAACTTAAATATTTCCAGGAACTAGAAATGCATTGCTGCCATTTCTCTCTTTATATACCATAGCAAAAAAACCTCCTTACTCCTCTACAGTTAACCTAAGTATTCAACCTTCTGGTGATTATTTCATGATTAAGGCACTGATCTGAGACATGGGAGATCTATGTCAAATTTCTGGCCCTGCCACAGACTTCCTGTGTGACCTCGGGCAAACCAATTAATAGTTCTGTGATTTCATTCCCTGACTGCAAAATGGAGATGGTACTGCCTTTGCCTGTCTACAGGGGTACATTGCCAAGTACGTTTTTTCAGCAGCAAGGTAAAATTTTGGAAGGAAAATTACTCTCTCCTTCCTGCTCTTTATCTTCCAGCCCTTTAGCTGTGTTAGTACAAGTGTTTGCAGGTTCAGGATGGGGGGAGGAAGGCAGGGGCATTTAACCTGGCTTAGATTGCTAAACTGACGGATACTCAACTGAGGGGATAGTGCTGGCTGGGGTCCTGGCATGAAGCAAGAAAGCTTCAGCTCAGCATCTTTACTGAGAAAATGCTAAATGGAATGGTACCCCATCTTCTGGTTGCACATGAGCCCCACCAGCACAGTTGTTATTTACATCACAGTAGCTAGACAGCCAAATTGATATTGGACTCAAATTGTGATAGACTAGAAATGCAAGCATTTGTTAAATGACTATTTTCCTGAAACAGCTACTGTAGAGTTAGATATGTTGAACAAAGAAAATATCTCTGTTTTCCAATTAGGACAGTGAGTACAGGCTAATGAAGTAATTTGTTGACAATCGAAATTGCGGCAACACTATGAACTGAAATCAGTTCCCTGCAATGCCTGCTTACAGTTTTTCTCATAGGACTCTCTTTCCTCCCCACCAACTTAAAGGTTGTGTGCATACTTTAAATGGATTCAAACTGTACCTGTTTGAATACTGTGGAATTAATGGGTGTGTCTGCTGGGAAAATATTAATCTCTAGGGATTCCGTTTTGGACAGGGCCTCGTAGTATTCCATAAATGCAAATAGTAATGATACTAGTCCACGTATATGAGGTTATAAGTCAGAGGAAACAAATCTTCCCTGACCCATAAACAGAAGCATTCCTATTCTGCAGGCCAACACTGCAGCTTCCAAAAGCAGGCAATAGCCATAGTTGGCTTTATCAGGGTGGAAGCTTATGGGTTAAGCAGTCAACAGCATCCCCTACCCAAGGGTCCTGCGCTCCGAACCACGTGCATCTGGCACCATCTCTTTATCCACACTAGAGCTGTTTCAGTCCCTCTTGCTGCACTGCTCGAGGAAGTTCCAGGGTTTCTACAGCAGCAGAGGCACTGCGCCTTCCCGTGGGCTCCCCTTGGTGCTTGCTGCTGTGCATTGGTCCAGGCAGCAGTTGTATGGTCTTGCACGGGCGCCGAGACCTGCCCTTTCCCCTCCGAGTGTGGCTGTACCTTTTCTAAGGTGGGCTGGCAGAGCCTTCTGGGGCCAAGCAGCTGGGGAGCCAAGGAGTGGGCAATGGGCACCGTGTCTCAGGCATGCACATGAAGTTAATAGCTTTGCTCGTCACCACCTGTAACTGAAGAAATAGCTTTGTCAGTTGATTCTCGACATAATTACAGAGCGAGTGCATGGCACCTTCTCCTCCAGCAGAGCACTAGAACCTATTTGCAGCATCATTAGTATCTGTGTATCGTTGTTTGCTGTCTGCTGGGGCCATCATCTTGCTTTAATTTAGGACACTAATGATATTATAAGATAGTTTGATGGTGGTGTAATTTCTTTTGATGTTTGTTGCTACTGGATATATCAGCTGGTTTTGATACCGTAAAACACAACATTTCATGTCCTCCCAGGGAGGGGAAAGGGGAAGAAAGAGGGTGGTAGCAGGCAGGCAGGGAGAGGAGAAGGGGAGACAAGGAAAGGGAAGTCATTCAGCACTCGCCCGATCTGCTATTTGGAGTGAATGGTAATTTCTTAGTACAGAAAAGCTGGCAGCAGTGCTTTTGCTATCAGGGTTTTTACCGTGCTTCTCTGCTTATCTCTCAGCATGACCACTGAAATCTGTGAGATCACACTACGAGCTGTGGTATCCTGTCAGGTTTGAAATTATTTCCGACAGGCTACAAAAACAATTGGGCCCTCACTTTGGCTGCTTTTACGCTAGTTGAAGTCTAATTTATAAGATAGATCATTCGCTTCACTGGTTCTGTCCTTGATACTTTTCAAGCTATGGCTGGTGTTGGTGACTTTTGTTTTGCAATTGTTGCATCTTGTGTGGGGTTTTTTGTTTTGTTTTGTTTTTTTTTTCCAGCTCATATCCCTATTTGATAGGCACAACTTCTTTATCCAAATGCATTATTTCTAGGCAAGTAGCTAGTTCATTGTTTATATCAGCTTTGACCTTCACAATACATCACAGCCTGCCTGAGCTGAGATTTATTTAATACTCTCCAGAAAGCTCTGGAGTTAGATTTTAATAGTATTTGGTCTACCTTTGTGCATCAAATAAGAGAAAGCTTATTTTCCCTTTAGATCATAGGGCAATGTACAATTAATGTTAGGGACAGTTAAAGGACTAGACAGTAGTCATTTAAAGCTACAGTATTGCTGAGTCCTGTTAGACCTGTCTAGTTTTAAGCCCAGTCTTGGTTATGTAAAATTAGGTATTAAATTGAAATCATACTTCATTTTTAGAGAAATACATAGTGACACTGGGCTTAAATACACTAACTGTGGGGTACTCTGTTCCCACCAAAATGCCTTTGAAAATCTGACCTCTGACTGTGGGACGGGGCGTAAGAATTAGATATTCTTTGTGATCCTTCTATCTCTCACATAGAAGACGATGATGCTTTTAGTAAGATATGAAAATTGAAAACTTGCACCCCATTCATGTTCCTTTGTGAATTGAAAATGGGTTGTATTGTTATCACTACTGAAATATACCTATACTTGATAAATGTTCTCACTGCAGTGTGCAATATTGTTTTCCTGGTGATATTATGAACGCTTCATATGTCAGATAGTTGGGGAGTGACACCTGTGTAGGTAAAACAACGTGGTTGAAATTAATATTCCAACCTCTTCATACCTTTACTCCTCTATTTTCTAAAAATCCAGGGGCCCATCCAAAATGCACAGGGTTGAATTCTTCGTACTTTACACTCCAAATATTGTGCAGTCGTGGCATCATATTGGCTTCTGATCCTGCAACACTGAACCCCAGATTTACATGAAACATCCCGGCAGCTTTCAGGCAGCTCTTGGTATGTGGAGAGCTCAGTGGAAAGAGCACTGTGGTCAAACAGAAGATGGAGGTTTCATCTCTCTTCCTGTGTTTGCTTTGTGGTTTTCCAGGACATAGGACTCAGCTCCACAAAGTGCCCTGTTATGTTTGATGGATTACTGATACAGCCCAATTCAGTTCTAGAGTTTCTGTTTCCCCATCCATAAACCAAGGACCATGTTACCTAGCATTTTAGTAAAATGCATGGACAATTTTTTGATGAAAAGCATCACATAACATGTAGCCATTATTACATGCTGTGTACTTTGTAAAGTGTTCTTGGCCTGCCTCTAAAGTCACTGAGAAGACACAGGAGCTTGAATTTATTCTGTGCTAAAGAACTTTCCTATAACATGGTCGTAGTTTTTAGTGCTTAATGGGAGGAAACCCAAAGTACAGAAGATGCCATGAAGATGCTGTTGTTTGTTATTTTTGCAAATACGATACAGATACGCCATGCCAAGACTGTTCCTCTCAATGGCAAAATTGTTCAGCATGAGAGAGGTGAATTTTTTGTTTCCAGACTTCTCTGTCTATGATCTCGCTGACTGGTTCCAAGGTGACAGACGACTGGGTGGCAGAACGTGTGATGGATAGCTTGATTATTTTAACAATTAAATATGTAATGAAGAGCTGGAAAGGTTCCATGTAAGTCTCATTTTCACCCTGGTTAAATATGGTGTGCATAATTAATTTTCAAATATGAAAGGACTCCAGCAAGAAAAGAAATGAAAGAAAGTTGAAGAGATAGTGAATATTTTATTAAACGTCACTCATTCAAAACTCATTAATATACATAGTCCAGGAGTAATCATCTCCTATAAAGTTAAACGCAGTAGTGCTTATTTTTTTGGTTGATTATCTGGTTTATCACTGAACGTAATAGTTTAATGTTGTCTATGGACCAAACTCAAGCTTGTCTGCCTCTCAGAGAGTCCATCAGAAGGTGAAAAGTCATGGTTTTCTGTATGGAGGTCAAAAGTAGCACAAATTTGAAAGAAAGAAGACTTTGTTCTCTGGGTCAATACAGAAGTTTCTTTAACAGTAAAGCCGTACTAGTCACTTTTCCTCAGCAACAAGGGATTAATCTTGTCTACCTAGAGCCACCTCAGAGCTCTGACCTAGCAAAAAGAGCTTCTTCAGCACTCGGCGGAGTGAAACAGAGACCTCTGGGGAGATTTCGACCTGCCTGTGTTAGTCACGCATCTTGTGCACAGACCAGTAAACCTCCTTCTCCCTCTCTGCCCACTGGCAACCGAGCATGAGTGACTAGCCTCGTGTTCCCATGCTGGCAACGTGCTTGTATGCAGCTGAAGTCTGGGGACATGAATCCCAGCATCGGCCTTTTCCTGTGTTTGTTCTTCAGCTAGATGTATCTGGAGACAGTGATTTCCTCATTTGCTTTCTGAGACCATGGTTCACACACTAACTGGTTAGAGGAGAGGGAAATGGCACAATGCTCTGTCACAATTTTGGACTTAATAGAGCTGATGAAAACTTGAACATTCATCTTGAAGGAAATTCTATTACTTCAAAATTTATGTGTTCTAAATTACAATATTAAAAATGCCTCTCTGTGCTATTCTTTTTTTTCCTGCCTTTTTTTTTTTTTAAATCGTCAAAGAGTTTTAAATAATAATCAACTAAATATTCCATTTGTTGAACCAAATCTACACATTCCTTTTTTGGCCTTGTTCAATATTCATCTGAGCTGTTTGAATGCCACAGGTAGACATATTGTGGCCTTTGTCTTTTCCTGAAGGAACCAGGCTACTTTGCCAGACCAAATCCCTTAGATACTTAGATTTGAATTTGAGCTAATAGACCTGTCCTCCCCACATCATAAAATTAGGATTTTTAAATGTTTTCCTTTCAAAAAATTAGCAGAGAAATCCTGGTTAGTTCTGTAATTTAACTTGTGAGCAATATGATTCATAGTTAGAGAATGCTTTGAACATGTGAAGTGTTATGTAAATGCAAAGAAATAATAATTATTATAATTAGAATATTATTAAATATGGGAGGAGAGAAGATTAAACAACTAGGCTTCCTTACAAAATCCATTTGAATGAACTAAGGCTGAGGACATTTATTAAATGCAGTGCCACTCCACTGCAAAAGAAATATCCTTGCTCCTGCATGCAGCTTTCTGATCTTAGTGCACATCCTTACCCTTTCAGCATGAATCAGATACGAGCAAAAAGCCCAGCACAAGGAGAAAAAATGAGTGTAGTAACAGAGGCACTATTGTATTCTTGCTGCCAAGAAGAGACTGCTTTTATTCTCAATTACCCAGTCATGGCTGGCCACCAACTTTCTAGATATGTAATCCAAAAGATTTTCAGCTTCTTAGTGTAGCTGAAAGCAACATCCTGGTCCATTTGAAAAGTTAAAGTATGACGCTGCATGTTGAATTTTCCCTGTGTTATTTCTTCTCACCCGACACTGTGGACATCAACTTCAGTTTTTTAAGAATTCCTTTCTTCTTTGCTTTTCTGAATATTGGATCTTCTAAGAGGCACCACTGGTTGCTCTGATTATTATTTATTAATTTTATTTGCTGTAGTCCCAAGAAGCTCTAATCAAGCTCAGAATGCCACTGTGCTATGTGTTGGTCAGCTTTTATTTAGCATTTCACCAAAACCCAGATTGAGAATTATCTTCCAGATTGCAAGAAAACTGATCTTTATTACCTTGCTAAAATACGCTTTCAATTTCAAGTAAGGGGAAGCAGTAATATCTCATTCCTTTGCAATCACTGTCAGCCTGCTTATTATGGACTCCCTAACTTCGGCTGTTAACCACAGCTATATGAACTTCCTGGCTGGAATAGGGTTTCTTCTGCATCTCTGGACACAGCTGCCAGAAGAAGGCAACTCCACCAAAAAGGGTGTGCTGGAAAATACTTCACTGGCTCCTGCGAGTTCCAGTTTACCCCAAAATGCACTGCTGTAGAAGACAGAAAGTGGAAGGGTGAAGAAGGCAGCCTGAAAAGCTATTCCATTTTGTGTAGACAACTGTAACTGCATGAAATATGGCCCCTGTGGTAGTCAATGGCAGCCTCAACGTTGACTTCAATGGGCTATGATTTCGCCACAGATGCTTATTGTGTCATATAGCCCAGACACTCATTGTCTGTGGCTGATCCAGGCTGGGTGTGGCGGGCCCAAAGGAGACAAAACTGGAACACAGTGTGTCCGATGGCTGGCATGGCCTTATAGCTTTTTCTTTAGTAAGTGTGCTTTTAGTTTACGACAATCTGTGTCTCCATACATCATGACAGTAACTGCATCCAGGAAAGCAACCTGAGGTTTGGGGTTCTTTTGAAGCTATGTTATTTGTGTGCAAATTTAGATGGGTAGTTTCTCTAGCGTTTGTGTGACTGGTTAAGCTCCCATTTTGTGTCTTCTCTGTTCTTACTGGCCTTTTTCTCCTCCTACTGAAGTCAATGGTGAAGCTTGTGTTGACCTCACAGGCTGCGCAGGCAAACTCCCATCTTCTAGACAAGCATCATATGTTAGAAATTTTGGTTCATTTCAGTCAAATTGTGTTACACAACAATTATTTCATAGTGTCAGTAACTCCTGTGA
The DNA here is from genome assembly GCA_008921705.1 of Burhinus oedicnemus. NCBI lineage: Eukaryota > Metazoa > Chordata > Aves > Charadriiformes > Burhinidae > Burhinus > Burhinus oedicnemus. The sequence continues at coordinate 535,065 of VFFE01007011.1, forward strand.
AGGCATCTGGGTTGTCACTTTTTATCCCCACATATTACTGAATCAGATCTAATGATCAAAACATTTGTTGATCCTCCGCACGTTTATCTAGCATTTCTCATGTGCTTCTGTGTAAAAGATATTCTCTTATTTTTGGCATATAGTAAATTTTATCTAAAATTATGGTTTTAGTATTTGCTACATTGGTCTTCTATAAAGAAGAAAACAAATCTTCAAATGCATTTTTGTTGTCATTTGCCTTTGATTTCCATTTACTGTTTCTCCAGTTTGGAGTCCAGTCTTCTGTTCTTTAGAATATCTTAACACATGCTAAACTCCTCAGAGTCAATTGACCACAAACACTTATTTATCTCCTTTCCCATGATTCTGTTGACTGGGAGTAGTAACCGAATCCAGCTTACTCTCTTAGACCTATGTGGACTTTGTAGTAAAAAAAAAAATCTTAATGTTATCAGTAGATAAAACAATCTGTAAAAGGAGCTAATTTCTCAAGAAGTGATACAGTGATGTTTTTTAAGCAGTACCATGTGCAGTCATATCGGCAAGAGACTGTGCAGCCAGTGGCTGTTGATAAAATGGAGATCAGTGACTCCCTGAGTCAAGGTCACAGATGATAAAGTGCCAAAGGCCCAGCAGCAGGGACAGAAGGGCTAAACATCAAATCAGTTTTTGTGTCTTTCAATAGCAAAATAATTTCAATATTTAACTTTCTTTACTGCCAGAGCCTTCGAGGTCCACAGAGGGTAAGAAGTCACTCAAGTTGCCGTCTTCGTCAGTTTTAAATCATTCCAAGAGATGCAAATCGGTTCCTAACAGGGACCCCTCCTGAGCTTTGTTTGCATTTTGCCGAATAATAATAAGGGCTTTTTAAAGCTTTCCACTTGGTGAGGGGGCTAACATCTTCCGTTCTCTTTGTCAAGTAACTTTTGAAAGAATATGTGGTACCATACCTTTGGAACATTAAGATGAAGGAGATGATAATCACTTATTCTGCAGGGATTTTGAAACCAAGATATTGCAGATTAAAAAGAGCATCTTGAAGAGATTTGCTGATGTGAGACTGTTACAAAACATCATTTTTACAGACTTTGGCTCACGTCAGGAACAGTTTCTTTACAATTACTGATCTATTCCAACAATGCTTCTGGTTTGTTTGGTGGTTTGCTGTCATTATTTTTAAAATATTCAGATTGTGCCCAGTCCTGACTGGATGCTCTTTTAGAATTCAGTTGGCATTTTTGACTAAATATGCATTTTAGGACTGTGCCAGATAACAAGAGGCAAACGTTTGTGCCAAGGAAAGAAGTATACCTAGCGGTATACTGAATGATGTATCTGCTCTAGATTGCATTTAAGTAACTATGCATTTAATCACAATGACAAAATCCTAACTGTGTACTGCTTACATTTATTCTTAACTGAAACTGGCAGTGGAGGGATAGGATCAAATTAGCAAGAGTTTCCTTGTCTGATGGATTAAAATAAAAATTCCAATAGTTTATTTTCCAGCGGCACTTATACTAATCATAATAGCATCCCAAAGACAAGATGGTTTGCCAAGCAGATGACGGAGAAAAGTTAGGCTGGCCAAAACCCAAGAAATTCTATTTAATGATAAATTTTGAGGTTTCAAGATCTGTTTTCATCCCAGTGCAGAATGAAACCAAAACCTTTAGTAACCCACCCACATACCCAAGACATGACTCCACAGTAGTCTCTACCTTGCCAATTAGGACTTTTACCTGAGATGTGAGAAATAAAAGAAGTATGGAATGTTAAAGAAAAAATGAGAAAACAATGCAAAAGTACCGCAGAGGCAGACAGTAGTGTCTCTCCCTATCCTATCCATCACTCTGAGATTTGGTAGTATGTGATGACTTCTGCAAGCATTCTGGTGTCATACTGTTGTGATGAGCCTGAGGGTTAGTTTTGAATAACTTCATCCAGAATTCATCCTGTATAGGTTCTAAGATCTAAGCAAACACATCTGGCTTCAGGATTAGGGTCTGTGATGGTATTTTACTGATATTTCAAATAAGTTCATATTTTCTCATTAAAACGTCAATCTGGAGGGCTTGAGGACACATCTTGGTGGCACCTTAGAGCACAGTTTGTGATCTGTGGTCTGCAGACTCACTGTAATCAGCGAGTCATATTTTCAAACAGTCCTGATGCTGAGCATCCTTGGAAATTCAAACACAATTTTGAGAGTTGCTCGTGAATTTATGAACTATTGACTTAAAACTTTTAAGTGCTACTAAATATTTCTGCTTTCTTAACATGAAGTGAGAAAAGAATTTTCAATACAGTCTTAGAAAATGCATCCTCTAACTAGAAAAAATGTTTTCTTCCATCACCTTATCCACTATTTTTATTTTGCACTATACGTAGGTTGTAAGTACTTTGACATAGGGATTGTTTTTCCTCTGATCTCTATAAAATGCTGAGCACAATGTAAAACTCGTTAGAGCCTAATGCCATAACTGACACCAACTGTGTGCATATAGATTTCTTGCACGAATGAAAATTGCCAAGCGAACATCCTGATCCCCCAGTAAGTTGTATGTATATATAGAGAGATATATGATTATATATGTACCTATTTGCATCTGCATGCACATTGGAGATTTTCTGTATATATTTGGAGAAACAGTTATGCAAAAAGAAAGGTAGCTACATGCATTTGTCTCTGGTGGGGAAACATGCTGAGAATTTACAGAGGGAAAGGCAGGCGCTTGGGTATCTTGCCTAGCTTAGAAGAAGAGAGCAAAGTTTCAAAACAATCCATCGGCTCTGGGAGACTCAAAGGTCTGCTGCAAATCAGAGGAAGAAAGAGGATTTTAGAACACGTCTATTTTCATCCAGTCAAAAGGCTCCTTCTGGCTACCTGTAAAGCAGACATAGCTGATTCTGGAGGAGGGTATCTTTCCATCTCACTTAGGACACCAACTGTAAAATACAGTTTTCCTGCTCACCACCGTTGCTCTGTAAATGGGGAGAGCAGAGGGGTGGGGGAAGGTGAAGGAGAGCACTTTGGCTGAGCAGAATCAAGGGGGCAAAAAATAAATTGAATCAAGTAGCTGACCAGCTGTCTTCACAGCATCTTGGCTTCTGATGGTCCTGGTAGAGTTAGGATGCTGCAGTGCCCTACAAAACACTCCCTCATCTCAGTTTTGAAAAGCTTCATTGCGCCTTATCACATCAAAGCAAAGCATCTGCATGTTTCAGTTGTGGGGCATCATGTGTCTGGCTCCCCTCTGGCTCTCGCTAATCCCCTGGATTATTACAGCTCTCTAAAGCGGCTCTTAAAAACCCTGTGAAAAGAGGACTCCAAGTGGGTGTGTGAGAAGCAGGGACTGAAGCAATCAGGCTGCCTGTGCCTATGGAATTCATATAATCACAGCCTGTGTTACCCAAAAAAAGGTGTCGAAAAGTCTGCTTTTGCACCAGCTGATCCCAGACGATATTGGCTCTCAGTGAGACAAAAAAAGATTGAGTCTTGTTCATTCATTTGCTGCGGCACATCCGAATGGCTGCTACGAGTTATAGCTCACGCTGAGTACACCCATGCATTTCTCCTGAATGATTTTCCATCATTCAGTTTCTTCACTCTCTTTTCCGAAGTCACCGTCCATGAGTCAGGGAGTTCTGCAAGGTGATGCACCAGAGGGCTGCTGCCATTCACCTAGGGTGGGTTTGGCGCAGGCTGCAGAGAGGAGAGGGGAACCAGGAAGCCTTTGCCATGGAGGTGGCATCTGACTCTTCTTTATTGTGGGTGGCTGTCCCTTCAGATCTGTAGGGAGGAGACGGTCTCATACAGTAGGGCTGCTATCTATCCCAGCACCTCAGGTGTGAATAAACAGAAGGCTCCAGCCTGTACTCAGTCCAGCACCTTTCATAAGCCTCAAATCTGCTTCAGAGGAAAGGAGCTGAGTAATGAACACAGAAGGCAAAGGTTTCAATAAGTAAAGGAGAAAAGAAGTTTATGCAGACATCATGGCTCTTCCCCAGCCTTAGCTCTGTTGGCTGCACATTCCTGAAGGAAAATACAGTAATCCCCATGAAAGTCATGGTATTGAGAACTAAATAATAGTAAAACCTAAAATTGTCAGTAGTTCATGAGATTTTTTTCCTTTTCTCTCATTTAAAAATAAAAAAGATCATGCATGTCTGGCATTGACATAAAGTCTGGAGAACTGACCCGTAAAGTAATTAGAAGAGGAATTCACCCTCTTCTCTGCCCCCCCTCCCCAACCTTTCCCATCTCAAAGCCAGATCAGATGAAAGGCGAGCTCTGTTTACTTCCTGATCTGTCTAATTTCAGTAACAAGGACCATCCCGACTTCGTCTTCCTGCAGCTGCTAGAAGTGAAACTCAAGAGGCTGCCCCAGGCACTGCAGCACCTTCTCAGAACTGCTTGACCTTAATGGATTAGCTTTTCCCTGAGCAGGTGGCAATTTAACAAGAGGAGACAAACTTTTTACACTTAGGAGACCTCTGGTGAATGGCATCAAATATCAGAAGGTTGAAACAGAGCAAAGAGACTTATGATGCCTTCCCACCTTAACCCTGTGCCACCTTAACCCCCTTGCTATGCACATAAGTTACAGCTTTCCAGTTAGGATCCTAAGTCTATTTATTAAGGAATCAAAGTAAAAATGGCCTTATATTCTTAACGTGTCGTACCCTCACAAATCCTATTGAATTAAAGGAGAGCAATTGGTGCTTTGATTTCAGTCTGCTTACGTCTGAGTGTCTGAATAGGGTGTTAGGAGTCTTACTTTAGGCTCTTCATTTTGCAAGTATGTGCCACAGTAAATACATCCTAAGTAAAAGCAAAAATAATGTATTTTTGCTTGTGAAGATGTAATTCTACCAAATAATTCACAGTTTAAACTGGCAGTGCCAAATGCATTGTACTGTATGCTTTCAGTAGGTAGAACAGTAGAACAAATTGCTGGTTTATTAAAAAAAAAAGGTATTATTGTTTGTTGATTCCTTTTACACACATCAGCCCTAGCAACAGACGAGGTTCTACTTTGTTCTAGTGTGTTTTCCACTGTCTACTATGATCTGTTTGTTTAAGGATTTATCATAATAATTACAAGTCATAACTGTCAGACAGATGTCCAAGATCTGATAGCCAGGTGTCAGATACCATATCAAAACCTAAAGATAGGGATACCTCTACTCAGGCTTCTTTACACTAGGTCTGCACTTCCAGAGGAGCTCAGCACCTGCAGCTCCCACCGTGATGACTTACAAGATCAGACTGTGTATGTTTTGAAACAGAACAGTGCTGCATATTACTAGATTTCCCAATCAGCAGCTAAGAAATGCAAGATTGGTTTTTGCCACGATATGAAGGAACATTTCAAGGAGACAGGCAAGACGGTAAAAAAAAGAGCAAGTAAAATGCAGTGATAAAATGTTTTATTTGTTATAAGTAAACCTGCTGTCTTCTAAATAGTTTCTTCTTGTCAACAATATGTAGAAATATTATGTAAATATGCATATACATATGTTTATGTATTTATTTTTTATATGCATTTGTGTATAGTGTTATATATATATACATGTGTATGTATGTGTGTACATATGTGTGTATGCATATATATAATTCACATATAGTGCTACCAGATATTTATTTATTAGGTATTTATTTCTGGGCTCCAGCAGTTTATGTATTTCTTTATCAGTAGAATATGTTTTGTGTATTTTAAAGTTGTCATGTCAAATGATTTCAGTGGAAAGTACTGACATACTGTTACCCTGTATTTGCTTAAAACCTGCAGTCATTTAAGATCAAGGACGCTATCCCTATAAGAAAATAATGTCCTGAGAAGCATTGCTTCTGGGAACACATTCATGTGTTTGTCCAGTGACATCCAACTTTTCTGAACATATCTGGCTCTGTATTGTCCTGTCCTTAAAGAGCTATATAGCCATATACCATTCATGAATATTAAAAGCACGATTATACTTTTCACCCCAGTGTAGTTCATCTGTCTTTCCAGATAAGTATGTCAGCTATTTTAACTGAAACTGTCTCCCTGACTAGTACCTCACGTACTCATATAGTATTTGCATGGCTTTCCAAATACATCAAAATTGTAAAGCTGCGTGTCCCACATGCACATTTCTGAAGTTTTTTAGTAAGGGTGAATTCCCCGGGGCCTGCGCAAAGCACGACTAAAAGCAACTGGCAGAAAGAAAGATCAGCAGAGATGAGATCAGTGGATTTCTCCCCCAGCTTGGTGGGGGTCCCATAGTCAGCACTTGCTGCTACTGTGGCTGTGCTGGTTTCGTGGGCAGCGATGCACAGCTTTGCAGGTATGCACACGCTGAAAAAAACTCCTGTCCTCTCGTGGAAGAAAACTACTGTAGAGCTTAGCAACAGAGCCCAGCGGGTTTCAGCAAATGGCTTGTTTTCCCTCTCTGCACAGTGGATCTACGCTTGCGGGCTCCATGCCCTCGGAGATTTCCTTTGTGGACAACCCAATTGGTGCATCTCCTGCCCAACGTACTCTGGTTCTTTTTCAGCGGTAGATAGTAAAGGTACTGCACAGCACACAGATATCGCAGATACTGCATGGTGGGGGAGAGGGGAACAAAGGAAGAAACAACTCCACACACACATACTCAAACAGCAAACAACACATTTTCTCTTTCAAAATAAAGAGAAATTAAAAATCTCTTTTCCTGAGTCCAGCCAAATTTGCAGCCAAGCAGTGGTTTCCTGTAAAATGGGCAAGTTTCAAAATGATGCACAGTGTAACAAAGTAACAAAAAGCAAGGTTGTCTTGTCTTCAATCACCCTAAGAGTAACCAAAAATAATATGTTGAAATTATCCTGGAATAAAATACTGGTTTAGGACAGTGAGGAAATATACATAATATATATGTAGTTCCAAAATAATTTTACCCATAAATTTCCTCTGCACCTATGAAACTGGACAAACCTCAGTTATGCCAGACTAAGAAGAAACGTTACAGCTAAACTTCTAACCAGTCAATTTGCATCTGTTCTCCAAAATGTAAAATCAGGCAAATTCTCGTGCCTTGGGAATTTTCAAGGGCTAATCCCAAGACGTATATGATGTGAACCAGTAATTTATTTTTATTAATTTTAAACATCCAGCAACTGGAAAGAGGGAGAGATTACATGAGTGTAGTGAAGGGAGAAGCATTCGATCTAATACGCAGCACATATCTTTTGACTGCATCAGAAATCTCATACGTGTTCTAGCAAGACAGATTTAGGGAAATCCTGGAAATTTTTGATACTCCCTTAGGTTTTGGGGTCTATAAACTAATTAATGGATGGCATCATCTCTACAGTACAATAGGTAGATTTTTTATTTGTGGCAGATATAATAATGATAGTTTCTTTCATTAACTTTTAATAATAATCTTTATTTAATAATTAATACAAGTATAATTTAATACAGGACAAATTAAAAGTATTCTTCATTTCTCTGTAATGTTTCAGAAAGCCCTGTCAGAGGACAAATGATAGTAATTGCTTACAAAATACATAGATTAGTCAGATTATATGTGGACACTTGAAATACCCAAGGGCCTGATCCTGCCGACAGTTTACAATACAGTTTACTATTCTGAACAGTAAGCTTTTGATTTGTCAAAAGAAACCAGTCAGATTTATCCTGTTTTGCATATTATAGCCTAAACCATGTGCAATTATTTTTATTTGAATACTGAACTTCATGCTAACCGTTGGTCAGATTTCACCCAGCAATCCTTCAACAGTCACCATTTAAATGATGATGTCAGTCTGACGGAATAAAATAATACCTGTCTTCCATAGTTAGATAAACAGTAGCACATTTCCCATGAAGAGCTACACAGACACTTCCCACCACCAAAAGCTCTGTTGACTAACACGTCGGTTTATTAAGTGGGGCAGATGTATTCCTCGAGTATCTCCACTGTAACATTACATCGACACATCACAGTCTTGCGGTATTTACATCAGCACTGCAGATAAGTCATTCTGCTGTGAGATTGCTGCATCTGTCAGAGGTCATCCCTGGGCCAAAATGAAGCTTCCACCTTCACCCAAAGCCTTCAGTTATGCCAAAAGCCTGTGACAATAAACAGTAAAGCTGTTCTGACATGATCAGTTAATAAGGCCTGTATATCTTTCCTTAAACTATGGTTCGGTACTTAACTCATCTTCCAAAATCAGCATGTAACAGCAGTTATGCTTTCCCAGTGGTTTATGATTTTGGTAGAGGAAGGATAGAATCATTTCATATGGCCAAATCTTAGCATAAAGAAAATTAAACATTGTTGTACATTCATTCCAGAAGTTAAAAGGGAAAATATTAGTACTTTTTCAGTCTTAATTTAAAATTCTCATTGTTCTGTCTTATAAAGTAGTCTCAAGAATATGGTGTATGACTACATATATAATATTAGAATGGGTCTTCCACTGCAAGTGAGTACTTGCTGTCTTTAAAAGAGCTAATTATTAGGGTGCGTGTATACTGGAATATTTGTTTTTCCTCGTAACCATTGGAGACCATGGCATTGTCAGTTCAGATGCTTCCTACCCACAGATACTATCTTAGCTTTGGCTGGCTTTTCAGTTAAAAAACAGGAAAGGAGTGGCAAAGAGCACTGAATTTTTAATAAAACAATAACAGCTTTTCATCTGCCTTACTCAACAGTTGCAAAAGACTGAAACATCAAAGAAATATAGGAAGAAGATGAAGAATGTCTAGCAGGAAAAAAAAAAAAAGAAAAAAATTCTTCTAGCTGTCCCCTTAACAGGTGTTCTGTTTTCCAGCTTCAGACCCAAATCCGCAAGTGGTCACTAAGATGAAGATTTGGTAAGAGAGTCGAGGACCTTCTGCTGTAAGACCATTTATCAATGGGTGTAAACTTCTCAGGCCCTTTGGATTTCAGCCCACAGGTTTTCCACAGTTCTCACATTTCTGTAACTCTTACTGTTTGGAGCAAAGGAGAAAATTACAGAAAAGACTGGGAGCCGATTATAAAGAAATATCAATTCTGAAATGGAAAAAAGATTGGTTATTATGAGGGAAATTTTTCAGGACACTTGACTGTGTTGTGTAAACTTCAAATGCTGCAAAACCGGCTGCTAAAATAAGTGTCTGTGGCAAAAAGGCCTGACTCGGGGAAAAAATCAGAGCGGGTAAAAGCTTTGTGAAAGAAACCTCTTTCCTCACCTTGGGAAAAATGCTTATTGTGACATGAGCTGGCATTTGACGCTCCTGCATGTTACACCATATTTGCACACCTGTCCTGTTGGAAAAAAAAAATCCATTTGCATGATGTTGCTAAGGAACTTGGTCCCAGGCCTAATGAAGTTAGGAAAATACCTCCTTTCACTACTGTGGATGACATTGCAGGGCCTCTACGTCCTATGGATCAAGATGATCAAACTCATGGATGCAATTCTGTAAGCTTAAAAACAAAACATTACTCCTGAAATTTTTAATCCTAGAGATCTTGTGTTAGCAAGAAGTTGAGTATTTTTACAAGGGGCTAGCTCTTCAGATGTTGCAAAAGATACCTAGTGGAATTTCAGCACTAGAGATTTTACAAAACTTGATTATTTGATATTTCTCCGAAGTAAACACAAACAGTAAAGGACTTGTCACTGGTGTGTGTATGAGACCTTACAATACTACATCTAAAAATACTGTCTTCTATAAACCTTAGGACTTTTTGTTTGGTTGATACGTTTAGAGAGGCACAATACTCACTTGTGATTTTTTTTAAATTTTATTCTGCTGTTTCTGGAAAACATGCCAATAACTTTATGACTGTCTACCTCCCAAAATTCCCTCCACATTTCCAATTGGCTGTAATGTGCTGCTGTACTTCCTATCCTAAACTACCATATAATGGCATGCAATGCTCTGTTGAACAGCTGCTGAACTTGTCCTTGTCTCTGTTTACTGATAGAAGACGTCAGTACTCTCTACTAGGTCTGTCCTGCAGTGCGTTGATCATATCCCTCACATGAAGGCGTAGGGATCAGGTTTCTCATTGACAAAGCTTCAGCTGGGAAATTTATACTGCCTAAAGATCTTGTTTTATTTATTGCATCTAGCATTTTGTTTGGAAAGTTCTGGGGGAAAAAAAATCATAGAGAACCTGTCACCATGCCAATGGACTGAAACACCTTCAAGACTCTTTTTCCCCCTCTCTTAAAAAAATATCTCTGTTGATTTAAGTTCAACTTGTCTAAGGCTTCTGAGCACACAGTGAAACTACTTTTAAAGAGATTTTGCTTGCCTTGGGTTTCTCAAACTCTCCACTCCATCTCTGACTCATTCCACGTGGGAGTATTTGCAAAATTCTTTGGCTCACCCAGTCTTTGATTGACATCACCATTGTTTCCTTGCTATTTTTATCCACCTTGTCAGGGCTAGTAAGTACAGTGCAGCGTGTCAATTCCGAGTCGATTTTTCATCAATGTTATGCAGCTTGTAGGTTTTAGTGATGTCTTTAAAGCTGCTTAGTTGATCTTTATGTGGAAGCTTAAATAAATGCTGTTTGCATTAGGACTGGTAAATCTGAAAGATTTCTGTTCCTCATTCTTTGCCACTTAACCAGCAGTAAGGTGCTTTGCAGAATTTCAGCCAGTGCCTACATGTCATTTATACTTATTTATGTATTGGTGTTCTCATGATTCATCACAGAAGAGGGAGGGTGGCAGGGAATTTATGAGAAAAGAAAAGGATGAAATAATAAAACTGTACCTTGCCACAGTTTTCATGTATAACCTTCAGCAAATCACTCAGTCTTTCCATCCCTGCAGTCCATGTCTGTAGCTGGAGACTCAGCACACATTTCTCTCTGACTTGCAGAGCTCAGCTCATGCCTGATGTAGAGGTGGAACAAGAGCAAAGTTCAAACAAATCCTGAGCGAGAACCTGAAAAGTGGGGTTAACCTCTGTTCTGTTGCTGTCATCAAAAAGGGACCTGTAAATATATAGGTTACTATTATGTTTAATTAACTCTTGAAGGCTCCAGGCACTATGGCCCAAATCCAGCTTCCACCTCTGCAGGCTTTGAAGTGCTGGAGGAAGCGTGTCCTATGGTAGCGTAATCAATTTATTCTCGCAAGGTGAGAGGACTTTAATGAAGGGAAGGATGATCAATGGATGTTTGCCAGCATGCTTGGCTTTGCTTCACAACTGTTCTCATGGCTGGCATTAAACCAAGCAAAAGGATCCACTTATCCACCCAAATGCTCCTTACTCCTGGTGGGAGGTAGAAGAATATGGTAGAATGAGCAGCAAATATCACATTTCCCCAGTTTTCTATCCCATCAAGTTATCCCCCATTCCCTTTCCTAGTGTACAGGTCTCAGCAAAATTTCACCTTTTTTTGTTGGGACAACGAATTCTCTTTGTTGTCTATTCTACCTCCAAACCTACTTGCACTCTGGTCCTTGTACAGCCTTGCAAGTAGTTGCAGGATTTTGCACAAAGAATAGAGCTCCTGTCAGAGCCTGTGCATGGACTAGTCTAAAACAGCTCAGCAATCAGTTGCTGAAATTCCTGCTTGGACAGCTGCTGTGGTGTGGTCAGATAGCCTCAACCAGCTGCTGATTGCTACTTCAGCTCTATTCCCTGCTCAAACGTAGAGGACTTCCTATTAGACAGTTTTATGTTCTTGGCACGAGAACCAAATGCTGGAGCAAATCTCTTCCAACCGATCATACTACACTTAACAACTTCCGCTCCTTGATTACTGAGGACATTATTAGAAGAAGAAAGTGTGTAGATCTTTCATCATGCCTGCCTCAACTTAAGGGAGGTCAGGAATGGTAAGGGGAGGAGAGGTTTGATTCGTCATTTAACTTTCTTAAAAGCTCTTATTCCACTATTTTCTCTATCTCACTTATTGTCTGCTACCTAATTACTTCCATATCAAGTTCTTTAACTCAGCATGCAACCTCCCACAGGCTTTTAAAACTTCGTACAAGTCTGCATCTGGAAGCCGCAGTTCTGAGACCTTGTTTTCTCCTTTCACAAACATGGAGTATGTCACTTTCAAAAACAGATGCATTACTGCTAAGACTTTCATCCTCACTTGATGTATTCTACTCCTGTCCCCCAGATGTTAATGAAACTGCACAGTGGGCTCAGGTTCACTACAAATACAAGTCTTTTCTGAAGCTGGTCCCTAATGTGCTTGTTTGTGATCCTCAGCAAAACATTTGAAACTACTGGAATAACCGGAAAGGGTTTAGGTAATTTCAGGTACTTATTTTTGTGACTTTGCCATTTGTCATGTATGAGGTGAGAATCAGATTAAAAAATATCATTCGATATGGAATGAAGAAAGCCCTCAACAAAAGCAGTGAAAATGCCTTACTCATACCTGCAATAAAATATGGTGTTTCTGTTCTTTGGAGCAGATTTCTGAAGCAGAGAAATACAAGTTTCAGTTACTACATTTTAATTAATACAGAAGAATGAATTAGTTAGAAAAATGCATGGACAGTGGGAGTTTCTGTTACTGTGGAAATCACAATGACTCTTAAACTGCACATAATGGGAAGAAAATTTCTTTGACAAGGACTCAGACAGCCTGTTATGTGGTGCCGAATTTAGACATCCTAATGGTGAAAGACGCAAATACGGAAACAGTTAAAATCAGTGCCCACTTCTAACAGAGTTAATATGTCAGGTAACAGCATTTATTGGGCCAAATAAATACGGCTTAGAACCATGTTTTAAAATAGATTTCTCTTCAGCTTCCAGTGCCTTTGACTTCAACTTGTCTATGTAGGCAAAGGCTCTGTTTCCTGAAGGCTCTTTAAGGTATCAGAACCTAATCTTGTATGTGCAGTTTTGTGCTCAGTACTCAATTCGGGCAACACCACGAGATCTAATATTTGGAGGTTAAAATAATCTTTATACATATAAATCAAGTAGTTTGGTAGCTAAATGCCAACAACTGTATTTGTAACTGATGACACCCACATTCCTTTAGGCTAAGACCGACAGGTCAAGCCTTTAGGCTACGATTTTTAAAAGCTTAGAGATTTATATGCATAATTCCCAGTAACGGATAAGTAAACTGGACACCCAGATCCTATAGTCAACTTCAAAGATATTAGCTCTTCCCAAAATCCACTCAACCTCTTCCTTAATCTACCAGTGCAGAGACTGAGTGGACACCTTTTGGAAACAATTCCTCTGAGAAAATGCGCATTTTAACTAAACAGTGTGCTTACATGAATGAACCAGGCTGTCCAGCAAAAGAGGCAAAAGTGGTTCTCTAATATTAAAGTAAGGAAAAAGACTGATCCTGAGGAAGAAGAAATGACAGGATAAGGCTGACGGAGTTCTTTCCAACTCCCACATACAAGCTAAGTACGATGATCTGCCTCACGGCCCCAGAGGACTTCCAGTAGTTTCAGGGAGAATATATCTTCTGTTTCTTTTCTCCACAGCAAAGTTTTCCAATGGCATAGATAATGCTCTGTCAATGAGGTTTTTTTCCTGACTATTGGCTATTGCAATATTCCATTTTATTTCATATTTTCTATGCCATGTAATTTGTGCCTCGTACACAGTGTTAATACATGCAATAATTATAATTCTCCTTGACTGCATCATATTTAAAGGTGTAAGCTTCTCAATCCATCTCCTTGAGGCAGATTACCCAGGAGACAACCCGCACATTACAGATGGAGCTGCTCTGATCCCATTAACTGAACAGGGAGGAGAGCATTTGAATCACAGACTCTAGAGCCCAGTGAAACCCTGATCTCATTAAAAGCAAAGCTGGCAAGACTGTACCATTGGGGTGCCACTTTGGGTGTACCTTTGAACTGAGGGCTGCATCCAAAGGGTAAGAGTTGAGTGGAGACGGGACTGAGACATTGGGATTGGACCCCTTACACCATATCCACCTGTGCCTGTGAACTTCTGATCCTTCCTACCAGACACCTTTCAGCAATTTCTGAAGGTGCCAGGGGGCTCAAACCACCAAAGCGAGGCACAGAAGGAAAATAAAAGAGCAGACAACTTAAAACCAAGTGGATTAATTAAATAATCTATATATTTACCAGTGATAATTCTACAGTAAAAAGCCTCCGGGGTTAGACATTTTATAGGGATTTTAATTCCTTAATTTGGAAGGTTTGGAGCCCTGAGGATTGTTACTCTTTTTGGTTTTTAAGTGATTTTGTCGAATTGTCATGGTGCAGGCTTTGTCTTTGGGGCTGTGTGCTGTCAATACAAACATCTGTCAAGGACAAGCTGTAAGACAGTCCAACTGCCATATTACTTCATGTAGTTCATTTATTTTTGTAGTGCTTAATTGTCTAGAGGTACACACACTGATCTGGAGAATTAGGAAATCTGGATTATATTTGCTGCTTTACCAATAAAACTTCCCTTTTCCATAACTAAGATAACAGACTTGCTTACCAAACTTTGCAATCTGTTGTGTGATCTACTGCGATGGGGAAAAAACATTCTGTGCAAGAATTAAGTACTGAGTATTAGTAGGGTTGTGTATTAATTCTGGATGTGAGTAAATATGTTGCACCTATACATTGAGTAACACTGATTCTGAAGATGAACAGAAAAATCAAAACAATATAGATTTCTCTTCCCCTCCCTTCTTCTTTGTCCAAAATGATCTCTTTAAAAAAATAACTCCTGCCCCAAATTTTACATCTTTATCATCGGGCAACACAAGCTCAAATAGATTTTCTTTTTTCCCTTCCCTTTCTTTTCCCATTCACAACCTCCCTTCCCCCCCCACCCCCCTTTTTTTTTTCACTGTACATGTGAGAAAAGAGGGCCTAATATCCTATCTCACTGGTAGAGTTTTCCGAAGAGTGGCTTACTGGAATTGTAACATAACGACAACAGATGCAGAGGCATAAATCTTGTCATTCTCTTGCAAGAGACATGGAAAGGTTCAAGATGAAAGTATCAGTGAATCAGCTGTTTGAGTAGCTGTGTTCAAACTTCAGGTGGATGTTTTTGTATGGAAAAAATGGCAGCAAGCTTAAAGACATGGTTGCGTTGCAAGTGTATCTTGAGCCTGAGGAAGTTCAGGTTTTCCTTGTTATGATATCCCTGCTAGCTGTCCTCTTAAACAGGGTTTGAGTCTTCCAGCACAACAGAGAGAAATCACAAATCCTACCAAAAAATCAACCAGTTTTTCATTCCTCTTCTTCTTTTTGGATAAAAGTGCAGAGATCTTTCTACACCAAAAGGGAGCAGGGACACAGCATTATTTTTCACTTTGGCCACCTTTAGGGAAGGAAAAAAGCAAAGGCAAACTAAACACCTAAACTAAATGAGAGTTAAACTTACCTTATGGAAAAAGGGAATCAGAAGCTAGAAACAGTATTTGCTCTAAGCAGCGATGTGCTACAGATAAGACTGTTCTGTCCTAGCCTCCAATAAGTCCTCTGTCCTTGGGTGCAGGAGGGAAGGAGGAGAACCAGCCAAGTAAGTAACACCTCCTGCCATTTAAGTCATAAAAATTTTGCATAGCCAAGGTAAGGTGAAAGCACCGTTTAGAAAGCTGGTAATATCATGTTGCTGTGAAGGGGAGTATCTTTTTGATTTATCTATACTAAGTTATCATATGTTCTTGTAAGAATAGGTCAGGTGGGCTCTGGGTGGGTGGGGGAAATGGCTCCTTTCCGGAGCGAGCTGCTGAGCTCGCTCAGGGGAGCAGGAGAGCCGCAGGGCAGATGGGAGCTGGCTGCCTTAGAGGTGATGGGAAGGCTTTCCCAGGAGACTGGGCAGATTTGGCTGCTGGACAGTGAGTCACTGCAACCCAAACATAGAAACTGCAAGGACAGAGTGGGCAAGACCAGAGTTGGATTTAAAACTTTTCTGTTTTGTTTTGGTTTGTTTTTTTAATGTTACCTATTTAGCAAATCTGTTTTTAAAAGCTCCTAGTTTTTATTCAAAGTTCTGATTTTTTTTCTCTCTTCTTCAAGTATCTCATTCAAAGAATAGCCAGAGCAACCTCAACTGCAGCTAAGTTATGTTTCTCTCATAGTAGCACTTTCCTGGAAATAGATAGGTACTTTTTCCTTAAAAATATACTCTCCTTTGGCAGGAAAAACACAGTATTATTGTACAATGAGGGTTAGAGCTAGCAGACCCTACAGAACATGTCAGTATGCCTGCCTACTTTAAAAATACCTGCCATTTGATTAAATCTAGTTCATTGCAGGGCCAAAAAATACTCTTCTGGAGGAGTATTGTGAAAAAGGCAGGGATAAGTCATTGCTCACAGCAATGTTTTAGCCTTTATCCACAGAGTCAATGTGTGTGGGAGAGATCTGAGGCAAAGCAAACATCTCAAATTTCCCTCTACTTTGGTTGCAAAATTTTAGAAAGAGGCTGCCTAGATCCACTCTTAGCACGTCAGGAGCCCTGGGATGTCCGTATCTGCATAATGGGCTGTTTTTTTCATTTTTGTCATGGAAGTACCACAGAGCTGGATGAAAACGATGTATTACACTGCTCCTCCCCATATCCCAGGCAGTCTCTCAGTTTAGAGACCGTCCCAGTGTCTTCCCTGAGGTCTTGAGAGGCCACAGAGCAGAGCTGCTGCGGAGCTGACACCTTCTGTGCGTGGTAGGGTCGAATTTTGTGGGAAGAGGCTACTTCCCTTTATGCAGCAGAATGGACAATGCGGGCCAGTAATAACATGCATCCATTGTACAGCATGAAAGAGGCTTCTCTGCAAAGAGCATTGTTTGTTTTCCTTTGTGTCTTCTCAGCTGCCAAATGCAGACTTCTTCTGCCTCTTCTCTCTCATCACCAGCTCCCACTCAGTATGCCTCCTTACCACGCTCTGTGATGGTGACACACACTCCATTGAACCCTGCTGGAGTCTGAAATTCCCCGGCATGAGACAAATAAACAGCCTTTTTTTTCTTTTTTTGCTTTTTTGTCTAACTTCCCAGACTGACATGCTGTAAAATAAAATAAACAAGAATTTTGAAACCTATGTTGATCAACACTGGTGTGGTATGCAGAAAATATGTTGTGAAACAAATGCTTTGAATTAGGACAAATGCAAAGGCTTAGGGCTGATTAATAGCTACTGCAGTCAAAGACTTCTGAGATTTTTTTTTAGTGCTGTGGGCCAGGATAGAATTTCAAACATATTAATTAGCAATAGTGTACATGTTTGTTGCTGAACCACTAAGCAAAGGAAAGTAAGTGCTAGAACAAGCCAAAAAGAACTTTTGCATATTCTGTCACAAAGAAATCAAAGCCAGAGTACCACTGTCAGCCTCTGGATTAATTGGTCTGTAGGAGCAGGTAACTTTGAAGATAGGGAGGAATGAAAGACTGATAGACTAAGGATAGATTTCACTTGCTAGTCATGCACCAATATTTGATTGATGGATTGATTCAGTTTGACTGATGAAAAGATGTATCAGCCTTATGCTGCATCAAGATACAAACATGTCCAATCAGGTAAAAATGTTCATCTGCACAAAATATGCAACCTAGAAGTGTATGAATAGGATCTCTACAACAGCTGGGGGAATCCCTTACTGTACAAGTAATAATTTCCTATTTGAGGAAGTGAATTTTTGCATATTTAGTTGAGAAATATGGATATTTCTCATTAAATTATCCATTAGGAATGGGTTGGAGATCTACCCTTTTCACCTCCTTCTTGGACTGGAATTCCACATGATGAAGACAGAGATAACAACAGAAAGTTGTTGAGCCTCTATTATCATCTCTGCACACAAAGTTACTGGTAGGTGAGGAATTGGCTGCCACCCAGAAAAATCACCTGCCCTCATGACCTGGTAACTAAGTAACTGATTATCTGACAAAGACATCTGGCGATTACAAAGGAAAAGGTCTCCTGTCACCTCATTTATTGAGAGGGAGAAGTGCTCAGCTACCTCAGTGGCTGAAGGAGTAAGATAGGATGGCAGGTGGTTGAGGGAAATCCATACAACCCTATATGCAAGAGGAAAGGCAAGGTCCTGAAAGCCTTAAAAGATTCAGATGAATGCTCAAGAATGGGGAGAAAACTCAGGTAAGTGAGTGTGTATGCTTATTTTGGTATTTCCTTTGGCTCCATTTATCTTTTCTCCTAAAGTATAGGCTAATGGCATAAAAGTCCTTTGAGACACACTTCACACCATCTATGAAGAGGTGAACTATAAACCAGAGCCCTTACAAAGCTGGTGAAAAATGATAAGATTAAGCAACTGGGTTACAGTGAGGGAGCAGCACTGATCCCACTTCCTCACTTTACCTTGCATATGCCAAAAGACTGGGACCAAAGAGCCCAAACCGAAAGAGTACTGAAACATACTCCAGTCGAGAAGTAGAAGAGCATGCTTGTCCAATATGGTGAGACCCAGCATTATGGACTTAAAAGTGTTTGCCAAGGGACAGTTATTAGGCCTCTTGTTTCCCTAACGTTGACACCACCAAAGAGTTTCTCCATCTGATTTCTCTCCAGTGTGGAGCAGAAGCAGGTATTTAGATGTTCTCGGGAATTTCTTGAGCTCTAATTCAAGGCAGGAGATCCATATTGGGGAGGGAAAAATAGGCCTTTGAAAATGCTTTGCGAGGCAGTCATGCTGGGGAAATACCTTCAGTTCTGTCCACAGGATGCTGCTCAGTCTGGGAAGCTCTCTAACTGTTCACACCTGTAAAAAACATATCTTTTGCCTCCACTGGTGGAAGAGAGTCCAGGAACAAAGCTACTGCCTGTTTTAAATCAAGGGTAGTGAGAGAGGCAGAAGTTACTAAAAATGCATCCAGAAACTGTATTGTTAAAGCTCCATCTCCTGGAGTCATGCGATTATGCAAAACATTCATGGTTTCATGGTTTATTCTTTTAACACATTTCTGTGTTATGGTTGAAAAGGCAAGCTGGAAATGGGAACAGCAGGCTGTAAAGCACAAGGCAAGTGAAGAGAACTCCGGCTGGTTGGTTTTCAATCATGTGATTCAGGTAAGGGGGTAGGGAATTCAGGAATGCTTTTCTTCAGTAGTAGTGAGAACTTCCTCTAGAGGACTTCTGTAGCAAGCACTAGCAGCTACTCTGATGATGTCTACAGCTGTTCCCTTGCTCCTGTGATACCATTTTGCTTCATACCAATACTGTGTGAATGACTAGGATGGTCAGAGATGTTCCAAAGCCAGCAGAGCCCCGTGGCACAAGACTGAATTGTACCAAAGGAAACCATTTTACGTGCTGAGCAACTACTGCCTGAGAAGCCACCTCTTCACTTCTGGTCCCTTCTAGAAACCAGAAGTCAATGCCTTTTAATCATAGAATCATTGACTGGTTTAGGTTGGAAGGGACTTCAAAGATCATTTAGTTCCAAACCCCCTGCTGTGGGCGAGGACACCTCCCACTAGACCAGATTGCTCAAAGCCCCATCCAGCCTGGTCCTGAACACTTCCAGGGATGGGGCCTCCACAACTTCCCTGGGCAACCTGTTCCAGTGCCTCACCACCCTCATAGTGAAAAATTTCTTCCCGAGTATGGAATTTGGATAATGAGGTAAAATCTCTGTGCTCAAAGAACAATTAAGACTGGCCTTGCTATCTCTTGTGCAGGCCGAGGGAGTGGAGACTCGCCTGGCCAACACAAGATGCAGATAAGGAGGGAGCCCTGCGGAGGCAGGACAGCCCTGCTTTTCGTCAGTGAAGACAAGAAAACAGGAACTTGTGTAGTTCTTTGTTTCTTCGAAGGCTATCGTGCCCAATGACTGACCTCTGCCTCATTACCTGTGAAATGCATATTAAAGTTGACACCCCTGCATATGCTAATGAAGATTATAGAGATCATGCTAAACGTATATGACTATAGCACTCGTCTCTCCACCCAAATCATACTATACGTCACCTAGGGGAGGGAAACCTTGTAATTTTGGGGATAAAAAGATGGAGAAAATGACTGTTAAATTGGGAGAGAAGAATCTCAATACCTGACGGACCAGCCGACGGGCTGTGTTCTCTTCCTCCACCCCAGGCAGGGACGCCTTCTGGGTAAGTGCTGTGGCTTTCACCCTCTGGTGAATGTTACCCCTGGGTTGTTGTATTATTATCATTATTTTTGCTCGCAATATTAACCTTAATTAATAGTGCTATTGTAGTCAGTGAATTTATCAACGGCAATCTCGAATCTGTTCTGTCGCTCTCAATAAAATAACTAATTTCGATTTTTCTGAATCTGACTCAGTGAAAGTCCCTTGCGGGGACTCTGATAGACAAATCAGTGAAAGTCCTGGGACTCTGACAGACAAATATCGAAACTGCATTCCTTTTAATGCGACACCGAGATCTAATCTAAATCTCCCCTCTTCCAGTTTGAAGCCATTACCCCTCGTCCTATCATTACATGCCCTTGTAAAAAGTCCTTCTCCAGTTAAAGTTCCTCTTTAAACCGCAACCTGCTCCTGGAAAACCTCAGCCATGCAGCATACAACTCCATCCCCACCAGCATGATGCTCTGACATGGGCCAGACCTTCTGGTTCTAAGTTACAAGCGCCACAGATGTATTTTGCATCAGTTAACACCACACCTTTCAAGAAAGTGGAAGACAATCTGTGATTACTCCAGTGCTTAAAAGATCATGTTGGGGCTCCCTAACTAAGGACATCAAAGTGGTAATGAAATCGTAAGTGTGACTTGAGGAGGCTGCGATTTTATCACAACACCAGAGGTTTCTCATTCTCTGTTTTAACTGGTATGCGCCATACAACTGCCTGATGGCTGTTGATTTCTTAAAGCTTTCCTTAATAAACAAATGACACGCTGCATTCTTTTGTTGTAAAAACTGATGTTACTAATTCTAATATTTTCTTCCATGAACATTTGAGCTGGTGCTGCAATCCAGTAACAATTTGTAATCAAGATGCAAGATATGAGACTCCTAATCAGTTCCTCACACACACACCCCTTTTCTCCACTGTTTTTGAAGTGTGATTGCAAATAGTGTTTTGCTTTCTAAGCTATAAAAGCATTTTTAAAAGTTCAAATATACTTAATCCATAAAACTAATTTATAGCTGTGCAAGTAGGAGAAACAAAGGTTACCAATTAATGGCCTGAGTTATTTAAAAATGACTGAGGTAGGCACTTTTCCTCCTGATTTTTGATGACTTTTCACATGCAAATGTTGGCCTACATTGTACATGAGCTTACAAAAAGTAGACTCATGCAGATATGGAAATCCTTGCCCAGTATTGCAAAGAGAAATTTAATGTGCACTCTGACTAAACTGTAATGCTGTGGTAGCTTAAAGTACATCTGTTAGGCATGTGCATTACTTTAAGTATGTGAATGGCAAAGAAAAGTCTTGAGAAAAATTCTGGGCCTAGTAAAGTAAATGCCAAACCTTCCCATTGACTTTGGACAAGGAACAGGTTTCCACTGCCTTATAATGTTTAATGACTGTACTACCAACGTTACATAGACAAAGAGCTGTTTTATTTAATCAATAGTGTTACTTAGCCATCTGAAGTGGTAGTTTGTTTCTTTTTTCTTCTTTAAACAGAGCTACTTTTCCCTTGTGATACCTATTAAATATATCGTTCACTTATGGGACCCTACACCTACATGAGTGTTGAATATCAAAGCCTGCTGAAGCCCATTTACTGAATAGCAGTCAACTGATTTTTTTTGTTTTTTTTTTTTAAATTAGGCACATACCTAAAATTTGGCTGGATTACGGCCTTACTGATCTTAACAGTGATAGCGAACAGCAATGTGTTTATTTGATTATGTTTTCTTGATGATCACTGAAATTTGTCTGAATAGTCTGATTCTACTGAGACATTATAAAAGAATCATCTTGAGGAGCACACATTTCGGAAAAAAACTCTAAGGGAGGGTAGCAGTGTGAACTCTGTCGCCTGTGCCCTTCTGCAGGTTGTTTTATTTATAGAAGCAGGATAGTTACACTGAAAACTAGTCAACAATAGGCCATGTCACAAAATGGGAAAATAAATGCCTGCTAACAGGTTTTCCTAGATGTACTCAAGGAGAACAGCTGTGGCTCCAGAGAGTTGGTTAAGCCCTCCATAAGCATGACATTTTACGGGAATAATATTGAAGACTTTAGCCTTGATCTGGTAATACAAGCTTGATTTTATTCATGCAAATATGATTGGTTTATTAGGTACACTTAACTCTAGATCACAGCCCAAGGAAGGAGAGGAAAAGGGCTGAAGAAGTACTACTTATTCACAGCTTTAAAGACCTACTGCTTATTCACAGCTTCTGTGTTCAGGGAGGTGAAATGATCTGTTCCCCAAAAGGTTCAATGCAAACTAGCCGATCTTTCCTAATTAGTTGAAATGCTACTTAATTTTCTTTTTTCTCCTTTTCCTTCCCTTCCTTCCCTTCCTTCCCTTCATTCCTTCCCTTCCTTCCCCCTCTCTCCCCCTTTCTCTCTTTCCCTTTTTCTTTCTCTCTTTTTCTTTCTTTTTCTTTCTTTTTCTACCTCTTTCCTTTGTCATTCTGTCTTTCTTTTCTTTCTTTCCTTCTTTCTCTCATAGGTTTTTTTTTCCCTTCTACAACCTACTAAAAAAATCTCAAAATATTCTAGATAGACTGAAGCTTCACAAGGAGAATAATAGTCATAATAACTATCATACAGTTAGAGAGGAAAAGAGGCATGCTGGGTATATCTGTCTCCCTATAGATGCTGTTCCATTTTTATTCAAGTGAAAATTGCAAGAGTTGTGTAGATGGGTCCTCTGAAGATCTCTGAATCAAGCCAATTTTAATTAATCTTATCAATCATTTCAGAATAATCAAATTAATGAAAAAAATGTGGTTGACTCTTTGATTCCAGCAGCAGCTACATTTTATCATATGAAAAAATGGCTTTTCCCTTTGTATTTTAAATGACTGAAATTTGAAAAATAGATTTGTTAACTTCATAAAGGGCAGTAAATGTTATTACAAAAGTGGTTGGTTAACTTGTCACTGTTCTGTTCTGAGGCTTCGAGTAACACCCGCAATGGGATTATTGATATAAATAGCGTCTTTTTAGGAGGAGGAAGGCAACATGTTCCTTTGCAGCGGTTCATTTATTAAAACCTCAAGTAATCTTCACCCTTTCAGAAGATGGGAGCTCCCTGAAAATAAAGGGTATATTAATGAGGGGCATATAACTCATCGAGCTTGGAGATATTAGATCACTCTTTAGGATATAACTATGGATTTTTGATGGAGTCAGGTGTATGATGAAGAGCCCTGGTAGCTGCATGGTACTCTGCAAAAGCAATGGGAGTACCTAGCCCATCTGCTAACTGCAATTTAATAGCTTGACTTCTGGCACATTGCTGGCAGAAAAAGTGACAAACACTGCTTTATACACTGAGCAATGTGCACTCTACACTAGTTCCATTTTATTTAGATAGTAAACTCCTTGGGGCAAGGTATCTTTCTGTGCTGTGCTTGTCAAGTACTTTGCACGGTGGGGTTCTGGTTTGTGACTAGGTGTTTTTACACTGTGCAGAGATGCCCAGGCCAGCAGCACCTGAGCTCCTGCTGGGAGCAGAGGCAGCCCAGCCACAGCAGTGTAGTGCAGTGCTTCCATCTCTGAAAAAGTGCCAGCCCCTCGCCTGTCTCTAACAAGACTGGTGCTGTGCCATGCCAGTGCCACCATGCTGCTTTGGGACCCACGTTGGTGGAGCCATACGGCATGGAGCTGTGCCACATGGATGTGCCAGCCTGGGTCTCCACTAGCTCAGGCACCTTTGCACCATGGCTCATAGTTCAGGACAGAATGGCACTTAACCTCCAAACCACTACAGTAACCCTGCTAATAAATACAGCCCTGCAAACACTCCTCTGTGACTTGGATCCCAAGCAAGTCTGCACAAGCTGGTCCTTCTGCCAGAGTCATCCAAACCAGCCCAGATCTCCTGCCTATTTGGGACTTGGTTCCACCATATGCCTGATCCTGCTAAGCTCTTATGCATGGAAGTAGCACCAGGGATTCCACCAGACCAGCCCACCTATATAATCTTTTTAACTAGATTATGGTGCTCTCTTGAATGTAGGCCTGATCACTCTATGCTTTACAGGGTGTTGCTCAAATTGGTTTCAGTGGAATTGAAGGGCTTTTAGAAGCTGTTTCTAGAGGAATTTGCCCCAATGTTTTTAGCTGCTTCAAGATCTACAATGGTCATTGGAATTTATTGACGTCCTGCAGATCCAGGGACTGTTGGTTCCTCTCTCTGACCTTATGCTTCAGGGTTGACCTGCATGTTTCCAGTGGCAGATTCTGGATTTCAATTCTCTGTCTCCACACTGAGGGTGCTTCCAGCTGAGCATTTCACCAGAAAGCAATGTATCATGATGCCATTCAGTATCACTCTGTTCCAAGCCCTTGGGCAGTGAGATTGCAGTGCTCTGTGTGGGGAAAAGATCTTCATCCTCTGCTTCATCCCCTTCCAATCTGCTCCTGCTGGAGCCAGGACCTGTCCCTGGGGAACATAACCATGTGCACTATCACCCACACTGCACTACTGCAAGATCCCACAGGGCTTTCAGCATATTTTCTCCTTCTCTCACTTAGTTACTATTTCGATTTTCTTCTACAGAGTGAAATGTTACACATTGTCAACATGGGGGCAGAATTTCAAAGCAAGGGGATACTCAGGGGGTGAAACACCACTGACTTTTATCATTACAGGGAATAGCACAGGCCTGATCTTTAAAAGCATTGAAGTCATCCAAGATACTAATGCATAGAGCTGTAACATGTCATCAGGGATCACCTGTTTTTCTGCTCAGCATTTTTGTCTGGACCTTGCAACTTGTCCTTGGTATGAGAACATCTGGCAGCTTGGGCAGTGCAGTAATGACAGGTGACAGTGAAGTGTCTTTCTTGATTCTAAGTGCTGATGCCAATATTGCTATGTGCTAATACTACGGCAACACTCATAATGTGTCTTGTATCCTACTCTTTTCCTGGAGTTAATGTTTTGCCATCTCTGATTCTCACCATTCACATTATCTTAATGTGCTCCCTTAGTGTTGGGAGGCTGTTACCTGCACTTCTCCCTAATGAGAAAAGGAGAAGGGAGAGACTGGAAACAGGCACATGCCCCTCCTCTCTGCATGGTTCTGCAACCGTGCCAATTGTGAGCTGCCAACAGATTGTAGAAAGAGAGCAGGAGAGGGAAGAGGGCCATGCTAGGGAGGGAAGTCCTGTGTCACAAGGGACTTGGGTGGGGAAGAGGATCCAAGTACCTCTGGTAACACCTTGCTAACATCCTTTCCAATGACAGATGAAAGATCTCAGTACCTAAGTTGAACTACTTTTTCTTTTTTACAGAACTCTAATATAGCTTAGAAACAGTGTCCCACAAATATAAAGCAAAAGTAAAATAAATATTTTTACCATTTCCAATCATCCTAATTGAATGTGAAGGCTGTGTATAGAACTATAATTCTGTCCAGAGGCTGCTTGTCAAGTCATGTTTTTATTGTAATTACCTGATTTGTTCAGCTTTAATAGTATTTACTTTTGAAGGTCAGCTGTCCTGCTCTGAAATGGTTAGTGAAGGCTGTGAGAATACGCAACACCCATAGGGAGAAAAGCAAAGAGCACATAAGCTCCTTTAATTTGGACTTCATAGCAGAAGAGGTAGTCCTTTCCTTCAGTTCTTAGCAGTCCATATTTCTTCATCAATACTGTTTATTATTTGTTCCATAATAACTCTTAGAAGCGCTGCTTGTGACTGGGCTGTAGTGTACACTGTGATGTATATGTCCATAACCAGGGTCAACTCATACCTCAGAGACCTTGTAATGTAAAGAAGCAACACAAAGCACAAGAAAAACAATATCATTCTCTTCATACCACTGATGAATCAGTGAAGGCACAGAATTTTGTGCTTTAGCCTCCCAACTTCGTTTAACACCATTATGATGGAGTTGTCAATTCTCTCTGCATCACAGGAACATGTAGGTGAACAAATCATGCTCAGTCTTCCTGTCCTGGTGAGACATGTACAGAAAAATGCTTAGTCTCCCTGCCCCAAAATAATTTCTATACACTGGAAGAAGACCAGTAAGCCTTAAACAGGCACTTGGAAGCAACCAAATATAGAGTATGGGTTTCCAAAGTTGCTCCAAGATTTATTTCATTTGGTTGCAGTTTGATAATGTCATGAAATTATGTGTCTGAAAAAGCACATTTATTTCTTGATGAAGAAAATAAACCTGTTTCCCAGGAAAGATGAGAGGTGTTAGTATTATGACTTCACCTCGAAAATAGTGTCCGGTTTAGAGCTAAATGTTGAGGCCGAAACCACTGGAGCTGGGGTGTCCTGCGAGGCAGACCTTTATGATTCAACTTTTACATGTTATGAAGGAGAAAGAACCGCTTCAATCTCTCTTTTTAAAATAAAACTTAAGAAAAAAAAAAAAAAGGCCAACTCATCATTTTCTTTGTTCAGCAGTCCTCAGTTCAGTTTCTCAGTTTAGTCCTCAGTTTAGTTTCTAAACTTTGGGCATTCAATGGAAGACCACAACTGCAAAGATGGCTCAGTGGCACCTGACTCGTGGGTTTTTTCCATGCAACAGCCATTTTGTGTGCAGCCTGCTGATTAACTGTGCTACAGTGTAAATCCATCAGAGGAAAATCCCCAAATAACAAAATAACCTAACATATAAAAAGAGCAGTAGACATTTAAATACACTTAATTCTTTTTAAAGTCCTTGTGTTCCTTACAATTTGAGACGAACGTTAATATATTCATAAGCACTAACCTTAAGTCAGTGCTGCGTGCTCAAGCATAAATTCTATTATCAGTGGATCTACTGCAATTCTCAGAAGAGGTAAAGTTGCTGAGTACTAACAT
This sequence comes from Burhinus oedicnemus, assembly GCA_008921705.1. NCBI lineage: Eukaryota > Metazoa > Chordata > Aves > Charadriiformes > Burhinidae > Burhinus > Burhinus oedicnemus. The sequence continues at coordinate 561,940 of VFFE01007011.1, forward strand.
TGTTGGCAGCTTCTTGTTGAATATAAGCACTTTCCTAGAGCTCACCTAAAGGGAAAGGCTTTTGTAACTCTTTTCTCACCTTCATCTTCTGGACTACCCTTTCTCATATCCTAACCATACTGAATAACTGCTTTGAAATTAAAACTTACAAAAAAGTTAGATTTCTATATTAAATTTATCTTTAAGGTCTGAGCACAATAATTTTCCCAAGTAAATAATCTATACTGCTTTGGTTTTGTAGTGGGCTTTTTTTGCCTCCAAGTATGTTGGATTAGAATAAAATTTCTAGCTGGCCATTCAGTTCATGTAGCTGGGCACCGTGTTATTCAGTGGCACAGGGGTAAACAAGGAAATGGAAAAACTCACCCACTTGTTCTTCCAAAGTGGGCAACATGGGACTAGTCAGTCTTCTACCCATCTTAGAAACAGCTGAATTAAATTCCCTGCGTTTACCTATGACTGCACTACTCAGGTTATTTCTGGAAACTTAAAAAAAGCTACTGTAGTATCTCCACTTCTGTCCTTGCGTCAGCCTCATGGACCCTCTGTTCAAGGAGATATGTTTCCAATTTCTTTTCTAATGAGGTTCTTAGAGGACTGGAATAAGGGCTTTGTACATCATCAATTTGCATTAGCAAAGCTGGGCAGAGGAAATGACACCACACCCGCCTATGCAAAGCATATTATATATCCATAGGCAGACCTTAACGGCATGAAAGCATAGTCTAAGGAAACGAGAGGAAGTGTAGAACAGGGAGAATTAGATCCATCACTGGTTCCCCCAGGTCCTGATAGTAACTTCCTGGAGCAGCCTGAGGTCTATCAGCCCTGCGGTTCCTGCAGCACACGCCTCCCCACCTACTGTTGGCTCAAAATGTGACTAAGACAGTCCTAAAGGAGGCAGTAACAAGGGAAACCATGTAAATAAGGATACAGTGATTCATCTCAGCTCTGGTATCTTCCTGCACGCGCAGAATGTATCCTGCCGAACCACTGGACTGTTTCACCTTCAGTGTTGTGCATGTCAAATGACTATTTACACAAAATGGAGACCAAGCCTGGGTTATTCTGTTAACTGGAATATCAAGGAGCCACATACAAAAATCCTTTGCTTAGTGGCATTTTATCATCAGCCCAAGGTATACACAAAGACAGTACCAGTAGGTGATTCCATAATAAGGAGAGCTAATCTCTAGGAATAAGGGCTTTTCCTTTCACCACTATGAGATAGTAATGCTGGAATTATACTTAAAAAAAATAAAAATTAAAAAAAAAATTGACCTGTATGCAGTAATACTGCAAATAGTGACAGTGCTGCCAATACTCCACTTTCTGACATGCGTAACCTCATCCCCAAATCTGACCCACTTCTACACTTGTACATGTGAATAAAGGAGAGGCTTTCTTCATGTCAACTGCTCCACAGTTCATCTGTCTTCAGCTCTAACTGCTTTTTTAGCAAGGATACTGTGCAATGGTATGCTCACATATGGGATTATGGAGTTAAATTAGGCAAGCTCTTAAAAATAAAAATTCTATTGTAGACAGTTCCATACTTTGTTATCTCCCTTTCAAATTGTAACCTTATATTGTTTCCAAACCTGGAAATCTTACTCTTTGTTACATTGCATGGTTAACAATTTCAGATTGTACCGTCTCCTCCCTCATTTAGAAAGCTTTTGTTTGCTGCTTCATCACTATCTGCGTGTAGAGACAGGCAATCATAGTCTGTAGGCTACAGTAATAATATCACACTAGATAATATCACCAAATCAGCTACATGCCACAAACACATCTGAAATTTTCCATGCTTCAGTACTATTAGGAGGCTAGGTAATACTATGAGTATTAGGAAATTCTTCTTTGTTACAATGGGTTCTAGTTATGCTGAGAAAAAATGCCTTGCATGGAGAACTTAACGCATCAAACATAAAAATACGGACCAGGAGGGATAAAAAAAGTGGGAGCAGACGATAGAAACGGCAACATGAAATTAGGCCCCCTAAAAGGAGAATTAAGTACATGGTCATACTGCTGATCACTCCAGAAGGCAGGATTTCACCAAACCCTGACTTTGGAAGGTCCAGGATTTCTGCCAGAAACTTCCCTCATGTGAGTTTTAAGATGGTTATCTTACTTAGCATTTGTGTGGCACATGGGATGGGGAGAGGTGGACTATCTTTTAAAAGTAAGGGGTAACCAGTGGCTAATAACGCAGTTATTTCCCTTCTTAGCTTATGTTTTTAACAGGCTCTTGCCAATAATGGCTGTTTTTTTAAAAGTGTGAGCTAACTGCTTTGCATAAGAATGGAACCAAATCAGAGCACAAATTCATAGGAAGTTCACAAGAGCTGAAATTTTGGAGGCCTTAAGTCATATATTTATTGAGTGCAAAGTCAGACAGGCCAGTAGAAATCTGAGCCTCATTTCCTACACATCCTAGGCCCTTGCAGTCCACATGCATTATCCTGTATCAAGGTCAATTACTTGGGTTTAAGTAAAGTACATATTCAAAAATACATAAGGTCTTGGTCTGAAGATCCCCCAAATTGTGGTTTGTTGTAATTTATCCCTCCTCACCACTACTATTAAAGATGTGCACCTTATTTTCTATTTGAATGGGTCTAGTTTCAGCCTTTGGCCATGGTTATGCTTTTTTTCCCCTCTTAATTAAGTAGTCCTTTAGTACCAAATATTTATCCACCACCTGTGATCAGATGACATCCTGTCATTCTGATGAGCTAAAGAGATTGTTCTCACTAAATCACTCAAGTTTGCTCTCAGATAATTTTTGTGGTTCTTTCTGCACTTTTCCCCAATACTTCAGCATTCCTTTTTTTTTTTTTAATAAAAAAAGCATGGCCATGAGAACTGTAGGTGTCTCTACACCCATTTGCCAAGGTCACATGTAAACATGAGATCACTTTCCCATTCATTTTCACTGTTCCCTTCACTTACACAAGGATAGCACAAGTTCCTTCAGCCTTTCAGTTGTTCTGGAAGTTTTCTGAGAGCTATTTGTCTCATGTGCTCTATTTCAGTTGCATTGTTTCCAGGCTATGGGTTTCCCCTACTCTCACCCTTGTCTTGTCATGAGCTCTATTTTTCTTCTTAGATAAGGCTAATTAGCTGTATTCAAAACAGTTCATTTGAATAAGCTTAGCTACAACTGATCCAGATCACTTTGTGTGCCTGCCTCCACAGTCACCTACAATCTTCCACGGCTGCAATTCATTATTTCCCAATCACTGATTCCCAGCACTGAAAATACTGAACAATACTGGTGTGGCACTGATCCTTATGGTAACCTCCCACCACTATGACACTCAGCATTGACCATTGATGACTGCAATTTTGAGAGCTGTCATCTGGCCAATTTTTAATCCATTTAACATATTCTTTATTGATGTTGCATAGCATTGACTCTGTAATCAGAATATTACGCACCACTGATTCAAAGGTCTTGCAAAAGTCCATTACTTTTACAGAACATCCTGTCAATCAAGCCTCAAAACTGAGCAGTGAAATCATTCCTCTCCTCCAAATTTAAAAGATGCTTATTTTCTAGGAGCTGTTTTTGCTATTCCATTAGCAGTGAAGAAGGCTGATAATATACCTCATCATCTTCATCAAACAGAAGGATATCATTCCCCTTATTTCCAAATGCAGGGTCGGAAATATTTATTTAACATTTCTGTCCTTTTTGCATCCTGAGTAATACTGCCACCTCCTATATACTGTGTTTTGTTGCCGGCTTGATGGGACAAACCTTCTCAACATCACCAGACATGCTTTTCTTTCTGATGTTTCTAGGCTTCAAACTTCCACTTTTGTGACTTCTGTTTTTGATCATCCAGTATCTATTTGTCCTGTATTCTAACATATGTTTGCCTTATTTGTAATGACAAACTTAGATTAGTACAGTTCTTCCTCCTTCTCTTGCATCAAACTATGATTTCTCACCATGTTTTTTTTTCCACAGAATTCCAAATTTTCATTTGTAGGTTTCTTTCTAGATTTTGTTTAGGATTTTACCAGCTTTTTTCTCCTTTAAATCACAGTGTATTTGTGCACATGTATACATCATTATCATCAATCATTGTCAATGTGAGAGTTAGTGGCATGATAAACCAAATCTCTTCCAGTTGTCTCTTACAAATCTTGTTACCTGATTGAATGAATATTGGAAAAATTGGTATGACAAGAGACCCTAAAATATGGACCATGTAGTTAAAATGACAGTCCCACAGAAGACAGTCATTGAGGATATATGAAAGGAAAAAAAGTGAATGTGTGTGAACTGGGCAAGGGACACAGAGGAATTAAGAGGACTGAAGACCATTGTGGCTCTTGCTTGCCGCTGTGAAGAGGGAACTTTGAAGGTTTACAAGTTTTCACCCCGATCTCCACACAATTTTCCTCAGAGAAGTGATTATTATTTTTATTTCCTTATTTGCTTTCAAGCTGAGCCTTCAGTTCATAACGAGCCTTGACTCATAATGAATTTCCCAGATCTAACTTCGTTGTGTCTAATTTTTTCTGAAAATCCCATTCATGTGAATTATCTTGACTAAGACTATACACATAAATGAGCTCTTCACTTATTGAAGCTTTCATTCCTACTAGAACCCTTTGTGTCATTCTGCCCTGTCAGAGATGCAGTCCCCTGCTCCAAGCTTGTAATTCCTCTGTGAATGGGGCAATCAGTACTTTTCCTTAAATTATTAATAAACCTCATGCCTGTTTTGATTTCACTTTCTAGTATCTCTTCATGGTCATCTGTGTTAGTATACTAAAGAAAGCAAGAGCAAACCTGCTACCTTACCCCTTTCTGGACTACAAATCACTTTAATAATATTTTTTTCACAGTAAAATGTCAAGTAAGCACGTAATGTGTCAACTAAACACAGTGGACGTCCCATCTTCAAGTCAAAACTTTTTTCCTCCTGATCAAATGCTTTAAAATCAGCTAAGCAAACACAGAGTTGGCACTAGTCTCACATCTCTTGCTCTCTTGTGCCACTTTTAGGTCTGACAAGTAAGTGTTTGGCAGATGTTTGTAATTATCTTTGGCCTTCACCAACCTTTCTTTTATATGGGACAACTGAAGGAACTCTTGTGCACTCCTCCTACCTGACTTCCTGTGGTACCATAATGTGGAATTATCCTACCTAATAATCTCATTTCATCATATATAATATAACTACGCTTTGGACTGAGGCTACCCTATATTCAATGTAATCAAATCAGGTTCACTGATCCTTAAGACAACCACTGCTAGTTCCAGTCAGAAAGGAATTAAATTTTATGTTGTAATGAAGTCTAGTAAGTTTATATATTTGAATTATATTTCAAAACAAAAGAATTTGGAAATATTTGTAATGAACATCCCTTCACTACAATGGGACCAAGATTTTTTCTCTGACCAACTTTTTTGTTTCCATTTGGAAATGCTGAAGAATGGATAATCCATCAGTACTGTCTACACAGTTCAAGAACTATTGTCAGGACATATAAAAAATGTCTGAAATGTGAAGGCCTGACACAATGCACATTCATGTCAATAACAGCGCATTTTTCTACAGAAGTCATGGACTTTGGATCAGATTTCATCACAAAGGAAATGATAAAATGCTTGAGAACTCAACTCCTGTTCTGTTAAATTAAATGAAATTGCTCTAGATCAAAGGAAAGCCCAAATAGTTAGTATGGAGAAACAATAGGATCGTGCATTCTTAAAGAAAATGGAAAATAGTAATCATATTCAGAAGAAAAATGCAATAAAGAAAACAATTTGACGTAATATTCTGTTGGCAAAAAGATATCTCATTTTCAATTTAATATTAAAAAATTGCTCACATTAATTCTCTTCAGTTTTCCAATATACATGTATGAGCTGCAGATTGAGCTGTGCAATTCATCATAAGTGTTATTTGCCAATATAATGTCCAGACTACTGACTCTGACAAGAGGGAACAACTTACTTGATACTTTACATCCTTCATATTCTCAATTCCTTACTCCCTATGTATGTTACAGTGTAGTAGTGTTATTTAGTTCATTAAAAAAAAAAAATTAAAAGGTATGTAAAACTCTTGATAGTGCCTGCCATTGTCTTTTATAAGTAGTAGTGGAAAGTCCAAAGTGAGGGAATAGTGTAAATTTGGAGTAATGCAAATACGGGTTACACAGTGGATGAATGTCAACCCATGAAATATGTATGCTATTTGTTTTTCATCAGTTAATTTCACTTCTTTATATAAGTAGTTCAGTTCTTAGTATCAGGCAGATAGATAGGTCAGAAAAACGGAAATATCACTTTGAAACAGATTATACAAACATGTCAGGAACAGTTCAGGGGGACCTTATCCTCTGCCCAAACAGAAGAACATGAACAAAATGATCTCTCCATCAACTATAGCTGTCCGGGGATGTCTTTTATCTTCAGTTTTTCATGCAGGACCCAGATTCCCATAATCCTAGCTCAAGTCCTGACTCTGCTGTCTGCATACTTGTAGATTTGGGGGAAAACTTGAATAGAACATGTATACTAAAAGCCCACTCTGCAGAGTGCCAAGATCCACTTTCACTGAGACTCCTGCATGTTGCCATAATATAAACATATATTATCTTTCATAACAGTAATGAGACACTCAACACAGACCACATTGGAAGAAGTAACTGGGTTTTTTTGTTTTGGAGATTCACTGTGTATTTGCTCTTCCACAGCCTGGCTGCCTCATATGTGCCTTCCCCATGTGTCCTTTAGGTCAACATGATCACACATATTGACAGAAATTTGGCTGTGATACTGTAAATAAGCCAAAGCAAAATTTTTTTTTAAAGTACTCCCATTGAAGTGGGAAAGATACTAAAGGTTACAATTTTGTTGTAGAATAACGTATATCAAGATTTCAGGCTCCACAGAATGCAAGGTAAGGGTAGGGTTGGCTTTGGGGGATTTTTTCCACTCTAGTGCAGTCTCTGGTTGGCAGAACCATGGTTTGAACTTAGCCCTCCCATATATAGGCAATACTGTAGCAACCCAAACATTGGCCTGTTGCAGTAAATACCACAAATACAGCACTTAACTGGGCTACAAAAATCTGTTCAGTCAAGAAGGAAGACACATTCTAGACATGGTCAAAAAAGGCAGTTTCATAGGGTAGCAGGCTGCTATAGACATAGCGATATGACACAGGCCCCACTGTCTACTTTCACCTATGCCTCTGTGGAAAGCCAGGCTGGCTGCAGCTGCCTACTGAGAAGCAGCAGCCAAATTTATGGAGGGACACTGTGATCTGATCCATCCACCTGCTTCTCTCACCCAGGTCCAAGTTTTCCCTTCTTGCAGGCACAGTGATTGTTCCTACCCCTCACTTCTGGATCAATAAAACTAATTTTCTGCCTACTCTACTGAGAAGACTTGAGCTGGCTCTGCCACCAGCTTAGCTCTTACCACTTGTAAAACCATTATGAATAGATGGGCATACAACCCAGGCTACAGCCTGAATAGCAATTTGCCTCGTTTATTCTTTTTTTAGAAATAAATACCAAAGAGATTTTTTTTTTCTTGTTTGTACCATATGCTGGCTTCTCATACAGAAAGCAACTCACTGGAAATAGAACTCATCTCCTTTTTTTTTTTTTTTTAGGTACTTTCATTCTTTACATGAATCAGAATAAGTGGGAGTGTCCCACATTCCCAGAATAGCCCCAGAAAGCATTCAGTAAGCAGGAGATACACTGGTGGTACTCCTCCCCGAAAGGTTGCCACTACAAGGCAACATTTCCTTCTGCTAACTCTTTTTTTTTGTTTTTTTTTTTTTTTTAACCAGATTGTTTCTGAGGTCATCTTAGGCAGCCAACACTATGTGAGAGAAGAATGAGAAGCTCAAAATCATCATAATAATACCAAAATAGGCCAATTTTCACATTACGTAACTAAGTGGGAAAGGAAGGAAATGAAGATAGCACTGGATGAAATTAATGTAGCTGCAGCCCACTGTAGTCAGAGTAATTTGTCTGCCCTCATCTTGTGTATGATCTAAAAGGGAGAGGGTGTTTTATTTTCTTTAATGGTTCCAGCTGCAAGTAATTGTGAAGGAGCTAAGTAGAATCAGCAATGATGGTCTAGGAAAGAAGTAAATGTTGTTTGTTTCTTTCTTTCTGTGAGGAAATGAAATAACCAAATGTTTCAGAATTTAAGACAGACTCCAGAAACACAGCACTCTTACCACATATTTGCTAGGACCCCACAACCCAAAGGGCCAGTTCTCCATGAGACTACCGAAGGCAGGTATACAGAAAGATTAACTTAAGCCTCAGCATACCCAATCAGCTCCAGCATCCCCCAAGTCAATGGGAAAAGACAACTTCTTTCAGAGGTCAATTCAGAACAGGGGTTTTAGCTGCCTGCTGTGATTTACATCCTTGGGCATCCTGTGTCTCTCCACTTCTGCCATTTCCCCCAGTAGGTTATCCCCAGTGACTATCACTCCTTCTTCACCTTCAACTGCTGCAGAAATTAACCGTGATGAACCTCACATAAACCTTCCAGTTTATGAATAAAACTACCCCTAACTTTTAAAAAGGACAAGTAACAAAATCAGGTAGGAACTAAAAGCAACAGCCACTGAGGCCCAAATTTAGGAACAAAAGCATCTCCTGGTCAGACTTGCAAGCCTTTAAACGGCTGAAATATCCTGCTTGTCTAACAGAGATCCCTGGCTGTTCAGGCAACTGGTCTCCGGTATGTCAATTTTTCGTACTGAAGTCTTGTTGTGATCCACAAACCAGGCAATTATCTCCCGTCTTGCCTGCAGTGTACACTTACCCAGCCCTCCACAACATATTGACATAGAAGGCAGGGGGGAAGTGAAAGGGGAAAGGGGAGGAGTTGATTAATTCTTCCCAATAGCTGTAGGACATTAGTCCTTTTACCCTTCCAACTGAAATATTTCAGCTTCCATGGAGTGATTTACTGCACCAACCCACCCTTAAGGACGACAAGTAATCACGTTGTTCTTTAGTAACACGGATTTGTCACCTTTCCTCCACTGTCTTGTAATACAGGACTATCTAAAGCCATAAGTGCTGGAGAGCGTTTAAGGCTGTGAAACTCCTCATGGTGCAGCATTAGGCGTCTAACTCTCAGTTAAATAATTAAACGCCTCTTTTCCTCCCTCAACACGCTGGTCACCTCTGAACATTTCTTGCCGATTGTCCCTTGCCATCCTTGTTGCAAGACAATGATGTGACTTCCAGAGTGAGTAATCCCACCAATGGCAACAGAACCGTTAAACTACTCGTGTTCTCTTTGCAGGTACGGGCTTCTTGGCTTGGCCAAATCCCCATATGACAGAGCTGTCACATAGTGTACAGCCACGACTGACTTTAAAGTGCAAAAGGAGAGAGAGAATGGGAGAGAAAGGAATGATAATGACAGATTAATTTCCTATCAAACAAGACAGATTATAAAGGATAATGTTTCTCGGACCTTTGCAAATGCACTATTTTGTAGGAGTCTGAATGTAAACTGATATGAGGAAATGCAAACTGTTACAGAAAGTTCTGCTGTTTGGCCTGCTTGTTCAGTGGGCTCACATTTTGTTCTTTACGGGGAGAAATTTGGTTGTTTGCCTTGGAGTTGATTGATTTTACTCTGAAATGTGAAAATTACAAATAATGTCACAAAAACCTCTTATCTGGGTTTTGTAAATATTAGACTGCTTGTCCTTGGAGCACTTGTGACTTCTCCCAACTATTCTGCACATGTGAACGCTTCTTAGAAGAAAGTATAAAAATATTTTGTTGATTCTCAGCACTGCTGACAGTTTAAATGTCACCCTGCAATAGCCCTCATCGGTACGGTTATCATATCTCTTTGCCCATTTTAATCAATAACAATTCAGCTAAATAAGTCATGCATCAGTTGGGTATAACCACATTGAAATTATATGTGGAGAAAAATATAAGGTACTCAACTGGAATATGTTATAGGTAACTCTAGTCTTTATAATCATGTTCTATCGAGTGGGTGAATCAACTTTTCTCCAAATGATACCCTACTGACCACAGTGCGTTGTCAATAGGTTATTCTGCTGTGTTGCTGAGATAAACAGCATGAATTTTGTCATACCGAATTCAGTATCCAAATATGACAAATACAATAAATGGCCAAACAATTTGCAGGTGATTTATTCTATGAATTGCAAGTTTGTATGTGAATTGTCAACTACTGGAACATTGTTTTTCTTTCATATGCTACCTGTTGAAAATATTCTGATGTTTTAAAAACCATTCTTCGTTTGCCATTTGCTCAAGATTAGTTAATTGCAAATAAACTAAATTAGAATGGATTTTGTTGGATTTTGGCTCATATTTCCTGTTTCAGTATAGTAACAGGTTGATCCTGAGTTTAGTTATGGTTTATAGTACAGATTTTTATTATTAGAAATGTAGATTTCACTTTTTTTGCAAATTACCTGAACCTTAAAATCTTTCATTTGGGCAAACATTCCTGCCAATAAATCATTCACTAGAATGATCAGATAAACTTTACATGAAATATGTATGAACAGAGTTGAAATGAGTTTATTTAAGAGCTGGAATGAGTATTTGTAGACAGCTTTCTGAAGCATTCATCCAGCACTACTGAAAGTGGCATAATTGTTGAATAAAAAGAAATGACACCTGCTAAATGTAGGGCTGACAGCACACTGGAAGAAAACTATAGAAGATATTACTGAGATGGCAAAACTTTTCATGGAAAAAAACCCCACCAAACAATTAATTCATTGCATATGCCATGCTGCGAATGTTCCTACTTGTCTGGGCAGACACAAACTCGTGTTTTTAAAAGGGGAGTTAAATTCAGAAGGAAAAACGCATGGTGGAGTTGTCATAAAAGCCAGTAATTAAAAATGGAGAGATGGAAGATTGTTTGATAGAATTGTGAATTTCCAGGGTGTGTTCCAAAGTAGGTTTATTCAGTCATTGGTTCTTTACAGAAGCGCTGATTTCACATTCAACATGTTCGCTCTTGTTTCTGGAAAAAAAAAGAGAAAAGACTGTTTTGTATATTTACATTATTTATATATTTACATTATTTATATATTTCCACTCTGGATTTGTCATATTCCTCCTTTTAAAACAAGACAAAACAAAACAAAACCTGGTGATTTTGTGAGTCTTCAAAGCCTTTTACAGACATTAACTAGTTAAATTTCACAACACCCCTCTGAGGCAGAAAATTAAGTATTAAAATTCTCATTTGTTGGATAAGGAAACTTAGGGACAAAGGTTAAGTGATTTACTGAGGCCACCGGAAACAGCATAAGCAGTGGAGTTCTTCCAACCCATTCCTGTGGCTGGTAACACAGGACAAAGTTGTAAAATATCACACTCTTCACCCATAGTCTAGCTTTTTACTCCTTCCCCTTCCCACACAGATGAAAAACACTTTCAGTGAAGCACTATTCCGTATAAAGTACTGGGATTTCTATTTCCGTCATCATTTTACTTCAAACAAACTGATTTTTCACTCTCTTGCTTAAAAGGCTAGACTATCTTACAGACAAGTTAGTCTTCCTCTCAGGAATATAAAAGTGCCGATGGATACCGAAAACATGGCCACTACCGAAGTGCCCAAGAGCCACACTAACACAGACCACAAACGATGGCTCCACAGCTCCCTCGGCGCCTTTGGAACAATGCAAGCCAAGTCATAAGTTGAACCAAATGGCAGTTTTCCCATGTAAAATGTCATTCCATTGAAAACAGCTTCTGAAACAAAATTAGTTTGAGACTTTTTTCCAAATATTTTAGACTGGAAATTTTGAAATCAGATTAAATTTCTGTTTTCTGACTGAAATGTTTATGTGTGGATTTAAAAGAACAATATTAATATTTTAAATCAGATTCCCCCTTCCCCCCCTTTCTTCCTCTTATCTTTACCAGGTTACCAATAAAATGGATACACCCTGGATATATTTCTGTTATTCTTACCTTCACCTGTCTTCCGCCCTTCTTCCATTAACGTGTTCCTTCATTCAATTTTCAAATTTCCTTGACTTTGAAAGAAAAAGTAAAATAGTGTGAGTATGCTACCACATATCCTGAAACACTGAGAAAATGGTGAAAAAATGACAAAGGTGGAGAGAAGGAAAAAAGCTGAGATTTCATAAATCAAAGAATGTTTTGAGTCAAAGTGACTTAGAACAAAAATGTCTCTTCCAAGTACATTTGAAATGATTTTATTTTTTTTCTGTGTTGAAAATTCCCCCTGAAACTTTTTTGAATGGGAAAAGGTGAAGGATATCTCGGGCAGCCTTCTCCATAGAGAAACCTGAGATATTAGGTGGATGGGAGAAACTTCACAACACCTTTTAAAGCACTTTTAATATATTCACTAATGATCACTTTCATTTTTCTGCATTCAGCTAGCTCAGTTTGTTTATGTAGGGTACATTGAGAAAAATCAGTTGTCAAGAACTTAATTGTGTTGTAGTCTTTATATAAACTTGCTCTAACAGGCCAAGCTTACTTGAAAAAATTCCCTCCCCTTTCTGCAAGCATCTTTAAAATACACAGTTTGTGTAAGCAGTGTGCTTTGTTAGACGGTTAAGGCTGCCTATAAGTAGTCTTTTCTGAGCAGGAGCTGGAGACAGACCGTAACCTCTTAACTGGATGCAACCTGCACCCAGACAGCTGAACCATTCTGTGAGGTGGCACTTACGTGATAAAAGCACAGAAACGTGGGGCTATACTGAGAGGAGCTTGTAACAGACATCCTGGCAATCCCCAAAACCACGGCTGGGCTTGCACGCCTTTCAGTAGTGGCCAGGGCTGCCCCCATGCAGGCAGGGACTTGTTGGGGCCTGACTTCTCTGAGAATATCTCATAGGGTGCATAGTCCCCCAGTTCCTTCTCCTGTAGCTTCTAAGAGGCACCGAATGCCACTCACAACACATCTTCAGTTTCTATGGAACATATGCAGATCTGTCAACAACAAGTTAAAAATATTTACTGGAAAAAAATGCTTTCTTTTCACAGAAAATTCCATTTTATTTCAGCTCATTTGAAAAGCGTGTTTCTTGAATATATTATCACAGCAACAGGCCAAATAGGACATAAAGCTTTCTGTCCTTGATGGAGCTTCCCTGCCATGGCATTCACAAAAATTTATGTTAAATAACAGCAAATTCCTTTAAAAAGCAGATTCATTTAGGTTTACCACCAACAGAAGAATTACCTGAAGCTCACATGAAGCACTTGCTAATGCCTGTGTTGATTTAATCCAAAGATGTAGGTTAGTTTTAAAAGGTAATTGGAACAACTTGCAACACAGGCCAGAAAAATGCAGCAGACTTCCGTCTGTACTTTGCTTCGATCTGGTATTATTAAATGGACCTTCGTGTGAGCACCCTGACCTATCCAGAACTCCCAATGGCTTTCAAGATTGACAGTAATGCCAGGGAGAAGCTTATGAATCAGGGCAAATCTGCTAAGGCACGTAAACCCTTTTTTCAATAGTGCCTCAAGCATTCAAGCACAGACCTTGGAAGGGATCTTGGCAGTAATAAATTTTCTAAAGACCACAGCCTCAATCCCTAAGTTGCCCAGTCTTTGAAATAACCTACCCTGCCAGGGGTGTTAAGAGTCTACAGGATAAACAAGCTTAAAGTGCTTTGAGATCCACAGACAGAGTGTGCCACACGAATATAAACTACAAATACATATTTCCTTGACAGCTCCCAAAAGCATGCTAAAAACATGACTCAGGACTCTACTGAGAAGACCTTATAACTTATAGAAAATGGACAGTGATTGCAACAGTAAGGCTGTGTTTTGTTTTGCTTGGGGTTTTTTGTTGGTTTGGTTGTTTTTTTTTCTTGTAAGTACAATGTTACAGATGATGGCCTTCCACTGAGCTGCTTTGTGTCCTTATAGTCAAAACGCCAGCCTAATTCAGTACTGGGGAATTATTATTCCCAGGGCGCCATGGAGTTAGTGTGGTCAGTGAAGAGCCTTGACTGTGCTGCCCAAGCTTTAAAGCAGTCTCTCGGTTGTTCACACTTGCGCTAGACCACTCACAAGTGAGTCCTATAATTTAAGGTCTCTGAAAAAAGCCTTATATGGTTTTGACCTGCCCTGACTGCACCTCAAGGGCAGGGTTACTATGCTTTAACTAAACATTTCACTTATGAATGCCTCTGCTGTTATCTAAGTTGTTGAGATCATGCTGAGGAGGGAAACCAGGAGAATAAAGTGAAAAGAGAACAAGACAAGAATGTGGGAATAATGGTGAGAGATAAAAAGAGTATAAAAACAGAGCAGAGAAATCGAATGGCAAGAGATGAAGAGGGATAAAGCATGCCTGGAAAGGGGCAAGTCACACAAGGCATGAAGAGGGAGGTTATTTTGGAAAATGCATTGAACCCACCTCCATTTCTATTTACAAGCTGATTCAGCAGTGCCTGTCATTCAGATCATGTCTCAACAGCAAAGGAATTGTTTTGAGAAGCAAATCATAAAACCAACAGGTGCAGAGAACATGCTGCTGCTGCTATGTTTGAAGAAAAGAAATTACAGGTCTCACATTTAACGTGAACTACAAAAAGTTGAGGTGGAAGAAATTGCTGTAAAAATAAAAGTGAGCAAGCAAGCACCTATGCCTACAGTGGCTTGGGTTTTTTTCTTGTGTGTGTGTATGTTTGAGTGTATGTGTGCACTTGCCTTTTCTTCTTTTTTTTTTTTTTCTAAAATCTACCTCTCTCCACCCTATTTCTCACTGGTTTCTCTAATGAAAGGTAGACAGAATCTACCTTTTTTCTCTCATTATTTTAAATTACATTTTCTGAGCTCCCTAGGGACTTCCTGGCCACAAGAGTCCTATTCATTAAAATGACTGTTGTTATTATTATTATTATATTCTTACATTAATAGAACTGTGAATGCTGTGACTGGAAATCCAGAATGTCTCAGCCCACACGTTCGGGGCAGCAGAGCATGTCTGCATGCAAGGGAGTGCAGTTCACCTCGTTAACTAGCCCATCTTTAGCCTTTTCTGCTGCAAACCGGCACAGATTTTATGTGAGCCGTGTTTCTCCAGGGGCAATAACAACAGTCGCCAGGTGCCAAAATAATGCCGCCCCACAACTCCCCGCCCTTTCGCCGCGCTCCCTGGCAAGCACCCACGCACTCGCACGCCCCTCGGGCAGGGGACTCTGGGCTGAGCCCGCCAGCCAACTCCAGAGGTAAGGCGGCGAGAGGAAAGCTCGCAGGAGCTGCAGTTAGCCAACTGCCATATGCCCTGACAAAGCTACCGACAGCAGCGGCGAGCCCAGGGAGTGCTTTTATCATTAGCCCCTCACCCAGCAGTGGAGGAAACTCATTTAGCCCCATGCTGGACTTTCATTAGGAGCGACTTGCATCAGATGGTCGCAGCGTTCTGGCACTGGTGTCGCCTGGTCCGTTGCTGGGGACGTGGCCATATCTCACCCCGGCAGGGATCCTCAGATTTGGAGTGGCTCTTCGTCGACAGATGCCAAGACAGCAGCAGTAGCAGTGACAAAGGCAGCTTGGCTCAGTGCTATCTTTTATGCTGGCATGTTGCAGCTCTCAACTCTTCTGAGGCGGCTTTTTACAAACCACTTATTCCTGTTAAATCTAAGACGGAGAGTCGGGGAGTCTGTATGGATGGGGAGAAATAAAGTAAAATAAAATATGCCTGAAATTATCACTTGAAGCTAAAGCAAACAGCAAAGAAGCTGTCACTGACAATCATTATTTCTAACCTCAGGACTGTAATAAAAAATCAATGAAGCGGGAGATGTCAATATTCTAGTAAAAAAGACGTGATACCACTACCCTCCCCTTCCAACATCCTAGCTACTTCTGTTAAAAACATACAAAAGTGGAAGCATGGGTGTCAGAACAGAAACGTTTTTCTCTTTCCAGAAATACACCACCATTTCAGGACCACTGTTTGTATTGCTTGCAGGAGAAGATTTTCAAGGAGGAGAGGTGAATCAAACCAATATTTTTCAACACTGAGCTGTGAGCTCTTTAAAGTCCCGAGTGACTGCCAAATGTGACTAAAAAACACCAAAACCACGAAGAACCAACAAAGGCAGCAGAGCACCTTGACTGTTTTCATTGCCTTCCCGCCACCTTCCCAAACATGGATGTTTGGTATTTAAATCCCTCACACTTTTTGCAGTGAACTACCTCACCATACAGATACTTCACAAACTGATATGGGCTAACAAAAAACCTCCTAAATAAATCTCTTGATTTTATCAGCATGTTTTAATGAACTTGTGTGTTTAATAAAAAACAAACACACCCAAAGTAGAAAATGAGCTTTTTTTAAAAATCTGTCATTTCCCTCCCTTACTTTTCCCATCACCATGGCAGAAGGCCGTCCCACACTGTTTATTGGGTTCGCCTTTGGGCAAGGCAGAATACCAGTAGCTCCCTTTTACAGCGAGGGAACCAAACAGCAAGAAAGCGATGAGGTCCTGGCTTCTTCAGCAGAAACTACAGTCCCAACTCACACAGGCAGAGGGGTGGATAGAGCAGGTGTGGAGCTCAGGTGCTGCGGGGCACGGGACGAGGCAGGCGGGAAGCAGGGATGGGAGCTCGGGGGAGAGGCAGCTCGCCTCACGTTAACTAAACTCTTCCCCACCTCAGGTGGGGGATCCACAGCCCAGCAACCCCTCCCGACACTGCAGTTTTTCACTCCCAAAAGGGGCCAACTGGCCTTGCCGTTAAACCAGTTTTAGGCCTGTACAGCCCAGCTGGCACATACACCCTGCGGACATGAAAGCCCACCCTCGTCGCATGGGCACCCCTAATGCCCACGTACCACTGCAGCTGCGACTAGTGCCTGCAGCCGGGTGCACTCCACCAGGCCCCACTGACCCAAAAATACGGTATTTTTAATTCACGGTTTTTACAGCTTTTCTGTAAGCCGGCCACCGTTGGGGTGGGTGGGCCAGCCTGCCACGCTGGTGACTCAGCGCCAGCCTTTTGCAAGCCGTCCTGCCGCTCCTCTCATCAGAAGAGCTCACCCCCAAGAAGCAACCAGCAGCTTTCCTCATGCCTCTTATTTTTTTATTTATTCCCCCCCTCCAAGCACACGCCTTGCCGAGGGCCCGAGGCAGGCGAGCACAACGCGACAGCCGTGCCGGCAGGGCCTTTTGTGTGACCCCGCCGGCGGCCTCCTCTCCCTTCCCCCGCCAGCTGGACACAAGCGCAGGCACGAAGGACGGCGGCGAACGAAGCCGCAGCGCCGGACAAGGAAGGCGCAAGGCTCTGGCCGCGCTCAGCGCTGCCTCATGCCGGCCCGGCCCCCCGCCGCCGCTGCCGCGGGCCTGGCCTAGGCCGGGCCGGGCCGGGCCGCACCGCCTCCACCGCCAGCCCCACGCAGGTGGGCGGTGTTGAGGCGCCACCTACCGGGCGGGAGGCGGCGGCCGCGGCCCCTCCAAGCGGAGGGGTGGGGGTGTGTAGAGATCTAAATCTATAGATGTGGCCATACACACCCCTATATATGCATATACAGAAATGGGCCTGCCTGCGGGGCCGGCGTGGGGAACGGCAAAGGTGGGAGGGTTGTAGAGAAGGGCCGCCGCCGCGTTAGGGGCTGGGCGGCAGCCGGTGGGTCGCGGTGGGGGGGCACACACACAACATGATTCCTGGTTTTAATTGCTTCCATTTGGCCTCTGCCGGAGTTGGGAGCGACATGGACGTAAGCGAATGTGTCCTGACCACAGGAAGGAACAATGTTAAACATTTTAATTGGACGGGGAGTGAAACAAAGTAAAAGCAGAACAATGAAGACCAAATATAAAGAAAGGAAAGCTAATTAATGGAACATTAACATAAGAATTTAATGCAACCAGGCTGAATCTGGTTTGCAGCACGAAAAGAAGGGAAACGGCTCTATTGTCCTGGAAAGAAGTGAGCGCAGCCCGGCACCCGGCCTTTCGTACAGGACACGGCTGCTGTGGCCTTGAGCGGGTGGCTTCCAATGGAAAGAGGCTTTTAAGATTCAACATCTTTAGGAAGCTGTGAACCAACCTATCTGGGCTTGAAATCCGTGGAAAGGCCCGGCACGCCATCATTCAGTGTAGTCATTAACCCTCCGTAAGCAAAGTGTTGCTGCCGGTATCTTCAAAACTACTCTAAGTAGAAACACTTCCCATAGATCTAGCCGTGAAATTAGACGTGTTTTGAAAGGGGCCATCCCATTGCCAGGACACAGTTTTTCGCCCAGCCTGTACTTGGTTATTCCTGCACCCAAAATGTGGGTATTTCACTTAGTGTGAGGGTCCATTTGCCTCAGGCACGCTCTGTGGTCAGGGGAGAGGTGAAAAAAAGGATGCAATGCTAATGCCAAAATTTGAGGGCGGAAAAGAGCCACCCTCTGCCACTGACCCACTGACCACAGAGGGATCCCAGGGAGATCAGCCGGCTGGTTTAGCTGGTCGGTGTTGGGTTGTAGAGCTGCCACTGATAACTAATTTCCTCTCAAGCACCTCTGCTAAGCTCATCATAAGTCACATTCAAGTATGTGTTTGTCTCTCTGCAACTCCAGGTGATAGCAGATTAGAGTACAAAGCCCATTAACTAGGAGGAAAATTTTCAAGTAAACTCTTTCCTATTCAAATAATACCTTTATGACTTTCCCACAGTAGCATGAGGCATTACATGGTATGTGCATGAGCAGAAGAAATGGAGGTCGGGTTAAGGATTCTTTCATTATTTGGCCCAAATGATGTCTCAGCTTCCATCATGGTTGGTGCTACAATGAAGTTTGCATTACATAACCTGAACTTTAGTCAAATTTGCAGACCTGTTGATGACACTGAAGTAAATGTAAGCAATTTTAGGGGAAGGCATTCACATGTCACGAGATACGTATTTTAACCAGAATCTTGCAGGTCTTAGCAGACTGTGACTAGTTTAGTTAAGTTTCCATAAATCAAAGCTAAATGCAGAGAGTATGAATATCAAAAACTTATCAGGCCAGGTATGCCAGTGTCTGGCAAGTCTGGCCAAAATTTGCAAAATGGATCAAAGAGCCTCACTCAGCATTTAGGACTTGCGTGTAGATCATAGTCATGCTAGTGGGGGTTTTGCCATTGCCTTCACTAGGAGACAAAGTCATCCTTTCTCTGGGGAGGCAGGAAACAAGAAGAGTCACCCTTGTATAACAGAGAATATAGGGTTTTCTAATATACATTGCAGGCTCTTGAACAAAGAGGGTTTTTTCATGTTGTTTTTTAAAGCAGATAACTAGCTAGCCTCATTAAGTAGGTATGCAAACAAGTCAATAAAGCAAGTAATATAGCATAGCTGGTTTTTTAGTCATCTTAATACGTATTTATGCTATGTATGTACATAGCAAATGCACTGCAGACTTGAGAAAGTACTGCTAGTGAACAATTACATGGTAAATTTCACTGGAAGTGAATCTCTTTAAAGTTGTATCATACTTTCATAAACTTCATTGTGATGTTTAGACCTAAATGTTTCCCACTGAATAGTAGGACCTTTTCCTAATGCCACTTCAGGAATAAATGTTAGGTTGTTTCTGCAATGGATAGATCAAAACTTGAAGTCGTAAATGGTTTGGATGCATCTGAGCCATACCTGACTTTTGTCTAATACTAGATCTAGGCCAGGGTCAAACTAACCTTCCCCCAAATCTACAAAACTTTCAGCCTAAAAGCTGACTCACCAAACTTTATAAAATTTTAAATCCAGAAACATATGTAGTTCTGATTCTTTCAGCATTATCGTCCTAATGCACTATGTCTGGATATGGGAGGGATCTTTAAGCAGTGGAGACCAATTTCATTAACTTTTTCGTGTCTCCCATCTTGTAGTTTATTGCATCATATATATCTGCATTATATAACATTTTATGTAAAACTCAGTAAAACTTAATTAAAATAAGCCATTGATCAGGGAAACCAAAGTGAATACAGATGGCCAGATTTTTTCTGTTTCTACTGGAAATCTTAATCCACCAAAATTAATGCACTATCACAGAAGTCCTGCATTTGCTCTGCTACTCTACATCTTCCAGCCATATCTAAAGGCTGTTCCAGAAATGAGACTAATTAACACAGCCCTTGTCTCTTCCTTTCCATCATCTGAATGAATGAAGGAGGGCGTGCAAAACTATTTGGAATTATGGCCTTGTCAGGACCATTTTTTATGACTCAGGGTTAGAGGATATGCTAATGAAAACAGCTTTCAAATGTGCAGAGCTTGGAAACCCATTCTTCAGAGGTTTGCCAGGTCCACCTTCCACTCTCCCGCTATCCACAAACTCTCCCCTCAAGCTAGCCAGTGGAAGATTGCTTCGACCATCCCTCTCTTCCAAGTGCACTTGAGATGGTTGAAGACCAGACCGATTATCCTGATGGCAGCAGGAGAAAAACTCCTGTGCTTCTCAGAGGAGCTGGGTCTACTGCATGTGAGCAAATGGGTGATATAAGACAAGCTGCTTTTGAGCACCACTGCTACGGTCTGGTGACAGCAGAGGCCAATTGCACGTAGCATTTTTATCTTTTTTCTTACCTATTAGAGGAAAAATATCTGTCTGCTAAATATTACTCTTCCTGGTATAGAAGATCAGACCAAGAAACACATCATGCCAGAATGGCTAGATGACACAACAAATCAATGTGGCAAATGTAAAGATGATATCCATTGAAGTCCAAATGGGAGCACATCTGAAATCTGAAGTGCATTGCATCAGTGGTCTCTTCTGGTGCAGGATTAAAGCTTTGGGGCCCAGATGGTCTCTTGCATGTAAATATAAAAGTGCTAGCAAAAGTCAGAAGGGAATAAACTTCCTTCCTGGAGCTGGTCATGTGCATAAGTAGTAATTCCAATCACTCCTGGAGACCCCATGGTATTAAAACCTTCCTTCCAGACCAGATCAGACCCTCACTTTATTCTCGACTGAGGATTATAACAATATTCAGGTACAAGGATATCTGGTAGGGCAGAGGGCCTGGCATCGCATCCCTACAGGCAGCCCAGCTCTAATGAGAGGCTCTTCCAGGCCCCATTGGAAGCAAACTGTTTTGGTAGTTGTTTGGCATTTTCCTTAGCACATGCTGTGTACCATAATGTTATCACAACCTCAAGGTATGAAAATGCAGCAACAATGGAGGCTCTGCAGTGGCTCCGTGGAGAGTAATAAAATGCCAGCAGTAAGAAACAGGAGGTATGCATGCAAGTATTCATCTCTGGCTAATTCTGTTGACACCCAGTAGGGCGGATGCATGAGCATGGAAGATGAGGGACATACTCAGGCGAGACACTATCCAGTACATCATTAATAGCTGATGTACGTGGCATCTTCTCTTACAAGACAGACAAGCAGAAGAAAGGTTCTCAGAAATAGTTATCTATATTAGGGATGCAAGTAATAGTAGGTAAACTATAGCAAACTAAATATGCAAATAGTAGTGGTTAAACTATGTTCAAATCCAGAAAAGGTAAAGAGACTATAGGAAACATTACACTCTGGAAGGAATGTCTGTGGTCTTCGAGGTTTTCTCTCAAATGGGCCATTGACCCGTGACCATTAGAAAATGCCTTTCATTTCCTCAGCCTAGCTCTACTTCTGTAACTGGTAATGGACACTGAAGCTGCAATATTGAGGACAAATAACAGATTTGCAAATACATTTTACCGTGTCTCTTTAAACATGGGGAATAAATAGAAGGCATGCAGTGAAGGCTAACATATTGTTAATACTTTTCATCAAAGTGCCACCTTCACTTTTATGAATGAAATGTAGCAATGAGGCATGTGTGTATGTGTCTCTCTGTGTGTGTATTTGCATGAGGTATCTATAAATACCCCTTCAAGAAGGACATACTGAATGGGCTTTCCAAGATGCTGAAATAATTCAGTATGGTATTAAGCCCCAAAATACCAAGTGATCACCACAGACATAGATTCCAACCTTTTTTTTTTTTTTAATGCATTAGAGGTGATTTTGCCAGTAAGTATGCTTTCTTTACAATTTCCTAATAGAATCATTTAATTTGCATATTTTACAGAAAAATCAGGCTATAACAAAGACCTGCCTTGAATGGTTCTAATTTAACAGCTTCTGGAATTTATTTGTAGAAATCTGGAAGGATTTTGAATGCAATGTGGTTTTGTCAGAGCAAATAAAGGTATGTCTTAAATGATATTTGGCAGCTAGCATCACCCAAACTTGCTTGTCATTCATGATTCAGAGGAGCTGGATGGATGAACCCTAGGATTCATCCCATCCCCTTCCTGCCTTCTCTTCATCCTTCATCTTTCCTCCTCCCTCCCAAAACCCAGCCTTTTTCAGCTTGGAGGTGGAGGTATGGAAGTATCGACTTTCCGTGCTCTACAGCTTGAGCCAAGTGTGCAGTCTCAGGACTGCGTAGATTTACTGCGAGGCTGAAAGATCTTTAGCTTGCCACGCATTAATCCCAGCTGGTGTGATACATGGTTGCACAGAGCTATGCATTTAAATGGGAACTGCATCTGCTCCTACAAGAATCAGCAACCATCTTAGAGAAGGGGAGCACCTTAATTTCAAGATACAGGGAAAGCCAGGGAGGGATAGTCATTGCTGATATAGATGCTAGAGTCCTACAGGCTGTGGGCTAACAGTGAACAGTGAGGTACCTGAGTGAATTTCTGCTTTCCCAGAAAGCATAAGCAACCAGAAGTTCCCACATGAAATTCCTCCAGGACTCCACATGACATTTCATTGGGAACCACTAATAATTTTCAAAATGCAAAAATTCTTGTCTGCCAAGTAGTCAATATCTTAGCAAGGTTTCATGCAGAGCTGAAAGCCTACTTCTGAAAAAAAAAAAAAAAAAAGAAAAAAAAAAAGAAGGAAAAAAAAGATAAAAAACCAGATGAAGCCTACAAAAATTAGAGCATAGTTTGAGCTTCTCCTTTCATGTAAAAGTGGTAGCAATGGGAGAAAGAATATGGGGAAAAAACAGATGTATACGTGGCATGTAAATTCAGGACATAGTGATGAAAGCATCTCTGCATGTTTTTATATGGTTCTAACGAAAAACAATTGCTAATAAGAAGTGACTGGTTAAATTGTGTCAATGACCAGTCCTATTCTGCATGTTCTGCTGAAGCCAGGCACCCTCTGAGGACAGCTGGAGCTCAGCCAGAATGACATGACCGTCGTCAAGGTCATAGGTCCTCATGTGCCAAGCAATACAGTCTGGTTCCTAATCTTTACAAGCTCTCTTTTTCCATGGGGAAGCAAACTGGAATACACTCAGTTGGACAGGTTAGTATTTTTAATCCTTATCTCCTTTTGATATAAAAATAAAGCTACCAGTTATTTTTTGTTTCATTATTAAGCCCTTGGTTTTTACAAGGATTTCAGAACTTGGCCTAGATTAGAAACAAAAATAGTAAGAGCTCCTTTTCACAAGAAATAAGATTTAAAGGTATTAGGGGGTATATGCCCTCCTTTTTAGGAAACAGCACAGGGAGTTCTTTTTTTCTGACCGTGAAAAAAATCAACTACAGTAGCTCAAAACATGTTTTTTCTTTAATTTTTGTAAAAGCTCTTTGTAGTAATATTCCACTAATACACACAGAAGAGAGTCCTTTCACAGCCGTTTCTGGCTAAAATTGGACTTGCTATGAATAGTTGGTATGCAGCCCAGTGCAGGGGGATTGGACTGAATGTTGAGACAGGTGTATTTTTGGCTCAGCTGCTGCCCCAGTATGTAATTGTGGTCTCTGCATCAGTTTTCCCTCCTACCCTAGCTTGTCTGTTCTACTTAAACAAAAGCTTTGAGTTTTAAGACATGACGTCCTACTGTATATTTGTAAGTAACCATACCCAAAACAATGGTTTGTACTTGAATCCTTATGCTCTGCTAGCATTGAAATAACAGCAGCCTTTCAATGGTTGCCTCTTCAGGGGAGTTGGGCAGCTTTGACATCATGCTTTAATCTTAAATTGGGCTTTGTTCAGAGCTGTAGCAGTCAGGAACAAACTATTATGTGTGGGCATGTGAATTGCAGGAACAAATGGAAATGGCTGCATCCAGGAGTCTGGAAATCATTATGTTCCTGCCATTGCAGGCAGCCACATTGTACAGTTCTTTCCAGAATCAGAGCCTCAACTTGGAAGGCCACTAGACTCTCCAGATTTTGCAGAAAACAAAACCTGGCTGATTTTTTGGAGGTTTCTGACAGTTGTGATTCCACATCCTGAGCCGGTGCCACTGCTGACTGTTCAGTGGCCTCATCAGTCTCTGGCACTGCTGCCAGCCAGTTTCCCTTCCATTCCTTGGTGCTGGCAACCACATTCTGATGCAAGACTAAATCTTTCTCCTCAGTGACAGTGTTTTTTGGAAACAGATGAGGTGCCAGACAACATCAGACCCGTGGCTCAACTACTGTAGCACCTGCTGTCTGGCACTCTGTCATGGAAGTAGTTCTCATCTTGGTCTCTAAGTTAGAAGAATTAAATGTTCACACCCAGCTTTGTGTGGTTTAATCTGTCTTTCAGAAGAAAAGTGCAATAGCTTTGCATATTCTTATTACTCTTCAGAGAAATTTCCTCTTCAAATTCCATGTCTTCTGGCCCTCATTGCTTTGGCACATTTCAATGTGAGGTGCATCTGTTATCTTGCAGTTCAACCAGGGGCTCCCTTCTCCTTGCACTGAGGCATTCAATCTAACGCCTCCAAACCTTTCTCTAGTCTTATGAATATACACTATGTTCCCGAGTCTAATTTTAAAGGGAAAAGTTTATTTCCTCCTTAGATGTTTGAGTTACCTGAGACGTGTCATCATGATCCTCTTTCTATAAATATTCTTTAATCCTGCAATATTCTTTTGAAGCATGTGACCATATACAGCAGCTGAGATCAGGTATTGCTAGTGATTTGTGTAATGACATTCCATTATTTCCCATATTACTGTCCAGCCCATCTCTAATTCACCCTGGCTGCCTTTTATTCACAGGTAATGCAAAATGGCAATACTGGTCACTGTTTCTCTAGCAATTGTCTGGATCTGTTTTGTGCCTCATGTCGTCATTATTAAAGGCAATAAATGAGCCTAGTGGGCTTCAGAAAGCCCAGTTTAGTACGCGTAGTATTTGTTTCCACACACATGAAGAGTCAGCTTGTCCACAGTCTCAGTTTTGCTGCACAAGGCTAGATCACTGCACAGGGAACCCCTCTCTCCTGCTTCTTCTCTTGTGCCTTCTGTAAGCAGGGAACAAAGATAACCACAGGACTCCCCATTCAAGGGAGCACAAAGTCCACTTGCCCACAAAAGGCCCCGGAGTTATCAAACATCTTGCTTCTGTAAAGGATGCCAGGCAAGCCAGTTATATAGGAAATAGCCTGCCAGGTCAGGTCAAGCAACAGGCCCTCTACAAACGCTTCAGAGATGGTCTTTCTGACCTGGTCCATACTATAGCTGCAGCATGCACTTGCAAAAAAAATTCCATTCAGACAAGCTGGCCAAGTGACCTGTGGCAATACTTGTCACGACCAAATTCCCTGGCTCTAAACCACGTAATATTTTTGCTATCCCTCCCCCATTGGTATCCCATAGGAAATATATCTCTTTTTTCTGTGAACTCAGCCCATCATCGCAAATAAGTTCTTTTCCCTTCTCTTCATCCACTCTCATCTCGTAACACAGCTGATTCACAAGTAAATAAAGTAATTCCAGCTACAATTGCTACTGCGGCCTGCTCATTCATTCCTAGATTTTTACAACTTAAAGGGCCATTTGATTACCTTATCTGGACATGAAAAATGCCATGCAAATTGCCTGCAGTTGACAAAATGCAGCGAAAAAGTGAAAGACCAACAGAAAGACTGGTTTATCAGTAAGTTGGAAGATAAAAGACAGCTACTTTACTTTTATACTGACAAAATGTACATGCTGTCTAAATGGACAATTTAACTTGGTCTTGAACTTCTGAAAAAAATCTTCACACGTGTGAAAATTCTGGTTGCTTCATATTTGAATTCCTGAGCTTAAACTTTGCTGTTCCAGGACAACTGGGCTTAAGCCCAGGAGCCTGGCATTCTCTATCTTCCCACATCCACATAAAAAGCAACTGGGACTCCAGTCTTGCACTGGAGACTCTTAACTGTTCTGCATGCATGGAAGAGTGAGTCCCAGAAGCCAAGCTGATGGAAATAAACTATTCTGCCAACAGTGTACAAGAGTTTAGTGCACAGTCAGCTGTGTGGTGTGGGTGCATGCCTGCCTAAGGAACATGAGCTTGAGAGCTGTAGACATAGCCAGTAGAAAGGAAAAGAATCAAACAAGAAAAGCATTTCAGGCCTCACATTTTTTTCATAATCATAATGTGGTTGGTTTTGCTACAGAAATTGAACTATTTGCCTCTTTCTCTTCAATGGTTAAAACTACATTTTTGGGAAAGGCTAATAAACTGAACAATAGGACCCTGGAGCCTGCAGAGATTGGGTCCAGTTCGTACAAAGAGAAAACAAAAAACAACCCCAAAAAGGCCCTCGTCTTAAATTTGCCACAACAACCTCATGCCTAGAACCACAGGAGGAGGCCCACACATAGTTTGGCCATTAATTACGATTTTTGCATCGTTTTGGTGATATTTTTTGATGACAGGAGCAACTGGAGGAAATCAGAAAACAGAGCTGGGGACCATTCTGAGTCACTTCTTGCTTTCCCTGTCTCCTCTCAGGGGCTGGCAGCCCCTGGACTTATTTCTGCAATTTCTTGAGCATTTTCCATGAAGTGCTGACTTGCAGCCGGCAGTCTGTATCACTTAGAGCGGTATTCAGCATCACAAAGGATCAAATCCCATAGCTGAATCCAGCCAAGCTGGACTTACAACTTGTCAGCAGTAATCCACTGCGAGCAAGGTGACAGAGTACCAAAGATCAGCATGGCTGGGTGGTTGGCACATGTGTCCCACATTTTTGGGGCACATGTATGACCGTGTGTTACATTAATACACTCTGACTTAGTCTTACGGTAAAGAACTATCAGCCTCATTCAATCTATTCATTGTGGTTGAGTGCTCACCGATTATCTGTAGGAGTGCAAATACAGCTGTTTGTTAGACATGAGACATTCATTTAGCTCTCTGTATTGTCAAATACATTATTAGGTAGTTTATAGTGGGAGAATCTTTACCTCCAGTATGTGTGATGAACCTCATTTGAACCTATTTTGCACCTATTCCATGCCTCAGCTTGCTCTGTGTAATGGGTGGTGATGTGTGTGAGCCAGAAAGAGCTGCTCTTGACTTTCATAAACATACTGAGCTTCCAAGAGTGGCAATTAAAAAAAGAAATATGCATTAATTAATTTCTAATTTCTTACTGGTAAATGCAATGTATTGCATGTTGATTAACAAAGACACAATGTCCATGAAATCCCACAAAACCATTTTTTTCCCAATCATGTTTCAGAAAATGTATTTAATACTTTAATACTTAGTGTTAGAAACAGCTCAAAATCAGACATGACAGTCCTAGAAATCCTAAAGCACTAAATCTGAATTTCTCTGAAGGGATTTTATCTCAGTTTCATATTCAGCATTATTTCTCACTGGTTTATTTGGTGCACATAAAAGTATTAATTTGTTGCCATGCTTAATATGGAAAGTGGTGAGTAGCTGGATTTTGAACTGACTTGTGGTTGCTGAAAATGTCAGAGACTCTTCTTCAATAGTCATTGAAATCTCTAGTTAAACAATGACAGATACATAGCAAAGAAGCAGTTGAAGAAAAGCATGCCTTATGTCACTGAAACAGTACATAACATCACCTCCCTGTGAGGACAGTACTTATTACCTTCAAAGAAATCACTCGGATTTTTCAATAGAAAAATCCTAGGTGCCACAGGATGTGGGATCCTACTAAAGCCTCGCAGGTAGGGAAAGATTCAGATCAGCTGGAGAGAGGCCAGGAGAAAGCAATGAGAACAAGGAGAAACCGAGAGCACATGGAGTGTAAGGAAAGACGGGAAGTCTGGTGGTGGTCGAAAGCAACAGCTGAAGAAAACTAGGGGGAAACATGCTAACAGTCTGGCTATTTACAAAGGAGTGAAAAACATCTTTTCAAGTCCACTGAAGATAAAGGATGAGGTCATTTCAAGTAAGAGAGACTTAGGTTTAGTCTTCAGGGAAAAGCTTTCTTGTGATAAAAGTAATGAAACACTGGGATACATTGCTAAAAGAAGCTGTTGAATTTTACCCATCAGTGGAGATTTTTAAGAACGTGTTGGGAAGATGCCTTAATGTAGGTGTAGTTGTTCCCATCAGAAAGGTGGAAGGACAGACTAGGTGTTCTTCTGAAATACAGGATGCTGAGATACACCCTATTTTCTATGCTTCTGTTATAACCATTGTTTTTGTGGTCTGGGAGTAAATTAACCAGCTTTAGACCTGATGATTTTGGAAGAAAAAGAAAAATCTTAGTTTTTTCACATTTTTTGCCCTTTACTTTTAAATTTTTCTCCTCTCCTCTGTTCTTTGCTTCTGGATCCCTTGTTAAATGAATGCTCTTTGTCTCACTGTTAGATTAACCCTCCAAAATCCTTCTTCCGTATCTGTGCAAAGCTACGTTCTTTGTTTCTTGTGTATTTCCAGAGTATGTCCCTGCAAAGTTATACTACACCCTTGCTTGATTATGCATTGGAATGACCCAGTTTGCAATGACAGAAATAATTCTGTTCCTGCAGAAGATGTCAAGATTTGTTCTGAGCTTCTGATCCCCAAATTAGCAAAAGCAAAACTTTTATTATATGCAGCCTCAGCCATCATCAGCTTGGCAGTTAAAGAGGATTCTCACTCACTGAACTGCTCTGGACTCTTTTAAAAATCAGGCCTATGCAAAAACTTGACGTTATCCACTGCTTTTCCAAAAGACCCCAGAAGTTTTGTTATACATTCCAATAGCAGTAGGACTACTTCATTGTGCTGGGAAAAAATTATTTACCCTCTTTTTTTTTTTTTTGCACGACAGTTCTCATAGAATACTAAATAATGCCAGCAGGATTTAAAATTGAATTCAGAATTATTTTAATTACCTTAAATGTTTTACTTTTTTTTAAACTAAATGCATAAATAGGATCTGCTCAAACATGCCTAGCAGGATGCATTTAAATGCTTCATGCAGATAGGCTGTTCCCTGCTTCCTTGTTTGGTTTGGTTTTCCCTTTCTTGTTTAAAAAAAATCTGGTAGTGAATGAATGAAATATAATTATGCAAATATGCTAAATCCAGTTGATAGGCAGGATGCAGGCAATGCTAAAGCAAAGCTGGTAAGCTGAGGGCAATGTCTACATTTCATCATTTATTAGGGGCCAGCTATGAAAAGGCATTTGAGCACCCAGAGAGAGACAGTCAGTCAGTAATATTTACAAAAACACCTAAGCAAGTTAGGTGCGTTATTTCTGTACAATTTTACTGATGGCAACGTGCATAAATTAGTGGGTGAAATTAGTAAGCAGTGGCACTACAAACTAATCTACTGTGTGATTCAGCAATCCTATGCATTTCTCCGAATGCAAATCCCAAGTGCAAAACAAGTGCCGTACTTAGGCATACATCCACAATCCCATTTTGTAAAATTACTGTATGCTATATGTAAGGAAAGAACATTTTGTACAGTATATAGAAGCTCTACAAGTAACAGTTTTACCTGTTCTTATTGAAATGCTGTAGGAATTTATGGATCATGAGCTATAATTTCAGTGGTAAAACCAAAAGTTATTTCCAAGCCTCTCTGCAAAGGTATGTCATAAATCAGGGCAAAGAGAACATGACAAAGGACTCAAGTAGTTAGCATTTCTCTCCTGGAAGGGACTGAAGAAAAAGTAAAAAGACAAGGCAATGGCACTATTGTTTCTATGTGCGGTTTATGAAAGACATGTTGGTTTTGACACAGCTACTTACAGATGCTAACATTTGTAAAGGGATTTGATCATAAGGATTACATCATAAGGATGCAAGCCTTCTTATGTTGAGCTAGGTTGATAATTATGAACGAATGATGAGGGTGAAGGATTCCAATCAAAATAAACCCTAAACTTTACTATTTTTAGAAGCTTGCTATAAAACTCAACAAATTTGTGCTGGGTCCAGTCTACTGAATAGTCACATTACTGACTTGGACAATGAATTAAAGAGTACAAATAAAACTGGCAGATGGCATCTTTCTAGGAGGGATTCCAAGCACTTGGGAGGACAAGATTAGCACTTGTCGTGATCCTAAAGTGTTACTGAAATAATGCAAAACTAACAGTATGAAATTCTAAGGTGAGCTATGCTTGGGAAGGAAGAAAAGCAACTGAAAACGTCAAATGGCTAAGCAGAAAAAAATCTGGCAGTAACAGTGAATTAAAAAATCTTATACATTTGAACAATATGCTGAGTAAGAAGGCCAGTGTCATTCTGGAGTGTGTTAAGTGGCATGCTGTAAGTAATTGATGGAGATCTTTATTTGGTCCTGTGCAGCAGTAATATGACTTTCGGCTACAATATGCAGCCTGGCTTTAAGCATGGCACTTTAAGACAAGATGCAGACAAACTAGAGTGCAGGCAAGAGCAGAAACACTGCTAAGAGGTTTAAAACCATGACAGAAGGTTGAAAGAAATGGATTTGTTTAGTTTGGAAAAGAGAACACTGAGGAGCAATTAAGTAACCATCTTCTAATAAGTAAAAAGATGTTAAAAAGAATGGTCATCAGTTACTCTCCATGTTCACCCAACACAGGAAAGAAATCACTGGTTTAATTTTTCAAAAGGGAGAAAGAGGTTAGATGCGATTAAATAAGATTAGATTAAATTAGACATTAAAGAAAAACTTTGCAGCTGCAAAAGTTGTTAAGGACTGGAAGAGGCTGCCTAGGGAGCTTATTTAACCTCGTAATCGAAGGCTTCTATGAACAGATTAGACAAAGATCACATAGGTGGTCTGAGTATATTTGACCTTCTCTCAAAGCAGGGAGATTGACTACCTGACTTTTAAAGATGCCTTTCATTCCTACATTTCTATGATGCTGTTGGTAAATCACTTAGAAAATAATATTCTTAAATTATCCTAAATACATAGTTATTTTTTAAGTAACTCACTTTAAAAAAAAGATTCAATGCATTCAGCAGCTCTTATTGATCATGTCAATGTCAGATAGCTCATTTGGGATTTGAGTTCCGGCTTGGAATGCTCCATTTAAAAAAAACCAACAAACAAACAACTAAAAAAACCCCTGGATAAACTTTTCACCTCAGAAAATGAAGGGACAGTTCATCTCCCTTTGAAATAAAACACATGATTTATGTTGATTACAAGAGATTCTGTGTTGTTCAGGGTCAAGATTTGCTGTGTTTCATCACAGAGAAGTACACTTGGATTGTCATCAGATTTGTAAAAATTGCAAGTCAAAGCTAATGGGACTTGCACAGTATGTATGTATTAATAAATACATACACCATTATGTGTCTGTCAATTATATGTTCATTTTAAACATTACGATACATAGGTGGGACACTGTCACATTAATTTGTTTGTGTGTAGAATTTTCAGAGGTATTTCTAAAGGGACTATATATAATCGTGTCACTGAAGCATTGTATCCTCTTAAACTCATGCAGTGGAATAGCATGTTCAGCTAAGCAAATTCTTTAACTTGCACTGTTTGTGATTGCTGATGCCAAAAATCCTGCCAAGGAAGTAGCCTTATCTGAACCTTCATGTCATGACAGATGCTTTGCAAAGATTAACATGTCTGTAATCTACATGCATGCCATTCGGTTTGACAACAGTAGGACTTGAAGAAGAAAACTTTTCCCGGGTGACAACAAACTTTAAATAGACATCAGCAGGTAACATGTTGTAAATATTAGAATTACATACATTTCAAAAGGAGTCAAATAGCCTTTCCTTTTAACATGCAGCCAAGTTAATTCTTTGTAAAATTAAAGTCTAGCTCTTCTGTCTAGCTCTTCTTCAGACCTCGAAACGATCTGTCATGTAGATACCGATAGGCAGTTACAAATGGGTAACAATAACACCATGCAGATTCATGGCAAGAGATACAGCACCCTGCTAAAAATTAGGTTTTATCTCTGTGACTTTTTCAGAACAAGAGCTGCCTCTCCCTCCTTTCTCCCTGTCTTCTCCTCCTCATAGCTGTTGCGGTCAGATCACTTTTACAATAACGATGTTCTCATTGTGAGCATGTGTTTGAGACCCTACTTATATCTTATAGGCTAATGATTGGCTTTGCCCTGCCGAACATGGAGGTGTCAGTAGGTATTAATAATACTGTGAAAGAGATAACAGTATTTCCATAAATTGACCTTCTCTGATGATGACTTCACCCCATTTTCTTCAGTTCAGTTTAATGACTTGAAGAGTGCTCGGTGATGAAACCATTCCCAAGCATAAATTATTCACCACAGGAAAAAAAAGAAGTTCCATTTCGCAATTTTCCATCAGTGACTGAGCCTCTGTAGGTGAATTGTCTTCAGAGGCAGAACAATCCTTCTGACCCTCATAAACTTATTTGCACCCTTTTTTAAAGCAAGGTAACAACAACAAAGAAAGAGTAAATAATAAGTAGAATAAACCATTTCTTCAAAATAAATATTGATCCGTCCATTTCTGCTCTTAAAAAAATGTATACATGTATAAAATGTAGAAGAATACCCATCTTTTAAAATACTTTTACTATAGCTCATTAACAAGGAGTTTCATTTAAAAGATACAAATAGGAAAGATCAAAGGGCTGGACTAGAACCAAACATAAATATTTTAAATACTTAACATTGCATACCAGACACAAATAAACATAGAAGCAAATTATAGCTTGTATTTCTAAAGATAAAAATATATCCCATCTGCATGTTAATATCTGTGTATTCAGTACTAGCTCTCAAGCTATGTTTCTGAAGGGATGATTTTTCTAGTAACTCTCCATTGCTTGTTGTATCACACCACCACATTCACCTGGAATTCGATGTGGAGAAAAAAAATCTCAGCCTTGTTGCAGGAAGAATTTTTCCAGGTGGGATGTGCTGGTATCTGTTACCCTTCCCTGGTGTTGTTCCTAACCTGCTTCCTTGACTTCTCAGATCTGCTGCAGGTGGTGGGGTGGAGCCAGCCTCCTGCTGGATGGCACTGTCTGCCACCCTTGGTGGGAGATGTGCTCAGCGATGAGCCGTAAATTCTCAGCCAGATGCTGAGAAGGGGCACCATACAGGGGGGCCTGTTTGCAGCTCTGAAAGAGGCTTGGTATCAATACCTATTTTCTGACTTATTTTTTTCAAATGTACATTGCAGCCTTAGCAGATTAGAAGTGTGCACCTTTGGAGTACAGCAAGGTCTGTTAAAGCATATACGCTGTCATGAATGAAAATTAGGCTTGAATTTATGCTGTGTATAGGGTCAAAGAGCAGAGTTTTCATTCTCACAGCACAACTTGTTCTTATAATAAGCTAGTACGGGATGGAAATTTTGCAGGGATTTTTGTAAATTACTTTCCCATTTAGGCACATTAAAACACCAAAACATTTCGTCTCCTTTTAAGATGTATCCTTTCAAAGATATTCCTTTCTCTATTGCTGTTGGGACATTCATAGTTAAGCCACAAGACAGAAGGTATGATATGAGGAAATAAAAGAAAAGCTGTTGTATATATGCACCGTAATCTTCTGATATTCAAGGAAATGTAATCTGATATTAGGAACTACCTGGCTGCTCCAGGAGGTCCCAAATTATGAAGATCTAAATCAAATCTGGTAGACCATCATATTTTAGCAATTTGATGGATTTCCTCTTGCCTTTTACCCTTATTACTGTGTAACCGCACAAAAGTTGTAATTCCTGAAGAGTCCCAGAATGGTAAATGCAGTTCAGGTCTGGGCACTTGCTGGTTTCTGCACTTTGAAAGGTAATTGAATAGGAACAAGTACAAGTGCAATTGAATATGTAGGCTAGAGGCAGTAAGTTGCAGCCTCTAAGAGGTCATGCTGAAATGAATTTTTAAAAAGGACTATAAAATTGCATCTAAGATAGATGGGGTGCAAAAGCAATATTTAAATGAAATTGTTATGGATATAAGTCACTTGCCAGGCATTCTAACTATTTCCAACATAAAATATGTTTTCACTTCATATATAAAACATTGTTATTATTCACATCCTGTGTCATGTTAACATATTAAAACTTAAATGTTTAATGCATATATTAAAATTTTGTGTCATCATTAACACCGCTGATGAATACCCTTTAACAAAAATAATGGAAAAGATATGTCAAGGCAGATAATTTTTACAATTAGAATAAAAATATGTAACTTAAAGTGTGATAAGATAAAACCGTTTAATTCAAAGTTTCACAGTCCTCTCTCCTTGCTCGTGGGAATCCAACTGCCATTTGTTTTCCTATTAAATGACATTTCAAATACTTTATTATAAACATAAATCACATCTCCGTTTGAAAAGGCAAATGACAAACTAAATTTGAGGTCTGACTTGCATTTCTATGCCCTGCCCAAGACTAAATAGATGAGCAGTTGCTTTATAGATTGTATTTGATGGATAAACAAAGAGAGGCAGTAGGTTATGGAAAACATGTCACTTGGAACTGACATCTGCCCTCATAATTTGTGAGTGTCTTACCCTGCCGTGTCACCTCCGCAGACATCAGCTCCCCATCCTGGTTCACAACATCCAGGGGAAGAGACTTGGTCTTTTTTAAAGTAAAGCTGCCTCTTGTAAAATGCGTACCTTTCCTTAATGGGGGATGTTCTGTTTCGTGTGGTCAGGTAGGCCGTGAGAAACACCCTCGGTACCAGGATGGGCTGGACAGAACGATGTATAGCTGCCTGGGAGCAGGAGGGTGTTGGCACAGAGGTGTCATCAGAGGAAGCCTGCTCAGGCTGCCCTTTGCATGGGAATGCGAGATTACTCCAGTGAGAGGGATGCCGGTGGGTGTGAGATCATGCTGCGGGTCAGACCTCAGACAGCTGGCTTCTCCTGGCTTTGCCATCCCTTTGACCTGCCGTTGGTTGTGCTGGGCAGTTTCCTAACCACGAGTGATCAGGTGCAGGTGAAACACCACTGGCCGCACAGCAGTCGTACCACACAGTCCCAGCTCCTCTGTCGTTGGGCACGTTTAAATTGAACAGAGTTCAATTTCTCTTCCAGAGGAATTTTTCTCCTTCAGCAATGATTTCCTTCCCAGCCAAAGCATGCCCGCCTGACGTGCAGGAGGTGTTGGTGATTGCAGCCCATCAACACTTCTCCCATAAACCCACACAGAGGAAATGTACACACAGGTGCCACCAATGCAAAAATCTGTTTGATCAGCAGAAGCAGGGCGATAAATCTGGGCTAGATATTTTAAGCTTCTGATGTGGTTAGGTTTGTTTGTACCATTTCTAGAGGTGCTCTTGGACCCCACTGAATTCACCTGAATTCATGAAACAGGGGTTCACTAATTAAGGCTTTACAAGTGGTGAAAGGAAATCAATTGCCTTAAAAAAACAGCTGAAACCTACAACATGCAGCATATTTATTCAGAAAGCCCTTGCATTTATGCTGCAGCATTTCCAGCTCTTACATTTTTATTACCAGTTTTATAAAGGTCAGAATGTTTGGGTATTTTTTTCCTAAAACCAAATTCTTACAGTCAAGTGGTTAAAAGATAATCTCTGCTTTCATTTAAATATGGTGCATTTCTTGACCATTCAGCTGTAGAGAAAAATTTAAGGATGTGGCTCTTAAGGGTCCACAATCAAAATGACAAACAAATAAAACTTTAAGCTTTTTTTTTTTTGTAAACTTCTTGAGTTTTAATCCACTTTTAGTATTTTGTGACCTGACTCAAGACTTTTGAAAGCCTGACGCAGACAATATCTATGCTCTTGTGGTGTGGAGATATTGTCAGCACATATTTGGAATGACCTGCGTAATTCATTCATGAGTAATGCACTCAGCCCAAACACATACTGAAAAAATCCTTTACCACATCATTCATTTTTATTTGGGTGATGTGTCTTTATAAAGTAAAATGAAGAAACACTAGCCTCTCTCCATCCTGCAAGACTGTAGCATCCTTTTGTGTTTCACCTGTAACTGCAGGTGAGAAAATTAGTTTAGCATGATTATTAGTCAAATTAATTGTAATGGGGAAGAGAGTGTCCTGCTAGAACAACAGGAACAAACTTAATCTCACTCTTTTTTGTGATGTAAATCAATAAATGGGTTTAAACATTTGCTTGCTGCCTAGTATTTCTCTGTTTTCCACTAGCACAAAATGATTTAGGAACAGCAGTTTAAATATATTTGTTTCAGATAGATAGATTAACCATATTTGTTTCAGAGAGAAAGAGCAAAAGAGCTTTGTAGAGCTTTAAGAATTCCTGTGCAAAACTCCCATTTTAGGAGTTCACTTTAAAAAAGCTGTCCCTTAACACCTTTGAATCTTTCGTCTGTCACAAAGACCTTTTCCAGTTGGAGGTTTCTTAGAAAAGTCAAATCTTGGAATGTTTTTGTTATTGTTTTAGGTTTTAGGAACATCAGGAGTATTAAATTTGTGCTGGTGAAGTCTGGCTTAAAAAATAGGTATCTTAAGTCAGCTACTGCGATGCAGATCTTCATGATACCTTAAAAAAAAATCTACAGCAACAACCAAACAAGAAGTATGTACATTTTTCCTCATCTTTTCTAGGATCAGTTGGCTTAATGTTAGTCAATTTGAATTTTTAAAAAAGCATTTTTCTAATGATCAGAGGATGGAAGCAATTTTGAAACGAGGTTGTTTCTGAAGGAATTCCATGACATAGAAAATGATCTACCAGTAGGTAAGAAAAGAGGAGCATTCAGTTCTAGTAACTAATGATGAAAACGCGAGGAAATTTTTAAAATACCCTGACAAGTAGCAGAAAACATCAGATTCAGGTGAATCTGATGAATTCAAGCAATCAGATTCCTAATTACATTTACTGTTTAATGTATAATTTTCTGACACTGAAACCATTCAAGGAAAAAAGCTACTTTCTATAAAAATCCCTACACCTTGTAAATATCCATTTTGAAATCAATTTTGCATAAATAATTTTTTTAAAATAAATTCTTTGGAAAATATATCCTTGCAATACAAGTGTTACTCCTATGACAATTTCTCTGCAAGTAAGTTAAATTGCAATTGTCTTTTACCCTGTATTATGTCTAAAAAGGCACATCTAAAATGTAATGTAAATGTCTAAAAAAATGCAAAAATAATACCTGAACAAGTTATGGCAGATTAAATAAACTTATGTTCATACAAAAGAAAATGCAGAAAATATGACTATAATTTTCACCTCAGTCTTAGAATATATACTTTAGGAAAAAAAGCTTGCATTAAAATGCTGAATTAAAAAAAGAAAACATGATGGAGCTTATAATCATGAAAATGGGGTGAATATAGCAGGAAAAATGTTAACTGCTACACAATTTCACATACTCATGGCTATTTAGGAAAAAGATAACTGTCATTTGAAATATAGTAGGTGCGCATCATTGGTGACTGAATAATCATGCATATGCATGAAGGTATAGTGCAATTTCAACTTCATAATGTTTTTTCCTGAGATGTTAATAGGGTAGCTTTAAAAAGAAATCAGGCAGCCTTTGAGTATAAATATTTTTCTGGAGCATTTATATACTACAGCAAATAATATTCTAAAAGTGGATTTCAAAGGACCCTAAGGGAGATACAATCAGCATACCTTATTGAATTGGGCTGTGTATTCCCTTACAGATTACCTTGGAAAATCCAAGTGTCCGTGACAATAGAAATTAAAACAACTGCTGTTTTATCCATTGCACTACGAACAGATACCTACTGCTGTCAGTGCTGACTACCGAAGTTGTCAGTTTAACACACCGGAGTGACTGAGCTAGGGTGGTGATTTCCTTTTCTCAGTGTGCAACTCTGCGGTGTTTCACAAATCACTGCTCCGTAACGGTTTTCTGCTGCTGAATTTCAAAACTGCTTTCTGTATTCTTCTGTATATATCTTTATGGACCCAGATACACATAAATCAACATTTTACAAATCTCAGCTTCTTAAATACAGTCGTGACCGTCTGGCCTGATGACAACAGCCCTGAGCACCTGGCAGCTCCCACTGCTGCCAGTGACAGCAGCTGAATCATCAACGCAACTTTGGAGTCAGCTCAGGTACCGACACGGGCCGCCTCTGCACAGGCAATTTGGGCAGACGGGGGACCATGCTCTGGCAATGACACCACCTTGCACAAAATGCCCCGTGTTACCTGAAATGATACCTAAGCTCCCTTACCCTCTACAACAGGACAGCTGCAGGCAGACAGCCCACGGGAAATGGTCTGTGCCCCACCAACTCTCCTGAAACACCCCTAGGAATTGCTTGGGCTGGCACCGGCTGGTAGTGCGAGCAAGTCCAAAGCCATGGAAGAGCCCATGCTAACAATTCAACAGCACAGAGCATCAAGGTCCGGTGCTGAGGAATGTTTGCTGGCAAGTTTTAGTCCAACAGTATGAATCTGGCTGCAGAAACCACCTTTACTTTCTTATTATTAAAGACATAGCTTTTCTTCAGGAGCCAGAGGAAAGCAAAACCAGAGAAAGAATATTCAGGTAAGATGAAAAGTTGTGTTTCAGTGTCTAATGGTAATAGACACTCAGAGCATCTCAAAGATTTTTTCCAGATGCTATATATTTTACTCACACTTTAGGCAGGCCAGTGTTTCTGTGACAAAGCTGTAACCAAACATCACAGTTTAGCCTCAGAATAAATGATTGTTTAATTAAAATTGATCACATATAGCCAAGTTTGGGTTTATTTTTATATGAAAGTTTATTCAGCTAATGCACTGCAAATTAGGATGTAATGATGGAAGGTTGACACAAAATCCTGAATGCCATCAAAATAGAAAATAAAGGAAGAAAACTCACAAAACAGTATTTCTAATAAGACACAGAGCAAGATGCACTGTGATTTCAACTAGTCACCAGTTGTCAAGGCCAACAGGCTGAGCTGCTCTAAACACCTACAAACCAGCGGTGCGAAAAGTGCCTTCAGGTGACCTTGCACACTCCCGAAGCTTTCTTTACCAGGAGTCTCATGAGCTCGGTGTGATGGTTGTTTTAAAAAGCTGAGCTCAAATAATCAGTTTCAAAGTCCAGGTTGTTTCCCCCTTTCCAGAAGATCAGTCGCTGCCCATTGTTTCCTCTGGGGTGGGTGCCAAGCCCATCTCAGCGGGGCTGGCTTGTCCCCTCTAGAAGGCTTTCCCAGTGAAAGGTAGGCTGACCACCCTAATGACAATAGCTGCCACTTCCACTGCTTGCAGCGAGGAAATTCAGCTTGACTCAGGGCAGGGGCCCCTCTCCTGATTTCCATAGACAGCAGTTGCAGTAGTAAGCAATAAACAAATGGGGGAAGCAGAAGACATCCTGGAGCGCCAAGGGGAAAGTACTTCGAGAGTGGTTGAAGAGGGTTGAAGGGATGGGTCTGAGGGGACTGTGAGAAAAGGGCACAAGAACATGAGGCATCGGGGAAGGGTGTCAGAAAACAGACAGCATGTGTGTAAGTGTAGGGTAAAAGAGAGTGTGAGGTGTCCAGGCAGAATGTGGGATGCAATCTGTAGACTAAAAAATAATTGCACTGCTAAGCCTCTAAGAATAATTGCACTGCAAATTCTCTGAAGATCATGAAGTGCTAATTTATATTAATTGCTAATACATACAGATATATGTGGGCATTCTTGTAAAATATGCTTATCACTTCTCTATTAGTAGGTAATACATATACACTACATAATATGTAACCACTTGCTTATATATATATTTATATTTCATGACTTTCAGGGTTTCAACAGTACAGGATGTTAGGGCAGTAGAGCTGGTCCACTCTGCCTCCATCACTCACTGAACAAGCAGAAGAGAAAGCTCTGTGCATTTAACTGTCAGAACAATAGAAAAAGGAGCAACAATGGGGGTAAGAAAGTATGTCTGTTGGATATTAAAGGCTGTCCTGATGACCTGCTGAGGACCTTGCAGGCTGACAGTAAAAGGTGGAAGACGCCTGTGGCTTTAAAAAGCTGCCCAGCCTGGGGACAGCGCAGTCATTTCACCCCAGTACACCTGAGTGTGGTACTAACAGCTTTTTCACATACAGAGTGTGAGTTGTCCAGAGGCCCCAAAATGTAAAATGCAACACAGAGTTGTAGCCATTTTCCTTGTGTCCATAGGCATTTTGTCCAGTTGTCTGTGTATGGGGATATAACCACTTACAGCACACAAATACATATGGCTAGCTTAATGCCTGCCAAGCTTGAATACACATGTATGTACAAAGTGTTTATTGAGGGAGCTACTGCCTCCTCATCTCCTTTTGCATTTTAATAAAAGCATCCTTTTTCATTGAAGTAGCTAATTACATAGAACATATTAGTAAGTCTCACCCATCTTACTCAGAATACAGCTTGCCATTAGATTGCTCTGACCAGGAAGACCTTAAAAGTGTTCCTCCACCCAACATCATTTCAATTCATCTTTATTTTACTTTGCTAGAAAGTGTGTCTTTGTAACTCGCGGTGCTGGGCGACGTGCCCTGCTGTGACATGAGACGTCGGGTTCTGTCAGTCACATCAACTGATGTGATGTGACGGAGCCTAATGTGATGGGACCAATGCCCTGCTGAATGTGTACTGTGTCACTGTGGTATTCAGAGGCTGGTTTCTCTGAGAAGAAATGTAGTAAAGGAAGCCAGGCTTCCCATGGCAAATAAGGCTAAACAATTTTGTAGATGAAAATGTTTGCTGCATATGCATGTACAAGTAGCACATTGGGTTTATTTTGCTTTTCTGTTTGGT
The DNA here is from genome assembly GCA_008921705.1 of Burhinus oedicnemus. Classification (NCBI taxonomy): domain Eukaryota; kingdom Metazoa; phylum Chordata; class Aves; order Charadriiformes; family Burhinidae; genus Burhinus; species Burhinus oedicnemus. The sequence continues at coordinate 602,874 of VFFE01007011.1, forward strand.
TGCAATGGCACTTTGATGATACCCAGTCAGGAATTTTGCACAAGTTGTCTGTCCACCCTATTAAACCCTGCCTAGGGTCTACCTGAGAGTGGGCCTGGAAGGCTGCCTCTTGGAGTGCTGCTCTCCTTGGGACAAATGCTGTTTCTGGAAGGCCCGTGCACTGCTCCCTGGTGGATGCCACAGTGCGAATCGAAGGTCTTCTCCTGCAGTCCCTCCATGTTCAGAGCCAACAGCCATTGCTTTTGCTAGCTGCTTTTCACACCAAGCCTATCCTATGCTCCCGAACCTCAGCAACAAAACATCTTGAGATAGCTTGTCCTAGTGGTTGTTCCTTTCAGAATACAAACTAGTCTATGCAAAAGCACCATAAAGTTTACTCAGATCTTAAAAATCTTTTCAGAACACTTCCAAGGAAATAAACCTAGTAATCACGCATTAAACCGTCTCATTTAGCAGAACTGTTGGCTTTTAAGGATATGGCTTTCTCTACTCTTTTGGCAGTGCCAGCCCTCAGATCTCTGTACCTTGTTCCCGCTAGCAGTCCTCCCACATGAGGTAGCCACATGAGCTGGTGAAGCCCAAAGAAGAAAGCAAGTCAGTCCTGTCCTCATCATCTGCCAGTAGTACAGCTCCCAGTGAAACTGGATGGGTAATGAGAGTAAATTATCTCTTTCTCAAGCCAGCTCCAGTTGAAAGCTCAAGCAAATATTATTTATACCTTTTGGCTAAGTGCTCCATTCTGTGAAATGCTGACCATCCCAACACTGCATTATTGCTAGTTTCATAGTAGTGATCTTAAAGAATTGCTCTGGCACTAAGTAGCTATTTCAGTTTAAGATAAAGCCGATTTTATGACAATTCTAAAAATGGCTTTGTTTACATGGGCCACCTAAATCGTAGTGAGATTGCTAATTAGCTTTTCACTCCAAAACCCCCCAGTTTCTGTACATATTGGTTATGGTAAAAATGTACCACTGTTTATTATTCTCATTATGGAGTACTCCATTAAATAGCATGCAGCAATGTTGCGGGAACAGGGAAAGCCCTTTGGGTTACATATAGGTATGGGTGAAACCTCTTGTCTCAAAACCCACAGAAATGTATAAGAAAGACAGTATATGTCTTCTGGCACAACTCCTCAGGAACATGTCAGCCTTACTGCTATTATACAAAGGCTCTTTTTTTAAAACAAAACAAAACAAAACAAAACAAAACAAAAAAACCAACCCATCAATTTTTATGAGCTAAACAATCAATTTATGCTCCCACTCACAGTTAGGAATCTCACAGGTACTGTGTGTTCCATCACTATAAAAACTTCTTTGTTTTTATTTTACTTTGGAAACTACCAGCTTAGAGCAAGGTGGACCAAGCACATCGAAGAGAAAAGTAGCCAAAAAAAGCTTGTTTTTAAAGAAAACAGCATCAGGGGATTTTTTTGTTGCTAATATAAAAACTGTTATCTTGGTAGAAAACAGAAAGAGGGTTGGGTGGAGAGGCAGGGAGGGACAGACAGAGACCAAACCTAAGAAGTGAAGCTTAAAAGGGGCTTGGAAGGTATCCATTTCCATGAGCAAAATTCACAAAGCCAATTCAAGTTCCACCTACAACAAACAAGAGAAGCTGTGTGTCCAGGAAAGGCAGTCACAACAGTCCCAACATTGAGCTGAGTGGCAGAGGGATTATCAAAAATGAACTAATTACAAACGCTACATAGGACGTATTCATGAAACCTTTCTTCACTGCCATATGTAGCTGCCAACCTGCGGCCTTGAGTCAAGCAGCTTTTTAAAACTCTTACTTGGAGCCAAGAAACAGTTTCTTGTGTTTAGGACCATAAATTGGTCTTTTGAATGTAGATGACTGTCTCATTCCTCCTGATGGGAAGATGAGCCAGCAGGAATGGCATTCCTCCTGGGAAGTAAGTTCAAACACTTTCAAACTGGGGGACAAGCTCATGTTTCCCAGTCACGTGCAAGAATTCCAACCTACTAATCAAATCCTATTTTCCAAAAGGCAGACTTTCCCTTTTGATTCCACCACACCCCTTTCCCCTCAGGCCTTCACACCATGTCTCTGAATGACAGTGACTGTGCACTGGGGTAATGACAGTGCTGCTGGGTGCACACCTACCTCCCGGGGCCCATCACGAGATTCAGATGTTGGTATGGTGAGGCTGCAAAGCCCTAGAGGGCTCAGACTCCACGATGCTCCTTCCAACTAAGATAAGAGCAACTCTGCATGCATGTGGTAACATCACTTTAAGGCTATAAATAAGCTTTGTGGTGTAAATATAGGTTCCTGGATAGCCTCTCCTATGCTTAATAGTTAGGCAAGGCAATTGTTATTTATTTTTTAATCATTCTCTTTTATTTAATTGCCTATATGCTCCCTAGGGTGCATTTTAATTACCAAACTGCTACTTTGGATCCTGGCTAAGTACTTAAGCATAAAAGTGAATCTTGAAATTCAGGAGAAGGTGAGTTCCTTATTGCTGGACAACAGCTGGCAGCGGCCCATAATTTGCAGTCCAGGATCTACAAGGTACAGGCGAAATCCTCTAATTCACAGCATGAGGGAGACAGGTCGTGGGGAGGAGGCTAAGAGGGCTGCCGACATCTACCTATTTCTTCCTTCCCCATCAATATGCACAGATGGATGTGACAGCCGGGCTCCAGCACGTGTGACGTGGAGTGATCGTGGTGCACCAGAAGAGCTATGTCCCACCTGCATTTCTACACTGGTTGCTGGAAAGAGCCCAGCTTGCAGGCAGGAATTTCCAGGAAGGGGATGTCGCTGCCAGCACCACTCTGCTGGGATTGGGGCTGATAGGTGCCAGCACTGCAGCTGCTTGCTCTGGTGCTCCAGCACTGGAAGGGGAGATGTCAGTCCTGTATGAAGGATGCCGTCAGAGCATCGTCAGACTGACTCCGGAGGACAAGGAAATATTTCTGCTGTGGATGTGGTCTCTGACAGGGTGCAATGAAATCACCACCATCTGAGATGGCTGAAATAGCTTTGGGAGATGTCTAGGAGGAGGGTCGTTGGAGGGAACGGCTGTGCCTTGGCAAGGAGATGAATTGCATGATCTAATAGGTGTCTTTCACCTCCAGTATTTATGACTCTGTGATTATTGGTAAGGAATGAGGTAGAGGAAGAGACAGCAGTTGATGGATTAGGATGCTACTTAATTTTCATTACATGTCTCTTCAGCTGGAAAACGAGGCCTTTTAACTGTCCCCATGCAAGCTCCCCGCTTGAACATCCATTGCAGGTTGTTTAGCAAAAATGATGTTGTTTAGACACTTAAGCATGCTTCCTCACACTTTGTGTGAGTGGCGGTTAAATGGTGCTATTATGTTTATATCTGGCAGTTAGGCACTTGCATTCTGTTTATGTGGAGAGATCAGTAGCCCCGATGTGATAGGCAGTACTGCGGGGAGCAGTAAAGATGCTTCTCTCGGGGTAGCTTGACTGGTCTTTGTTCACAACAGGATAGCAATTATAACTGTAGCGTTTGAGGGGCAAATATAAAAAATAAAGGCTCAGTTACATTTTTGCAAGGGAAAAGAAGATTCCGTAGCTTGATTAGTTTCAAGGCCTTTTCAGATAAAATTATTTTTTTCTTGCTACTTTTATTTCTAAGACACTTGATTGTTACAAGTGGTAGAACAACTTCAAGTCTTGCTATGATATCCATTCATTCTGAACAGCTTTTCCCTGTCTCTTCCTATATGCGACTCCTCCGTTAGTTTCAATCTTGAAGCAATATCATGTAATAATAGAATAAAACTTTCTTTTGTCTTTCTGTGTGCATATAGGCCCCAAATGCTTTGTGGAGGAGGGAAAAATATTATTTTGTCTGGGACTTTTAACGGGCAAAAGAAAAAGTGTCAAAAATTACTTTTGAAGTGTGGACATTGTACATAAAATAATTACATTTCATGGGTTTTTCTTTTGGGGAAAAAAATTGCCATTATAAAAGTAGTTTCCATGGGGTGAAATTTTCAAAAGAGCCAAGCATCCACAATTGGGACCAGATTTCTAGAAGGCTTTAGCTCTGGCATAGAAATAAGTGGCCAGATGTCCAAAGAGCTCTAAACGTTAGATTGTGAGCATTTATAAAAATCTGGCCTGTATTTAAAAGCATAAATGGGAGCTGAGCTCTTTGGAAAAATCTAGCCCCCATGCTGGGTGTTGAGCTGGCTTGGAAAAAAAAAAATGTCTGGGTCTGAGGCTGTTTTGGTGGGGGGATTGTTTTTTGTTTCAGGGATTTTTTGGTTTTGTTTTGTTTAGAGTTTTTTTTTCTGTTGTTTTTAAAAGAAAACTGATCTTGCATGTCATTAAGTTGTTTATTGGTTTTGTGGAGCTTTTCACTTCTAAGCACATATTTCAGTTTTGCCATCCAAATAGTCCAGTTGCCTTTAAGCAATATTGATGTGCTTAAAATTAAGCATGTGCTTTGCTGGGCTGAAGACTGAGTTTACCATTTGAAATCCCAGCCCATTTAGCTGTGAAATGTGTACTGTGGTTACCACCAGGCCACACACGTGGAGGAGGTGTGACTGAATGGCAGCCAGTCACAGTAAAGCAAAGCTTATCTCAGTGGCTGTGGCAGCGTAACTCTGACAGTGTCCTCGCAATAAGCTCTCCTGATAACTTCTAAATATTGCAGTTGAGCAACAAATAACATGAGAAAGTTCTTTTATCTAAAGTATTGACAACATTTCTTCTGGACCTGGACAACAAGAGTCAAGGAAGCCAGCAATGGAAATTCAGATTTACTAGGCTCATTATTTTCCAAACTTTTAGGGAGCATTTCATCGGGGTGGGGTTGGACAGGGGCTCCAGGCAGTTGTTCAGTTTTCTGAACAAGACTCAGCGTTACCTGAGATTAAAATTCTGTGACAAGCTAGACTGCATACCCTATAGCCTGTATTTTGAGGCATAAAGAAGGGCTCCAAATTGTTTCATCCCAAAATAAAGTTTCAGCATATTGCCCTGTGCCTCCTTGGAATAGCTATTTGGGTCTGACTATTATCACTTCTCTGAAAAGTACAGAATTTTTCACAATCTGAGGAAGCAATTAATATATACAGCTGTAGCACAGCACTGCTTCAAAGGATGTTGCGATGAGAGAGTATTAGAGTACTGTATAATAAAGGAGAAACTCCTTTTAAAGATGGGGAGATGAATGCAATCCTTTCAGTAACCGTATGTGGTAAACGTGTATCCTGATGATTTGGTCTTCTCAGCACAGAAAATTTTACCCATAGGAGAACTTCATTATATATAAAGAGGAGCTCTAGAGGATGTACATCTTACTACTTTTACCTAATCCTTTAACATATTATTCTGAAAACAATCATAAAATAGCTGAAATAGAATATATTATCATGTGAGTTAAAGACTTTTTTTTTTTTATTTAACCTATGGAGGCCAGTTAATAGTGGTGATGGGCCCAAGTCAGGACTTCAAGAAGGTTTATGTGTCAACCCAGCTATGGATCTCTGTTGTGGGACACTCTACCCCAGCAAATGCCTCCAGATTGTGGGAATGGTCTGCGTTGGATCCATTTCTGGATGCACACATTTCAAAGCTGGCATTCCCCTTCCACGGCTCTACTGAAGTCACGGGAATGGGTAGACACTTGGTCTGCCCATCATTTCTGATTAAGAGAAACTAAGGTCCAATATTTGTCCGTGTGTTTTCACTTGTCACATTACTACACTGCTCTCCCTCTCTCTCCCCACTCAAAATGAACCTGTACCAAAAGAAACAGGATACTTGTATCTGAAAAAATTATTATTCAGGCTGTGAAGTCTTTTCAGGGAGTTGTTCTAATGAACACTAAAAATGGGCAGCCTCCATTCCCTGTGAAGCCCAAGTGTTGGTTAGAGCATTGAAGGGTAAGGTAGTATATCTTCTATTTCTTTTAGATGAATATGTGTCTAAGTATCAATTCAGCTTTGGAGAATAATTTAGTCATACTTGTAAATGGCATTCCAACAAAAAAAGTCATTGGATTTGACAGCATCGCATTGACTTACGGAAAACTAAGGCTGACTTGTTGGTGTTAAAAATGTTAACCCTTTTCCAGGAGGTACTGATGCCAGGAATCTGCTACAAGTTGCCGTGAAGGTGCGGGGAGATAGGGACGCATAACTGTCTGCATGATAGGCAGTTCTTTCAGAAAAACACAGCAAAGCTTGCTTTGAATGTTGCATCCTATATAGAAGCCTAAAACTGTTATTAGATATTGTAAAGCCATGGACGACTGCTAGTGTACAAGACCGAGTGGATTTCAGGTCACGCGATCTCAAGGTTAGCTGATGGATGAGATAAACACCTCTCATCACTATGCTGGATCAATCCTTAGTTAAGTGCTAGATTTATGACTACTTCTCCCATCCATTTTCAGATTCTTTTATTGTTTCTGCTTTGGCTCAGGGCCAAATTAAGTTCTTCTACTGTAAGTCAATGTTTAGAGCCCCAGGTCCTGGAGTAGAAAGCAATTTCACAACCTCTGCTCTCAATTAAAAGAAAATACTAATTTTGTGAATTCAGTGTTTGTCAGTATATAGCACGTATTGCCTTCACATGTCCAACCCCTGTTCTCATGGCTTTCAAACAACGGATCACTGCAACATACAATCCTGACTGGAATATTTTCTGGAGCTGACATGTCCTGATTCTTAATTCCTAATTCCCCTGATCCCCGCTTGTGGGAACAGAAAGGTAAGAAAGGGAGAAGTGTGGTTCTGTCCCAGGTATCCTATTCTGCTCCACAGCTGAAGCCACCACATCTCACAGCCCCCATAATGTTTTGAAAGTGGTGCAGTGTTTTCCTTCCACAGAAAACCTGAAATTTCACGGGGTGCCGAGAATCTCAGCCAGCAGGCAGCTACTGTGTTGAAATGTCACCCAGCTGTGGGTGTGACCAAGAGATCAGCACCTTCCAACATCTCCAGGCCTGCCAATCTCGGAGCTAGAAAAACCCACTGGGAACGATTTTTCATCTTCTGCATAACCTTCTGTTGGGAGCAGATTTTTCCAACAGAAAGTTGTTAAGCACTTCCATACAGCTTCATTTTCCGTCCATCAGTGGCACTGTGCAGTCAGACTGCTGTGTGAGGCAGCTACCATGAACGCATGTCTTGGAGCTCCATCAAGGCTTTTTCCCATAGAGAGATTGTTCAGTTCTGCTGGAGGTAGTGAACAACACAGTAGCTCTTGCCAAAACGTTTCCCTGTACATTTATTCAGCAATGTATAAAATGGCTATTCCTCTAGCATTTACCCACACCTATTCAGAAATTGCCTTTTTTTTTTTTTCCCAGAAATATATTGATGGCTGTGAATTAAAAAAACTAAAAATGTTGTCTGTTCTGGCTGTGGGTAGAACAGCATGAAACAGAAAGCATATGCAAAACTAATCCAGCCCAGCACTGACAGCTGGACTAATCATCATAAAGGTATTGAGCACACAAGTCTTTCAGTAGCTGGGTCAAGAAAATACCTAGGCACACTTTCTTAACCCTGTGTACCACGGAAGTTATGTTCATGATGACTTTCTGTGGCCTGGTAAGAAAAAACCTGGGTGGAGCAGCAAGAATCCCTATTTGTATATCCAAATTCACTGACCCCCCTCAAAAAATCCCTCTAGTTAGACAGGGCAACCATTACTGTGAACTCTCAGACAGAAGCAGAACCTTTCCAAGCAATGCTTTGCAACTCCAAAGCATGCCTTTAAGTAGGAGGAGCAGCCTTCTCTGCCTCTCTTACTTAATTCCTTGCACAAAACAATTACTGTGGGCAAAGTGAACTGCAATCGTGAGTTCTGAATTCAATAGAATTTCCAAATCCAGAGCAAAGCACTTCTGCTCTCAGGCTAAGAGCCTGGTAATCTTCACTAAAGAAAAATCTTGATCCCTCAAAGGCCTGTGAATAGTACCACAGCTGAAAATTTTCCAGGGTTATTAGTTTCCCATCTGAAAACATAGATTTGCTGATGTAAAAATATCTTGAAAGACAACAATATAATATATCAAGGCAATAATGCAAAAAAGTATACTTAGCTCTCATCAACATAAAACAATTTGATAAAGTCAAATAAATTTCAAAAATTATGTTTATCAGAGATTTCAAACTGGGATTGTAATTTATTTGATATTTGTCTGGGATTTCAATCAGTGTCCCAATCTGAGCTGAATGAAAATTTCAGAAGATCAGACTCTTGCATGGAATTTGCAGACTAAATTGTCAACACTAAGAATTACTGATGAAAATAAAGTTATTTCTGTGTGTAGCTGTGCAGCACTGGGGCCTACTAGAAACCAACAGAAATGAAGCACCTAAATAGTGCCGTAGATTAGTTGCTTTAGAGAGGGGAATTCACCTGCTTCTCCTGTGCTTTAATCTGCCATTATCTTTAAAGGTGTCATTAACAGACTGAATATATAAATAATCATCAAGTAATGCACTGAAAAGGCAGGCACTTGTGGGTGCAGTCTATACAGTCCTTTCTAGCGGGGATGCCGGTCCTGAGTATTTGAATTCCCTCTTTTGCCTTTCACCCCCTTCTTCTCTTCCAAGCTGTAATTTCCATACTGGGTTGTATCAACAGTGGTGGGAACAGCACTTCTAACTGCATCTCCACTTCTATTAAAAACAAACGTTTCCACATAAATTTGCTAATGTAAGGCACGGTATTCCTTACAATTTTTTCCCTGTTAATGATGAAAACAAATGAGTAAGATTTATCTCTTTGACAAGTCATGTGGGTGTGAATCTTTAATTAGCATATAACAGGTTTAGACTTCAAGTCCCTATAGGCGTGGGAATCACTTAAAGAAGAAAATCCCACTTGGTAAATCTCTGGCTCAGGAAGCCAAGAATGTTATTTTAAGAGATACCTGTAAAGATGAAGATTGCGATCTTCATGCATGTCAAGGTAAAAAAGCAAGCTATTTCATCTCCCAGAAACTCGGTGACCATACTTTGATGACAAGCCAGATGGCAGCTGTTCCCCAAGCCTGGTGCCAAGAAAGATGATTGGAGCTGCAATTTACCTTCCGTGGTGAAGCTCAATGCTGGAGCATACCACAGCTGCGAATTTGGCTGCTGCCAGTAGGTGTGTGCACAGTTGGTTTCCTCCCAATTTGGATTCATCAGGTAAGAGGCTGTATCAGTACCCAGCAATTATGAAATTGGCATGCATTGGATTGTTTACTCACAGTAATATTCCTACTGGACTTTATTAAAACACCATCTGTTGTCAGTGCAGACAAAGAATCAAACCAGAAATATCCAAGGGGGGAGAGAGAGAGAGAGAGAGAGTGTGTGTGCACGTGTGTGTGTGTGTGTGTGTGTGTGTGTGTGTGTGTGTGTGTTTTCGGCTGTGTTGCAGGATCAGGTCACATTTCATATTCTCTTTTCTTCCTTCCTCTTCCTTTACAGGTAGCTTTTTGTAATATGCCTGCATTCCTAATCAATATTTCCCCTGTCTTAATTCCACATAGAAAATAAAATTACATTGGAAAAAAAAAAAAAATTGTGGTCAAAGTGAAGTTGTATCTCCGAGTCATTCTGGAATGGAAACAAATGAGTCTTTGCATATGGGTGGAACTCAACCACATTAGCTTTACTACAAATTAAAGCTGAAATGGTTGAAGAAAAAGTCATCCGACTGAATGATGCTCAGAACAAACTTCTGAGTTAATGTGTAGTATATAGGGTGAGTAATAAAGGGTATCTGCCAATAATAATATCTTCAGGGCTTGAGAAAAAAAGGGACTAGCTTTTACAATCAGCTGTTTTCTCTTGCCTTTTTTTTTTTTTTTTAATCTTTCAGATGGGGATCAGATATTCCTAATACACAGCTGGTCTCCACAAATGGCCAAGTATAATTTTTCATATACCAGCATATAATTCCAGGTGAAATTAATTAGTTGGAATTCTTCGTCAGGTAACACACTAATAAAATATGATGCAAGTAATTAAAAATGCAAATACAGGGAAGAGAGCAGTAAAACTTAGATATGTCATTTCAGTCCTACAAAAAGGCATCTGTCAATTTAGATCTTTAGTGCATGCACTTACACACACACACATACACAAAAAAAGCCTTTAAAAATAAAAATGTAAACAAGTCCCAGTTCACGTCGTAAGATTAAAGCTGTAATAAAGGGAGAGAACACGAGCCAAGAACACCCCCTGGGAGAAGGAGGAAAGTGTGTTAAAATGCTTGTGTTGTTTATGAACTAAGTGTTTGGAGATCTCTCAGTACTGAATGAAGGAGTTGGGGTATTTTAGAGGACCCACAGGGAGGTTGTTTACTACTATAGGGAGTCACTAAAGCCTGTTTTGCTCGGTATACCCAACCATCAGAAAGAAAACTTTTGTCCTGATGTAAGTGAGCACAATCTACCACCTGCAATGGAAAGTATGTAGTTGAAAGAGAGGGAATTGGCCCCACATATGAGCCCATCTTTGTTCCATTATTTAATTTCATCTACAAATGGGGCTAAGTTCTTCCCTAAGTTAAAGCCACAAAACCTGACGTTGCAGAAGTTTGACTCCAGACAGAATAGAGCATAATTTCCATGATTAAGGTATAATTCCCTTTCCATTGCATCCTTCAGCACATCCAAGGAGTAGGTTCATCTTTTTAACCATGCACATTTCAGCTGGTGCAAGTAAGGTGTGAGCTTTTTCTTTCTTTCCTCTTGATGGTAATTTTGGCCGAAATAGGGTGCTACTCACCACCCTCAAAACCCATTCTGCCACGTGGCCTGGAGCTGTGGAGTTCAGCCTCCCATAAGGTCAAAGCCAGCACCACAGCCGGCAGGACCAGGCAGATTAGGAGATAAGACAGACATGAACTGTCTCCTAGGGACCATTCGCTGTAAACTCAAAGCTCCTCTCCCATGGAGGAGGCCTCCCAGAGAGGGAGAGACCAGAATGATCTTGTACATCTTCAATCTGAACCACAAACCAGAGCTCTGATTTAGGTTTCACAGCTCTGGCAAATGCTTGAAAGGAATACCAAAGAATGACTCATATCAGACATACTTATACATACCAGGTGAAATGAGGAAAAGTAGCAGGATTCATGCCTGTCCCCAATAGCTAACCCTTTTCACCCTCAGACATTCAAGCTTTATAAAATGGCAACACTTGGAAAAAGGAGACATTTGGATCAGCAGTGCACCAGTTAGACCAGGTGGACTCCCACCCTTCACTACATCATGAAACATGAAATATCTTTAAACTATGTCTGTTGAATCTCTTAGAGGGAATACAGTGCTCATGATCTGACCTTCCAATGGCTTATTCTTCCCAAATGCTAACATTTGAAATGTGGATTTAAATATTTGGAGGTCTTCAATTGCTCTGATAATACTTAAAAGCTAAAGGCAAACTTCCCAGTAACCTCAGTCTTTCTGAAGAAGGAGAAAGATGGTTCCTATCACAAAGTACATTTTTATTCTGTGTATCCATTCAGCCTCCGAGCCTCCTCTATGGGGGTGGTGGGCAAAGGGAGGGAAGAAAGATAAATAAATACATAAAATGAAGCTGCCAACTGTTCCACAACGGAAAGGTTTTTATGATCCACAAGTCCATTAGGAATTCAACAGAAGCAACTAATTACAAGAACCAAACAATCCTCCTCCCCAAAGTGCAGCATGCAGAAATGACCTGTTAGAAAGACGGATGCCAAATACGTTTCCCAGCAGCAGGGCCAGGGTTTGCCCCGCGCTGGAGCTGGAAGGGCACCGCTGGCACACGCGCTGCCTCCCGCTCTACCTGTGCATCGACACTTCCAGAATAGTCTGCCACGCTGTGCAATGCAAACATGCTGAGGCTGTATAACATCTGTGCCAGCACTTCTGCATCCTTATAAATCATTTCCCAGCTCTTGCTGGGGCAACAAGGAAGAAAATGTTGGCATATAAATGTAAATCACTGTATGTCCTCTGGAATAGAATAATAATTGTGTTGATTTACCAGCCATGCACTGTTGCCGGGGACGGATGGGAAGTATTGGCAAAGAAAGGTCTCTACTTCCAGCAAAAGAACAGATTTGCTGAACTACACAAAAGGGGTAGGAATAATCAGAGATGCTTCTGTCTATGAAATTTGTTTCCTGTTAGACTGAGCATGAGGGCTTCACCTCATTGCAGGTTGAAATGTAATTACTTCACCTCTGGTCATGTCCAAAATAAAAGCGTACAGGGCTGTTATTGAATCAGTTACTTGGTGAGCACATAAGGGCAATTTTTTCCCTCCTGTGTGGGGTGGATACGTCTGAAGTCAGTGGCTGCATGCATTCCCAGGCAGAACTGAGGCATTCTGAGATACTGAACAAAATGTGTGAATGCTCCAAAATTTCAAAAGCATTGTTGCAAATAAGGAATTCACCAAACTGAATAAATTACAGCTTACTTACTTTTCTTGCCTTAAAACCCGAATAGGAGAGCTTAGCTCAGTTGAGGTTGATGATGAAACCCTCACTGGGACCAAGGTTTCACCCATCAAATCTAATGTCACTTTATGACTACAACTGTGAAGCCTATGACTCACTTTACAGGGTTGTCATGGTTTGGGCCAGATTGGCCTAATCAGGCAGAACGACAGATGCTCTCTCTCTCCTGCTCTGCTTCGAAGGGAGGCAGGAGAGAGAGAGAAAAAGAGAGACTTAAGAGTTTAGAAGGAACTAAACTACTTTAATGAAATATTAATAACAAAATAATAAAAAGAAAATAATGAAATATATACAAAACCATATAAAGCTCCCAGGATGACAATCACGTCACCAGCAGGCACTGGGGAAGTCTCAGACTGGACTCAGTGATGGACGGGAACTGGATTCTGGATCTGGATTCAGGATCAGGATCAAAGGCAGACGAACAGAGTCCTCCTCAGACGCCGGCCATTGAAGAAAGAGGGCTGACCCCTTTGACCCCTCAGCTTTTATACTGAGCATGAGGCAGATGGGATACAATACCCTGTTGGTCAGTTTTGGGTCACCTGTCCTGTCTGCTCCTCCCCGCAGGGGTGACCCCTCTACGCTTTTCCGCTTCCGACCCTCCAACGGGACAAGAAACAAAGTTGGCTGGCCTTGGGTGTTATAGTGATAAGTATAAGCCAGAGCCTCTCTGCATACCGTTCCTTGGCATCAACTATAAACGTGGGTCTTACCACTCTGAGAGCGAACAGTTTTCTGCACAACATGCTGTTAATTTCAGTAGTTAGAAGAGGCCTAGCTAAAAAGTAAAGTTACTGAACAAAATTGGTCCTGTTTTACCTCAAACCAGGACAAGGGTTTTGTGCATTTTTTTTTCTCTCAAATTTTTATTTAAAACAAGCTCACTGTCATGTTTAATCTCTCACCACCTACAAATTTGTTACAAAAAGAACACGATTATTCTAGCATGCAGTGTGTCAACCTAAAGCCACACCAATAGAATGAAATGTACACTAGTCAATTCATACTTTCTCATTACCTTCCAGCAAGAACACTTCGTTTCATTTTCCATACTGTATTGACCGCAGTAAAAATGTAAAGCAATTTTACAAATGTTTCAGGATTTTGTGGGAGATTGCCAGACTGCTTTTCTTATATGACAGTTACGTGATGCTAACTATTACTATCAAGACAACCTGATATTTTGTAATAATACTATTCTCTCAAAATCTTCTATCTGTATTCTGCACCCATACTTTATGAACACACAATCACTCAAACACACACAGTCTGGCACATTTCATCGTATTATCTGTTCCAGTTGTAGTGCTGAAGCTGAAAAATTTTGTGGGTCACACTAAACACCAGGGCCTGAATTCACAGTGTGTACACACCAGAGCACAAGCAGAACGGTACAAAAAATCATGAGATACAAAAGTTTTGTTCTAGGGCATCTAGACTGCATTTTTAAAAATATTCATACAAGTGCCACCTATGAAATAGCATGTTGTATCTTAAAGCAATACTGTAGGTTTAGTCTGAATAATTTAGAAGTATTTTTACTGGTGTTACCTGTATATGTATGCCAGATATTTTTGTGGACTTTTCTTAGGTCCCGGTATTTTTTTCCATTTATATAACGCTTTTATTATGAAAGACCCAGACCCTTTTGAGTGTGTACATAGCAGAAGGTAGTAATGTCCCATATCAAAATTCCAAAGGATACAAAAATCATAAGATTTTTGTCAAACCTATGTCAAACAAAACCTGTGATAACAAGTATTATGTTTGGTAACAAATTTTCCAGAATTATATACACAGAATAGTGTATATTATATATTACCTCATTATTATATGCTTCATTCTTCTACATTATACATTATTATACTACGTTATTATATATTTCATTATTATATATAATTATTATATACTGTTTCATGATCAACCAGGACCTTACCGTGAAGAAAAGCACTAAAGACCAAACAAAGCAAGGCAAAAAGAAGAAAAAGCCAAACATCGGAATCTACTTCTACAAGGAAAAAAGTAACTCTGTTGTGCGGCATCCTTATTTTTAGTGCCTCAAATGAACAATACCACACAGTAAATTGCACAGCAATCAGGGTATCCAGAATTATAAAAAATCACCTGATATTTCAAGACGTTAAGCCTTAGGCTTTCCAACACATCTCAGACCTAAAAATATTCTTCTTACTTAACCTAAGTTACTTGAATGCCCATCAACTAATCTAAGCAAGTTACACAAGATGCGTTTCAGGATGGGAGGAGTCACCATCTGGCAGTGCCAGCTTTCTCTTCAGGAGAACTGAGCAACTTGTTTAGGCCAGAAATTACTATAACCAACTTTACTTTGGGCAAGTAGCTAGGATGCAGGCATAATGTATTTGAGGACATAAGTGGAGAGTTCTATAGAAGTTACCTTGCTGTTCACTGGAGACCCAGCCAAGCAAGAAAAAAACTGTTTTCAGAAAGCCTACTCAGCAGTGACAAACTCTATACAGCTTGGGGCTTGCAGATTCATATTCCCAAATTAAACATAATTTTTTAAAAATGTCTGCCAGGTACATGTGTCCATGACCTGAGTCCATGCTCAATAATTAATTAAGCAGAGTCAGAAAAATGGAAGCTAGATGTATGGGTCTTCGCTCTTACCACATCACAGAAACCTGACTGACTAGCACCAATTTCAACCCGCCTTTTCCCAAAGAAAAATGTATTTCCTACTTTTCCTGAAGTGCTCCTACTGACGATAACGAGTACGTCCACCTATCCGCCACTGGATAAAAAGGTATTCAGTACTAACAGATCCACAGCTATAATCCCGACTTCACTAGTTTCTGACAAGAAATGAAAATAAGAAAACAAAATCAACAGTGCCATTTGGCAGATGTCCAAAAGCTCTGTCAGGCAGATTTGGGGCCAATGCTCAGGCATTTCAGGTTCTCATATGGTCAGATTGCTCTTTCACAAGAAAGACAGAGGTCTACACATTCTGTGCAACAAGTTTAAAGCTGCCTATCATCTAATATTCTTTTTCTATCTCCAAAAGAAAACAGAGGTGAACAGAAATGAACTTAACAGCCTCATGTCTTTCCTACCAAATCAAACTTACCAGCATAACGAAGTCACCTAGGTCTCCATCGCCAAGGCAGCCATCAACAAATTTCCAGCTGAGTCTTCCCTCAGTATCCTATTACTATTTCATGTCTGACTTGAAATCGTGAAATAAGCTGCTGAGGTAACATATGCAGAAGTTCTAGCAATACACTGTCTTTGTTTCGAATGCAAATAACATCATCTCCCAGCATTCCCTTAAAACCAAGGCAAAACAATGCCTAGATGAAGGCCAGCTGGTTAAAGCAATTCTCATATCCACACAAATAAACCAAACCCTATAAATACTCATTAAGATACTTCTCCCAAACACCATTAAAAAAAACGAGAGACTGCTATTTATTGTTGTTATTCTATCTATTTAAAAAATCTTGGGATACACTCAGACAAAAAGGTGCTAGGGGACACATAAAAAGAGAGGAGGAGAGACAGAGAGAGAAAGAAAATACCGCCTTTTGGAAATTAGAGTCACTTTATTGAAGAAATAAAGATTTCCTATATAAAGTAAAATACTAATGACTGCAGTTTGCATAAAAGCTCTGCTTACAGAGTCTAAATAAGAGATACTTCTCTATCTTCTGTGTTTCCCTTGCTCTTTCTTTTTATTTATCATTTATTTTTTCTTCTGTTCTCTTGATAGAAAAACTAAAGAAAGGAAGGAAAACAAAAGGTGGGTAGTCAGGCAGCTAGGTATTGTAAGTTAAGAAATGAAGCTTTTTCTGTGTTTTAAAAAATACATTCTAAGAAAATCCCTCAACAAATCCACCCATTACCTTGACCACATTCTCAGCTGTTATAAATGGATTTGGCTCTGTTGAAGCTGTGCTTTGTACTGGGATTGCTCAGCAGAAGACATAGCTCTGAAGTTCGATATTCAGATTTGCTGCAATTCACCATGGCATTCTGATATGTATGCCTGGTTGTTATATCTTCCACCTCTATATGCATAATGCCAGTAGATACTACTAATTAACAATAAACCAAAGCACTATACCAAAATCAAAATGCATTTAGCTTCGTAATTTTTTTTGGTGTTCAGATTTTTGTATTTATTTTAAATACAGAGAAATGACAATAAACTGAGATAATTTCAGGCTTTTAAAAGCTATTTTGCAGGACCCTTTTTCCTTCTATTGATGCTGTCTTCATGATTCCTTGTTTTGCTAATTTATATCCTGCCTGCTGCACTAAGTCTCGGTCGTGGAGGTATTTCTAGTTTGTCTGGACAGTCCCCAGAAAAATGGGACCCCAAAACCAGTTTTGCTTTTCTAACTTTCTCATGAAATTGCAATAGAGAAAGGACAGTTACATGACTTGATGCTTTCTCTTCTTCAGCATCTTCAGTTTTAATGAAAAGTCTTTAAGGTGGAGTAAATCATGGCTGGCAATTGAAAAATGCTGCTTCACAGGTTATTTATTCTGCTTCTGCTACCCCCAGCCATCAATTTTAATTCTGAAGTACAGCTGAGTTTAGCAGTGCTACAGGGATTCATTTTCTTTGAGGACAACAAAGCATCATGAAGAGAAACAAATAGCTGTGCTATATTGCTGCTTAGTACCAAGCAGGCACCTAAGTTCACCACTTCTGGTGGAGAAGTAGCATTTATCTGTACTGTGGATGCAGCATAATGATTGGGAAGCAGTTTGTCACCAGTATAGGTGAGCAATTATACAGACATGAGTCAGTGGTCATTGCTCAGAGAGATGGCGAGGCTGCTCAGATCCTGATGTTTAACGATAGGCCCTTTGCCGTGAATAATTACAAATCTTATACAGCTGACATGTCTTAATTCATGAGATTCTGGTGTGTATAATTGGATAGAAGTATGAACTTGATTACACTAGTGAACTTGCTTTCCAGAGGAAAAAACAAAAAGTGATAACAGGCTTCTTTGTCATCAAAGGGTAAAGAAATGTGACAATCTGGGAACCAGTTTTAGGACCCCATCTGCTAAACCAGAGAGAAATCAAGATTTTACAGTTCTATAAATATTTTAGTGTATGCCATCATTTATGAACTCTGGCAGCTATCATAAAATCTCTCTGACTTTTGTTACAACTGCATATAAGGCCAGAAAATTGCATCTCATGGTAAACCATAAAAACCTAAGTAAAAGCACCATTCCTTTCAGTATATTCTAAAAATATACAACCTCCCTGTCAGTACATGGCAGGGTAGTTACCATCCCAAGATGCCTGTTTCCCTCTCATTTTTTTTTATCTGATCTTACCCTGGTCTTTTCAAACCCTTTTGTATTTCAGTATCCTTTTATGTTCCATAAATAACAGCCATCACAATATAACAGCTGAAATAGCTTTTACTTTGTCACAACGTACTGTAAGCAAGAGACACTTGGGTGATGCTAATGCCGTGGATACAGGAAGAATTTATGCTGACCTTTTCTCTAATTGTTCCTGAAATGATTTTCATTCAGTGCTGAGTTTCTTTAGAGCCCTGAAAGGGAGCTTAGCCTCAGAGCAGGTTCTGATGCTTTAATCACCCGGCAGAAAAACCTCTGTAAAAAAAGATATAAATAAAGAGTTATCCTGAGATTAACAATGCTCCTTTTAAACTTCAACCCGCAGTCCTGCCCTGTGTTACAAAGCGTCTCTAAAAGATACAGAGATTACATACCATCAAGTTTGTGGTTGCGGAGGATATTCTGACATTCCGGGTAGGATCTGCACCATTTGAATTATAAGACAATACTGGCTGAAACCACCTGCCAGCCTGAATAATAGTAATTTATAGTTTATCTCAGCAAAATTTCTAGAATACATTTCCTTGAACAACTCTTGGAGGAAGGACCAAACAAGAAGAGAGACAATCCCTCTATTACAAATAAACACAGAAGTCAACAGGTTATCAAAGATCCTAAATGCAGGAAAGAAAATTACCAAATTTAAGGCTAAATTTCAGAAGGTGTTTAGGCAGCACATGATGTAAAATCTCTGTCATCTCATTTGCATAGGCAAAACAGAAAGCCAAACATTGAAGTGACTGCACGTGCAAGTATTTGCAAAATAGAACTTAAGACTTCCTGTGGCTCCTAGTATTACTGTGTCTTAGGACCTGCATTTGTTTATATCAAACACATGGTTTGATCTTTCATAAAAAATACAGACTTGTCTCACATATGTCTATATGCATATATACATGTATGTGTTTGTATATATGCACATTATGTCCCATATAAATCAATATATATGAAGTATTTATGGACAGTAAAAGAATAAAGACTCAACAATTTTTTTCTTTCTATTTTTCTTTCTTTTCTAGTACATTCAAATTGTTGCTAATTAATTTGTTGTGTCCTCTTTTAAAAATATTTAATGTTTGATCAACACCTGGAAAAATTATTATGGAAATTTGTCCTTGATATAACAACTCCATTGACCTCATCTTAGTTACCAGAGAGGTTAATTTTAGTGACTGGAGTCTAAGTAAATGCAAGAGAGATTTCAGTAATTTTTGAAAGGTCATGCTCCATTCAATAGCAGTTCTGCTTCTTTCTCAAGAAAAATTATTCTTCCATGATGAGCACAGTGATTCCTATACACAGTGCAATCATTTAGGACAACTTTAAAGCATTTTGGAGTCTGAATAAAAATGATCTCCTATCCACTGTAGGAATGCTTTCGCTCTTTGCATTACTTCTTCTCTCATTTCAGCTCCATTAGCTCCTCTAGGTGATGGAGGCCAAGAAAACGTGTCCCACTCAGAGAAATCTCCATCCCTGTATTCTCTTTCATACGCAAGCGCATTTCAGGCTATTTTTTTCGGCCTTTGGTTGTTCTAAAACAAACTGAGAGATAGACAGACGTGGGTCCTGTTTTGCACTATGAATCAAATTCAGTCCTTTGGTTGTTTTGATCTGTTCAAGCTACTAGCCATTTCTTGAAAATCCATTAATTTCATTTTAGAGACAATTTCCCTCAGAGTCCATGTGTTGGTCCAAACCTAGAAAAGATTTGGTTTGTAAAATTCTGAAGCCACCTGATAATGATGTTGTCAGGAAAATAATTTTATTCCTTCTTTTACTGTCCATGATGTTTCATGGCCTGAAAGGCAAGCAAGATTTCTGCTACACTAAAATAGTTAGGCAATGAAAATAGTGCACATGGGATGTGTAACTAAAGTCTTACTATATTATGGTCTTCCAGATGTTGCATCTTCAGACAAACATGCTGTCTTTCTTCCTTTTGTGGCTTCCAGGTTGCTACTCCCCCAAAACATTGTTTTCATATATTCTATAAAACTGGCTTTTCTATCAGTTTAACATAATGCTTTTTCCCTGTGTCACATCCTAAGAATGAAAAAAAGCCTATGATCTAATCCACCTTCCATTTACACTAGTACAAGTTCATTGACAACATCAGTGTTTCATCTAATTTACGACAGGAGGAGAACGCAGCCCAGAGTCTCTCAACCTTTTCAGAAACAGGCTTTGAGCCAAACTCTGTGAAGTCACTGGGAGCTTTTCCATGGATTTCAGCAAGCTCTGCCTCAGCGTCCTAACGAGGAGTCTGATGGCCTTGACACCAGCAGCAGCTGATTTCAGGAGATGCTACACGGCAGTGAGAAACAATGAGCTCAATGGATGCACAAGGATTTTCTGCTGGATTTTGTCCCTTGAAATTCAGTGAATCAAATCCTGTCTCCAGAATATGGAGGCAGGAGGACTCCTAACATCAACACAACTGCAGTTTCACGCACTATTTGGGTACAAATACACAGCTTAACTTTCACTTATTATAAGCATCTGTACAAGCAAAATGCAGTGACTTTGGGACACCCAGGAAGGAAGCATGGAAACTATCAGACTGCGCACTTTTTGCGGCATATTTTTTAAAACAGCATAAAACTCCGATCTGCTGAGAGAGAGAGAGGTAAAGCTTAAATGAAGTGCTAAGAGGAACGACCAAAAGGTAAAGAGAGAAACACTTTACCTGTAAACCAGGAAGCTGTAACATATTGCATCCTGAAAGATCTCAGTGTCTGCTCTCCCTTTAGCAAATTGCCCTGGACTACATCCCGTTTTCAGTGCAAATTGTTACGGAGTGCATGAGCAACACTGATAATAAATCCTAACGGTGATCAGGATGAAATAGTAAATAGCTTCCCTTTATACTTTCAAGCTTTCTATATATGCTGTTAAAGATACAACACTCATTTCTTTAAATGGAAATTTTTTCTTAAAACCCAATCTATCTAGCCTGTCACTCTAACCTTTGAAATTAAGATCCCTTTTCCCCTGCCTATACAGGTTCTAATTCAAGCGGGCATGTGTTCTTTGTGTCCTGTGGCTGGTGTTAGATCACAAGTCCCTCCTCATTACGCTCTATGCAGAAAGCCTACACAGTGTGCTCAGATTGCTCTTGACTTGTGAAAAAGATGGAAAGGTCTCTCTGCTCACTTGCTAATGTACATGGGATTTCTGAGGAGACAGCAGGACAGTCATTCAGGCTTGACCTCATAACACCTTTCCTTGTTCCTTCTGGTTTCTCCTTCAACTTCTGTCATCACCATCAGCTGTTCTTTTTGGGCTGGAGAAAGAGTATGTACTCCCGCACTACCCTGTAAGAGGTGGCATCATCAGTTGCCTATGAGACAGATACTTTAATTGACAGTCAACAGATAAATACAATGACAGCACAAACAAGCTCTCAAATATACTTCAAATCAGAAAGAAAGAAAAAAAGAAAAAGAAAGTACCAAGTTTTCAGGTGGAAGTGGGGTTTGCAGTTTCTCAGGCTGTCCATATAACTTGTGGATTCTGCAGAGTGCTTTTAGGGGAGAAAGTGAATGGTTTAGTCCTTCAGGCTTCTGTTTTCTGCTTAATCAGTTTAAAATGTTTTCAGTTTTGTTTATTTAATGATATGAATTAGTCACACGTATTTCTACAAACCTTTTGAAAAAGAAACAATAGTGTCTTTGGATGTGGAGAAGTTTGTTCAGTCCTACCTCAGCAAGATTCCCAGCCCCAACTCTCTTCCCTGCTGCAATGTCATGTCTCTGTGGAAGTAACATGGAAACATCTCGGAAGACCATAAGAAACAGCAGCCCACGTATCAGCTCACAGCGATCACTTTATACTGACACATAGTGGTGACCTCGGGTGAAAATATTAGACTGGGAACTGATGTTGAGGCCTGGAAACGCCTCTGTTGGGACAGCAGGCTCAGGCTGGAAAGCAAGCAGTCACCTCAGCCAGCAGCTGTGTGCCGGATGGTGCAATCCCAATCCCTCGCTATGTGCAAATAGGTCAGTGCTGATGTATGGCCAGCGAGGTGCTCTTTGATTTTCATCTCTGTTTCTGACAGTACTACACGTGTTTCATTCTAGCCCATGATTAAGCTGTACAGAGCTCACTCAAGCGATTGTTTAAAATTAAACAGATATTTCAGGGCTTTCCTCAGTTTCATCCTTTACCTAGCACTTCTCTGGAGAGCAGGCTGGTCTGTTAGGCTGAAAATGTCTCCAAATTAATAGGTCTGCTGCCAGTCCAGGGATAATCATCACTTGAAGGGTACCTTGTGTCTTCAGGTTCCCAACGGTATAAGAACATGAACATTCATCACACCACAACCTCCCTTCTCTGCACAGCCAGGCAGAGTCGTGACTGATAAAGGGCAGAAGCCTGATAAGAAGGTAATTCCCAAGCAGAAAACCCAGCTGGGCAGAATCGCACCAAAGCTGGGCATGCTGCCCCTTGTGAGTTCACACTTCTGCTTAATCAAAGGGCTCTGCTGAGTCGTAACCGCTCAGAGCAGAGCTCACGGCACCAGGAATTAGTAGCCAATCCCACATCAGAATGTCATGCAAGTGCTTCACTTGCTGTGGTGCACCGGTTTGTAGACATTCATAAATGAAAGATACAATTAATCTAGTTGCTTTCTTGCCCCATTGTTGAACTTAAAGATTTGAAGGTAATACCTGAATTTTCCTGAGAAGGAACATGGTTTTCAGTAAAGGCAATGCATAGAGGCTTAGGATACCTGGGTCCTCTGCTCAACTATGCTGTGTGTTTCCTGAGAAACACCTGGCAAGCAGATCAGCACAGGTCCTTACAACTCTGCTGTCCCATAGATTTCAGCACCTCCCCAGCCTGGGGACATAACCTAACAGTGCAAAGGTATCTCTAGGTCTATGGTTAATTACCCACCCACTGCTGGCCAGCGTATTTAGCTGGCCAGCGTGCATACGTGTAGCCCATACCAGACACAATTAATTAGCTTAAGCTTCTCTCCATGCCTCCTACTGTGTGATGGCTTGGCCATCCAAGTACATGCATACTATCAGTTGAGGCAACTTATCTGGCAGCTGATACCTTGATGTGTTCATGTGTTTACATCACACTGATAGTGCACAGCCATGGGAGTGGTCAAGCTTGTATGGGGACATACGTGATCTCTAAAGGTGATTAAAAATACCTCAAACAGAAATAAGTAAAAAGATGGAAGTTTCCCCAGCGAGGGAGGGATTACATCAAAGATAACTGTACACTTGTGAAAAAAATAGATGCTACACCAAAGCATGTCTAAAAATGGCAAGCATCATTTAAAGAGATAGAAACCAAAACCAGAGGTCCTTCCATATTCACATCAGAGACAAAAGTGGGAGAACCCTTCCAAAAGGACAGATCGTCACTCAATCCCTTCTGCTCACACAATGGCATGTAGGAAACGGGCCAAGAGCATTTAACATTTGGTTGTGAAGCACGCATTGGTACCACCAGCAGGTGAACTGGAGGTCAGCAGAGTCTGCTAGAGTCTTTAATGACAGCCCAAACGACATGTGGCTCATTGTCGATGTTAACACCGTGCTGGCTGGGTACAGCACAGTACTACCTAGCCTGGACACTCTGGGTGCTGTGTTGAGGCACCTTATTCATGAGGTTTTGTCAGAGAATGAGATGAAACTTCACTGTGTTTTGCTATTTTCTTTGGGTGACAACCACTCAGTGTAGCTGTGCTTGATGATCTTTTGCTGGAATGGGCGCCTGTATTGAAATCTCAAAAAGATGTGCCTTGCTGCAAGCCATATTTCAAACTCACAGGCTTTCAAGAGGTTTAGCCTATTCAGACCTGCTTAATTAATATGTCTTTTTTCAGTCATCATCTCCAAGACTGTTGACACCAATTTATTTTTTTAAAAGCTCAATGAAATTTCCCAGTTTTGCTTTGCATGACTTTTGATTTATTGTTAGTTTATTCCCACACTTTTAGGGACAGATCCCCACTGGCTTTAACTTGGTATGCAGAAAAGATAACCCCTCACTGTAGAAATTAATTCAGTTTTATGTTTTTCAGAATCTAGTTGGTTGAGGGCAAAATTCAGTATAAAACTCTCAGATGTTTTGATCTCTCCATAAATACCAAGATTACGGACATGAAGAGCAATTAGCTGACTGCTATAACAAGCTCTGTCATGTGAAAAGACCGAGATTACAATGCTCAAGCCAGAAGAATTTCCCCCTTTTTATTGCTAACCAGTAACAGAACTTTTTTTACAGATTTTGTTTAGCAAATTTTCATGCCACCATTTTTTTTAGTAGAAATTGTTCCAGGAAGTAATCTTTTAAACTAAATATTTATCAAAACATTACAGTAAGAACATAAATTTTTCAGCCAGTGTAACTAAATCATTCAAACAGGACAAAGAAAATGTACTTCTAATATTTAAGGTAGAGAAAATTAATACAGCATGTCATCCCATTAATTACAGCTGTTCACATTTCCTTATAAAGCCATTAAGAATGTTAGCAATCCATATTTCATTGTTTCAAAGTATAGATCTAAAAGGAAAAATTCTTACCCTGAAGTTCAAGAAGTCCTTCTAATAAAGCAACAAGAACTGATGCAAATGAAAGACACATTACCTTTTACAGAATTACTCACAATGAATTTCCTGAATTTGACAAAAAATTTCCCTAGATGACTATTCTTCAAGTCAAGCAGAAATTTCCAAGCCTGACCCCTATTGACTGAAAACAGTGGGAGCCTTCTCCCTGGTATATGTGAGTAGTGGATCAAATCATCACTTAATCAAGTCTGTTCTCCGAACCAGCCCAGGAATCCAACCATGGCATAGATAGAATAAATTAAATTATAGCTATCTGCTTGATACTGGGAATATATGCCTCCATTAATACATTCTGGCAGTCTTAAACTATTGGGGAGTGTGTGAGTGAAAAACAGTTTCAAAAAGAGTGCACAGAAAATATTCAAAGTTCATAAAAAAAAAAAGAAATTTCTTCACTGTATAAAACCACAAATGGCCTTGAAGCAATAATAATAATAATAAAAAGATATCTGACATCTCATATTAAACTATCACATTTGGAAGGTACAAAAATACAGCAATGAAGCTTCACTCAGCAACAACAGGGGATGACAAACACAGGTGTACGAAGACTCCTGGCAGGCAGAAGTCACTATATGTGTATGGTAATGGAGCAGGGCCTGGCTGAAACAGGGCAGTTTGGTTTCTTGGTGGTGTTTAAGTCCATTTCCTCCACTCCTTACCTCTATCTCACCCTTTTTTTTTAAATACCTGAGCAGAGTGGATCTCCAGCCAAGCCTTCACCCTGCACAGCTAGATAGTCCCGTCATGTGCTGTCAATGCTCAAGCGATGTGGTGCCACACTGTACTCCCACCTCAGCTGTTAGTTTCCATCTGAGTTTTATTTCATTCTGTTTTGGCTTTTGCTCCAGAAGTAGTGTGCTGTGCCATATAAGCACTGCCAAGCGGCAAGTTGCACGTCTCAGTGCTGTAGCTCCCTTTCATTTCAGTGTATTGGTGGTCCTTAAACTACTTGTTTCCTCTTTACGCTGTTAATATCTCTAGACTCTCATCATCCTCTATAGTTGATATATTGTTATTATTTGGTCTTCTCCACCTACTATCTTTTCCAAATTGTATTTACATTTTATCTACTCCATCTTCTTAGAAAAGATGCTGTAGAAAACTAGGCCATATGCCAATTCCTGCAAAAAATGTTTCAAAGTCCCCACATCAGAAACCCGGTAATTCATCCCAACTTTCCCTTTAGAAACATTTAGCCATTTTCAGCCAATGTAACAGTGTTCCCATCCCTGCCAATTGGTGTTGTTTTCCAAAGGCAATTTTGTGAGGCACATGACCTAATGTTTTCTTAATATCCAGAAATATCACCTCTGTCCTCTTGCCTTCATCTGCCCTTTCTGTCATTCATAGAATCATAGTATGGTTGGAGTTGGAAGGGACCTAAAAGATCATCTAGTTCCAACCCCCCTGCCATGGGCAGGGGCACCTTCCACTTGACCGGATTGCTCAAAGCCCCATCCAACCTGGCCTTGAACACCTCCAGGGATGGGGCATCCACAACTTCTCTGGGCAAGCTGTTCCAGTGCCTCACCACCCTCACAGTAAAGAATTTCTTCCTAATACCGAATCTAAATCTACCCTCTTTCAGTTTAAAACCATTACCCCTGATACGCACTCCCTGATAAAGAGTCCCTGCCCATCTTTCCTGTAGGCCCGCTTTAAGTACTGAAAGACTGCTATAAGGTCTCCCCGGACCCTTCTCTTCTCCAGGCTGAACAACCTCAGCTCTCTCAGCCTGTTTTCATAGGAGAGGTGCTCCAGCCCTCTGATCATCTTGGTGGCCCTCCTCTGGACTCGCTCCAATGGGTCCATGTCCTTCTTATGTTGGGGGGGGTCTCACAAGAGTGGAGTAGAGGGGCAGAATCACCTCCCTTGAACTGCTGGTCACACTTCTTTTGATGCAGCCCAGGATGCAGTTGGCTTTCTGGGCTGCGAGCACGCGTTACCGGCTCACGTTGAGCTTCTCATCAACCAACACTGCCAAGTCCCCTCTCCTCTGGGCTGCTCTCAATCCATTCTCTGCCCAGCCTGTATTTGTGCTTGGGATTGCCCCAACCCACGTGCAGGACCTTGCACTTGGCCTTGTTGAAGTTCATAAGGTTCACATGGGCCCACCACTCAAGCCTGTCAAGGTCCCTCTGGATGAGGCCAGCTGAGAACACCCGCAGTACACAAGTTGATGTGGCACAGTTTGGAGTAGGTACTTGCTGCTTCCATAATACCCTTCTTTGCTACCGGTTTCCAGATTTTCTGTCCTAATAGCTCCATCATTTTACTGGACAGGCAGATTACATTTACTAGATGCTAAATGACCAAATTTTCTTTCGTCCTGCTCACTTTGCCTGCACTTTACGCTGTATGCTTTATATACTCTGTTTTATTCCAGGGGGCAGTGGTTTAGATTTCAAAAGTACCTTAGTGATTCAGTATGCTCGTAATTTTTCTTAAGATGAGGGAACTTGTATCACTGTATTCTGCTGATTTGTGCATTTCATCTTCTTAGGTATTTACTTACCTGCATTTATCAATAACCATACCAGCTATGATCGTCATTGCTTCTTAATCGCCCATACACTTTTATTTCCCTTTAAATGATAGATTCAAAAAAAGCAGCTTAGTGGTTCAGTCATATTAAAATCATAATTGATTTTGCCTCACTCCTCATTTATTAATGGACTTACACTACCTTCTCGCTAATAAACCTCCCAGTAATGAGTTTAGTCCACAGAGGATACATTTCCACCTCAACAAACCACCAAGCAATTTAGGACAGTTGGTAGTCTCTGCTTAAGGGAGTCCGAAAACTGGAATAGAAATTTATGCAGGCCATAATTAAAGTACTTTTAGAGAGCTGTGTGGGGAGTTTACCGACATTCTTTGCACCATGCCCATCTGTGGTCAGTGTAATTAATCCTTCCCTCACAATCCAATAAGAACTAATCTTCTTCACTGACAGTTTTTGATAAAAAGGGAGCTTCAAATGCTTATGCAGCAATCAAACTCTGGTCATTTTCTTCCTTTGAACAGAAAAGGTTTGTGAAGGTGATGAGGGCAGATCTTTTTGGAGCTGCTCAGCGCTGGGGAAGGTGTGCAGACAGCAGAAGAGACATTCACTGGGATAACGGCTGTTCCAGAAGTGTAGAAAGCTCAGCACACTCAGAAAAATCAGAAGCAGGACTTTGCCAGTTCACAGTTACTAGTGGGAGAAGATTACCTCACAGAAGTAAAATATAACCAGTAGTTTCTACTGGAATTACTTAAATGAAAGCACAGTTATACACTTGTGGGAGGGAAGGTCGTTGGCCTGAGACATGATACACTGCGAGACAAGATGCAACTCTTAGATTGCAAAGGTTTAATTATGTCCCTTTCTGCATTTAATGACAAATCCCCGTGACCTCCTTTCCTTCCAGGACTGTAAGATTTTACAGGCAAAAAACTTATTTGTCCAGCACCCAAAACACTGGAGTCATGGTAGAGAACGGGGGCTCTCATAAATCTAAGCTTGTAGTGCTGCCTGACAAGAAACTCCTGTAATAGTGGTATTTTCTCCTGTCCTCGCACATGATTACTTGGAGACAAGAGAAAGAGGACAGTGAGAGGAGTCTTCATTCCTGCTGGTCTGTGGGAGCTCTGTAGCAGATCCTTTGGTGGATGAAGGGAGGAAAATGGGCTAAACTGGGGAAGAGGAGAGTCCTGCTGGGCTCGGTCCTCCACCTGAGGCAGCGACCTCGTCAGAGCGACTGTTGACTGGGAGTTAGATGCTCTATTTTGCACCTCATGGGGAGAATGGTGCTGAAGTTTTGCCTTTTTGATTTGCTGACGCTTAATGCTATTTTGCAAAGGCAGAAATACCTTCTAATGCATAAGGAAGAATCAGGTCTGGAAAGATTAATCTTTGCATAGAAATCACTTACTTTCTTCTGGATCTCTCCTTTTGGGATCTTTGGAGTCTGGAGGTATAATCATTAATATTTTTGGTGAGCTCTGGGATGGACAGTGCATGTTTCTCTTCTTGCCATTTTCTCACTCTTTCCCCGTTTCACACACGTAAATACAAATTCTAAAGGGAGATCAGTCCAAGATTTCACATTCCTATATATGCAAGTAATGCACAAGTAACCAACATAGAGTTTTATGCATGGTAATTCAACACTGATAAATAATTAACTCACACACACACACTTACACGCAAAAATGCAGGTGCCAACCAGTCAGAAGAACAGCAAACTAAACTCCCTTTGCATTGAGATAAACAATTCTACTAAGTGGAGTGGAATGTAAAATCTGGGAGGGGGTGCAGGGAGAGAACACAGGAGAGTGCAGCTTTTCTAATGGCATTTTTAGTTGTCATTAAACACAGTCAGGGTTTCCAAAGCTAAAATACATGTTAACACATTCCAAAACACTTCTATTAAAATATTTTTTCAGTACTTCAGTACAGCAAATGATGCAAAGCCAAAATTCCCCAGACAATGCACAGAACATTAGAGAATTAGTTTAACATTCTGACAACCCTGCAATTTTATTTAAACAAGTTCTTCCCTACCCAATTCCCTGCAGAGAAGTATTGTACCCTTTTGTTGATTGTAGTGGACACATTGCAGATCTCCGGTTACCTTCCCAAAGGACCACCCACTACAAGAAGTTTTTTGTGTTGCAAGCACAGCTTAGCTCATTCCTCTCCCCCTCCTATTCACCTTCTTTTTTTCTTCTTCTTTTCTTCTTTTTTTTCCCTCCCTTTAATTTTCTTAGCATTCTCATACACTGCAGATGAGCCGACAGACTAGCCTGCCATCTGTTCTTTCATGACATGGTGCAACCTAATCAATTATCCTCAAACCACTTTGGAGTAAATAAAATGTCTACAATAATAATAATTAGTCAGTTAAAAAGAAAACAGCATCATACAACTCCTGGTGGGAATTAGGTAGATTTCAGAATGCAGCATTTTATTAACTGAGATTATTAGACCAGGAGAAGACAACTTTGGGAGGAAAAAAAGTCACCTTCAGTAATTTATTCTGAGACATGGGTATAAGATAGCATCCCTAGCCTTTGGACATCTGTGACCCTTTGTAACCAATGATGCCAGGTTCAAGTAAATTTGCCCCTCACGGGTTTCTAAGATTTTGCTGTTAATAGATGTGTTAGCATAAACATGAGAATTCGCATTAGTATTAGGACTGTATTAAAATAACAATAAATATTTTTTACAAAGCAATGACCAGCAGATGCTATTAGATAGTGTGAAGAAGCATATACTTTTCTTCAAATATATATATAAAGCCTGACATGTCTTCAGGGAGAGATTTGCCTACAACTACCAGCATGAGTACAAATCCCCTGAGTGAGAAGAGTACATTACAAATCACCTACTTCAAGAACAGGCAAAAAGCAGAAACACAAACTGCTACAAACAGAAATCAGGTTTGCAATATAGTATTAGGAATTAAGAAAATCAGGAATATTGCAATTAGTATCAGTGGACAAGATCACACAAAGCAGTTCCTCATTAAGTTAATCAGAACATTTTTTTTTTACAATGCAATCAACTGCTTGCTATTTTAACTCTATAACATTGATTCAGTCAGAATACAGTAGCAATTATTCAACTTAATCAATTGTTGGGCATTTAAGATATATCTTAGCACTCAAGTGCTTAGCACATTTTCAGCATTTTTACTTTTGCAGCACAAAGGAAGTGAAAGACAAATCAGAAAGATTCAGTGTTCCAGTGAGATCATCAGCAAATTCCCAACTAAAATTTTGGTCAGGGAATCAATACAATCTCAGTGCATAGATCACATTGATGGACCAGAGGGAAGAATTTCCTCATTACTGTCCTTATTTTGAGTATGAATGGATGTCATGTACATTCTATATTTTGTGTCCTGAAAGAAGTCAACATGCATAGCTGTACTATCAAATGGCATTCTTGATCAGTAAACTGTAAAAAAAAAGGGGTTTTCTGCCAAGTTTCTAAGTACTGAGGACATGGCAATAAGTAAAATAACTTCATGTGTACAGGTGATGTCCTCAGTCTTCTCTAAACTCTAAGCACTTCACATCTTTTAATTATCAGCCTCTGCAGAACCAACTTTACCAGTAAGTTCGAAAACAACAACGTAACGTGAGTCTGAACTTTCTACCCAAAACTGCCTGATCAGCCTGAGACAATGTAGACTATCTCCTGCAAAGTAAGGAGCAAGAAAAATTGTATGAACCATCTGAGAGGCTACAACTTTTACATATATAAATATCAGACCACCTACTGTAGTATTCTGAAGTCTAGGTAGGTCTAAATGAGAATACTGAGTACACTGAATATGTGTGTTTGCTGTCATGCTGCCCCATCTTGACTGGTGGGAGACTGAGGCAATTACCCAAAAAGCATAACGCGTGCCAGAAAGGAATCTCATGCTTTATGATGCTGTTCTGTATAGGCTAGATTGTGTCTGTTCTTACACATTGATGAGGCAGACTCAAGCTTACATCCTCATGGCCTTGTTGCAACTCCTGACAAGAACATAAACAATCAAGTGGGAACATGTAGAGAGAGGGTGGAGAAAAATCTCTGCAATGATGTAGACCAGTGAAGATAAAGCAGTGAATCACAGATCTTCATCAGTCCCTCCATGACTGCTCTGCTGTGATTTCTGTGACATGTATGTATCAACATATTTGCCTGCTTAGGTTCTCATACCACTCCTCCTCCTCCTCCTGCAGTAGACAAATGCTTCTGACATCCTGAAAATATGCTTCATTTCCAGTTTTCTAGGTACTTCAAAGGAGCATTCACCTTTCTGTTGCCGCCGCTAACCTCTTGCTTCTGTGTGTTTCTCCATATTTTACCATCCACTTCAGAAAAGGGCTAGCAATTATTTGCCTGATGTTTCCCTAACTTTGACCACCTTGAAATGTGATTTTGTGATTTTTGTTGAAATGTAGGACATGAATCCCTTGCAGGCTTTTACAAACATGAGAGTTCCCATGTGTCGTTGACACTGATGAATTGCTAGATCACTACAGAAGAACTTGGAAATGGCAATGGAGCTGGCTCCACCGGAGTTAACTTGAGCTCCTGAGAGGGACCAGAGGGGTTTTTGATTCTTTTTATTACTTGATATCAATTAAGCGTTTAACAAGTTACAATGAAAAGCAACTTTCCAATGGAATTTTTAACACAATGGAAACAAATTACCTTTGAGATGGTTATCATTTGGAATCTTGAGCAGAATGAAAATAAGGCAAAGGCCAACACACACTCATCCAGATTGCCCATAACGACTTGCCAGGCATCCCTGTTTCAAATCAAGTAAATCTGTGCAGCTTCTCTTTGACAGCAACACAAAATCCCGTGTGAAACCCACTGAATGGCACAGCTGATGCAGAATACTAGCAGAAGATACTGCACTGAGCAGCTTTTGTTTTGAAGTGGGTACCTCTGTTATGCAATTCTCTTAGAATTTGCTTCTTTCAAAGAATGAAAGAAAAAAAAAAGCCTCGGCAAACAAAAACCACAATTCCCATACATTTCTCAGCTCAGATGATATTTCCACACTTGGGCACAGTCTATTCACAGCAATTCAAAAATTCTGGT
The DNA here is from genome assembly GCA_008921705.1 of Burhinus oedicnemus. Classification (NCBI taxonomy): domain Eukaryota; kingdom Metazoa; phylum Chordata; class Aves; order Charadriiformes; family Burhinidae; genus Burhinus; species Burhinus oedicnemus. Next base: position 634,946 of record VFFE01007011.1, read on the forward strand.
GTTGGCACAGAGACTATATTTATAGCACTCAGCCGGAGTAAAGGACCAAATGGTGCATGATGGGTGGGTGAAGGTGTTTAGTGGAAGAGAGAGGCTTCAACTCACTAAACAAGAATGATGCCAATAAACAAAAAATAGCAGTGGAATTCATTAATATCAGCAACATGCTGATTAGGTGCATAAGCAGCTTTAACAATTCCCTTTTGAGCCTTTCTGGGACTTTCTGTAGTCACAAAGAAGAAGAGACAGAACTATTGTGGACATCACCGGTAACTTAAGACCACAGACAGGACTTAGCTTTATTGACATGCAAATATTAATTTACAAGCTTAAAATCTTGTCCATGTAATTTTGCATATATCCAATAAGAGAAAAGCTAAACTTAATGTTAAAAACTTCTGAGCAGTTCACCAAATATTCATTTAAGTGACAGGTATGAGGCAGCATGCAGGTGGTCACCTTCTCATTACACTTCTCACAAAAGCCAGCCACAAATGTGCTCTCAGGCTATGGGGATATATTTTGCCCTCTCTCTGCTTCTTTGCCCTTGGGAGAAGGGGGGAGGGAGGGACACGGCTAAGAGAAGAGGAGGTGTTGGCTGTGTGTCCTGTCCATGGAGGCACACAAAGCAAACCAGAGCATGTGTGAAGGCATGGACAGCATTGCTCTGAAGACTGGTATAGGCTCTGCAGGCCACCTGTTCGGAAGGGAGAAATTGTCCCTTACTGAGCTCTCCCACATTTGTACAACATCTGACACTATCCCTTTGCAACCTCACTCTACATATGTTTTCTCACCAGTGTACACAATGTTGCAGGCACCATTCCTCCTCCCCCAAGCAAGAGGATCCTTTCATTTCACTCAGGCGCATTGTCATATCCACAGATTCCTGCTGCTTATTTCTGGTGTGATTTCCATATGCACAGCACTTGTAGAGATGTGTGGCTGTCTCTGCGGTACAGACATAGAGAATATCATCTTTGCCCCCTCCCGTGGCCAACGCTCCCTCAACACTGCACGTTTGTTAGAGCTCACTTATTTTCTTGTTTGTTCCCTCTATTCCCCACAGTGCTCACAGAGTGCATCCAACATGACACAGGGCGCTTGATGCTTCCCCAGACACATTAGCAACTTTAATCTCTTTCACCTTCTCCGACCTCTTCTGTGATTTTCTCAGCACCTCAGAAACTCTCATGAGGATATGAAAAAAACCAAACCTTCAGTGCTCCACGCACACGCATGGACCTTCCCTGGCGCTGCACACAAGTTCGGTTAGATGCTCTTCAGCCTTTGATCTTCTTTAATCAGAAGAAGGAAGTCGGCTGAGGAAGGAGGATATGAGCTTTCTTTCATCCTTGTTCTATTTCTTAGGTCCAATAAAGAGGACAGCACAAGGATGCTCAGGGAATTAAGTGCAAGATAATCAAAGAAATGACTGAGAGGGGTCTGCACCCTGCCAGCTGTCCTGAGCTTCGCCCCTCACTCATGTGGCTAAGCTTTGGGGAAGGAGGGCTTCTCTGTTAACAGGGGTGAGTGTCCTTGCTCCCCCCGCCCCCTTCTCTACCTCCTCACGCCCATCTTTATTAGCTTTTTCACACTACACAGTCCTCTCATCGATTACAAGGGCCAGCACAAAGCAGCCTAATGATGGGTCAGCCTTAATGAGAAAAGCGGCTGCTCTTGAAGTGGTGTGGCTTCGTCCCGCACCCTGCCGAGTCCTGGCATGTAGAGCTTTGCCTCCTTTTAGGGAGCAGAGCCATGGAAAATCAACAGTGAGCAGCCTGGTGCCTCTGAACAGAAAGGGCCATGTGCATGGCTATTTAGTGCTGTAAAAGAGAGAGCATTTGCACAAATGGGAGTGAACATAAGGAGGCCTTCAGAGAAGAATGGGGCCTTGGCAAATTTATAGACTCCCCTGAAAGAAAGTGATTACAGATCATTATCCAATTGAGGCAGATTGATGGGTTAGGGTCAAAGTAATACTGCAGAGCTCACTGGAGGGACAATGCCTGCTTGTCAGTTCTGTCCGGGAAAAGAAAGAGAAGGGAAACTACCACACAGAGAGGAAAGACTTAAGCTTTTCCAGCCTCTATCTGAAAAATCGTTACTTAGCTTGAACATGTGTTCTTTCAACAAAAAAAAAAAAAAAAAAACAACCCACCCTGAAATTGCAGGAGCAGTATCACTGAGTTGAAACCGGCGTTCAGAATTGTAAATAATTGTGCAAATACTGTGCAAACAGCACACGCACAACGGCTCGTGACTATTCCTCTCGGAGATCACAATGAGTATTAGCACCACTAACAGATAAATCGTGTCTTTATTTAATTTGTAAAAAAAAACCAAACCAAAGACGCCTTCTAAAATAAATGTGTATATTTTTTAATTTTGGTGAAAGAAGGACGGTTTTGTTAACAGCTATGGGTGAACAGATTTGAAACTCTGCAACATCTGGTCAGGCAAAACTCAGCAATACTGACATTGAATAAAACAAGAATAAATGTGCTTCTATTGTTTCTTCTGTATTGATTTTTAGAGTGTTTAAAAGTGCTTTGCATTCATGCACTTTTCAAATAGCCATAGAAATGGAAACAGCATGGCCCAAAAAGCAGCTCACAGAATTTATTGTGCATTTGCCTCCCATTTTCCAATACGATTTTGGAATGTAAAGAATTTGAGCAAAGAGAGAAGACAATGCATTCATGAGAGACCTGATTTGTTTTTTAATTGTGTTTATTTATTAACTTCTCTGTTGTTCCCCATGTCTCAGAAGCAGAACACCACACAGACTTTAATAGATGCGTCCCCATGTCCCAGCGGATAGCAGAGTAGCACTGGCCCTGTTTCAAATAAGGGCTCAGTAGGGCAGCTCGCCTTGGGGCCACTGTCTTGAGAGTGTAGCAAGGGTTCCCTCAGGTTCCATTACAAAACCTCCATGGACATGGAAGTTACAGCCCAGCACTAGCCGGGGCTTTCCTGGCACCTCAGTGCGCTCTTGCAGAGGGTGTTCAGGCACAAACACTGACTCAAAGCCCGTTGAAAAGAACGCAGCGATTTGCTTCTGTGGACTTCGGCTCAGGCATGAAGTAGTCCTGACAGAGTGACCTGAAAATTTTGTAGAAATACCAGGCACAGGTACTGGTACCCTAACTCCCATCTCTCATCCCCAACTCCCGTTTCCATGCAGTGATGGAAATTGCCTGTCCTGCAGCCATTAGATAAACTCTGGCTCAGACTCGCAGATAACTCTGGATACACCCAGTCTTGCTTGTTCTCAATTAAAGCAGTGAGGCTAACAAAGGAAATATAAACATTGCTGGCTTCATGCTCATCTGCAATTTCTAAAAGTGTTAAAAGCATCAGGAGACTCTCAGACACTCACTTCATGCAGTACCTCTCTCGTACAGCACACGCGTTTCCTTATGTCCATTTGGTAGCATCCCAGTTGCAGCATGGTCGTGTTCCTTCTACAGAGTGCTTCTAAAAAGGGATCTTTAATACCTTTGCTGGAAGGAAGATCACTCACCAAATTCCTGTTTTTTTGGGTGGGGTCCCCTGGACTCCTTACACCACCCTTTTTATCTTTTCCCTTATGATTCTCAAAACATCTAAATTTTCAGTGTAACTGGTAGCCCTTCTCCACTGCCCTGAGATGGTTTGTCATCTCACCTTTTATCTATAAACCAGGAAGGACCCCAAATGACATTCATCCAAGAAAAATGACTAGAAAGAGCCTCCATGAGGGGGGTCTGTGCAATGCCATTCCACACAAGGCATCTTCTCCCACCTCAGCATCTGGTGAAACCAGGAATATGTTGCATAGTAGGGAAAAAAAAATAAACCTGTTGTTGTTTGCTTGCCTTATTCTGTTTGCTAGGCCGGAGTTTTAATTTGCACATCTATTACCTCAACTAAGCTTGACACTTTGAATCTTTTCCCATTTTCCTCATTCATCATGTGGTTATTGGATGTGATGTAGGCTCCTTTGTGCCATACGTTCTTTAATCTTTCAGCATATAATGGAGTTGTAACTGAGACAGAGTACCACGTACAAGCCAACATACATTCTGCTAAGATATTTTTTATCTTGCCTTTCCTTCCAACTTTTCTCTTCTTTGGCCTAACAGTATTCTTCCTTGCTGTGCAAGAAACAACTTGTAGCTACTCTTTTCCTGAAGCGCTGCTTGCATTTGTTTCCACTTGCCTCCTCCAGTTCAGCAGGAGATGTGCGTATGTGTAGGACTCCATGTGTTTTCAGAGGTAATCTGTTTTTTACTACCAGTAAGAATAACCTTGAGTACATATTGCACTGTCATAACATATTTTCTATATGAATCAGAAAGTAAAACCGGTGCATCGGAAAAGCAGACCATATTTTTAACAGGCAAATTCATAAACCGTGCTTTTACGAACCGAGCAAGCTGAGGGCTGGGGGTGGGGGATATCACAGGAAAACAGATGTGTGCTTATGATCTGAACTCTCTGTCCTACCAACATCATGTTACATTGGGGTCGATCCACCGAGAAGTCTCCCTCTAAACAGAGGCTGGGTGCTGATCTGTCTGTACCATTTCAGTGAAATCAGTGTGAGCACACCGAGTGGAAATCAGCACAGAACAAGGTCAAGGGAGCAAAAATGGCTGTTCCCTTCCACTCTAATCAAGAAAACTATCAGCTATTCAGGGGGGGAGAAAAAAAAAAAAACACAACAAAAAATAAGCCACAAATCCTAGAAGCACTCAGCTGGGAATAAGGGAGGGAAAACAACGTTTCTCTTAAGGACACTTCCCGCTCTATTTATAGCTATAGTTTGTACGGCGCTTAACGCTTGACCCACAGGGTTCATAGGTAAGTAAGAAATGCACAGACATGTGTATTCTAAGAGCTATATTTCATCCATATGTGCAAAATAGTCATAGGAGAGCTGCAGAAAACTACACACTGGGGGTAGCAACCTTCCTAGTCCAGGAGCAACCTCTGAATCATGCTAAGTCTATCCTTTGGCAAATACTGAGTTTCAGTGACGATTCTGCTTGAGTAAAAACTCAGAGCAAAATCCTGAGGCATTCAGTGTTGATGGAAGTTTTGTCACTGACTTCATAGGATCCAGGAGTTTAGCATGAGTAAGCCTTGCTCTCTAACTGTTTTCATTGTATAATGCTTACAGTACTACAGTGGCAAAGAAGAAGCAATCTTCACTCAAAGAGGATGTACATATAGCTTCCCAGTCAGGCCAGTGTGAAAGGGTGAGAGGAGAAACTGGTCCATTTCAAATTTTCAGTATCCTGGAAGAGTTCCTTTATTTTTAAATTGTCGAGGCAAAAGAAAAAAAACCCGGCAACTATCTTTCTGCCTAATATATCTTCCTTTTTTTTCCTTTTTTTAAAGTAGGGTGGTTTTTTTGTTTTTTGTTTTGTTTTGTTTTTTAAGGAGGGAGACATCTTGACTGTGTGGGTGAATTGGGCTCACTAAAACATATTTCTGCCTGCTCAGTCTTATTGTAACAGTATGTAGTGTTCTTTGTGTTGATACAACATCCCCTCTACACAGAGCTGGCAGAGTACTAACAACAATTTCAGATACATAATTTGTTTAAGAAAAAATGCCAAAATTGGGCTGTAAGTATTACCAGTTTCTCAAATCTGCCTACAAACAGCTTGAATTACAAAGCAACTTTTATGGTTTAGTGCCTTTTTTTCACAGGGAAGGACATCTTCCCTGTGCTCTCCAATGGGCGACTCTAAGGCATGTTGGCATAGCAGGTGCCTACACTCATTGTGTAGACAGCGATACACAGCGCAAAGCTCCCTAAAGATCTGCTGAAGCCTCCTTTTTACCAACAGAGCCAGCTCTATTACTTCAGTTGTACTGGGCTACTGCCTTTGATTTATCACAAGATGTATCCTGGTGTTGCATTACATATGGGTAGCAATAGTATTGCGGCTGTAAAGCCTAAGAACATGAGTGACATCGTGTTTATATGGTTTATATATAATTTCTATGTAAAACAACGTGAGTGAGTGAAATGTTTTAGGAGATATTGATCAACTGAAATGTATTACCCTTCTATAGAAACTTTTATTTTTGCATAAAACCATGAGTAAAAGGGCAATTAATTTTACTAGTGAAGGGAACATGAAGATCCTCTTCACATTCTCTAGTATTTTTCTGTCCCTAAAGACATGTTTGGCCACTGAGATCATGACTGTATGCACAACAAAAAGCTGAAGAACCTCTCTGCTCCAGGTCATTCCCTCCAATCAAACCCAGGTCTGCTTTGGGGCTGGAAGTTGTTACTGCATTCCCGCTCTTCACAGGCCTTTGTAAAGGACAAAGTGGACAAACTGTAGCAGGTAGACAGGCTTTAACACAACAAGAAAAATACCAAGGAAGCAGATTCAGCAAAAGAGGACTGAACACGAAGGATTAATTATATCCTGTGCCCTTCCAAGTGGTCCTGCCCTACTGAGACTGAGGTACATGAGTAATGAAGATATTGAAGCCTGTACTTTTGAGCATGTGAAAACTATTCTGTGACTAGGACAAGGGTCACATATTTTCAAAGTCAGTTCAATAAAGCAAAACGCCAGTCCCAATTCCTTGGACTCACCAATTAAACAGCCGCCAAAAATGTTGCCCATTTGCTCCACAGAGGACCTAGTGTATTTGTAGTCCCCAAATGCATATGGTCGAATCAAAACTGCCATATAACAAGAAGCCAGCCAAAAAACCCAGACAGTTTGGTTAATGAGACAAAGAGCAGCTTCGTATTCATTCCCTCCCAAACAAAGATCTGAGGAAGGAGTATGGGCTGAGGGGGAGAGAGAGCATACAAGTACAGCGGGCCCAAAGAGAAGGGCACAAGCAGACAGTCAATTAGGTAATGCATCCAAGCCTGATCTGAAGACCCATTGCAAACAGAGCAGCCATTCATGCACTATGACATGCAGGTCAATAGAAGTAATCACATGCTTGCCTGGTACTTATGGCTACGTTTGTAGAACATCACATGGCAACATATGATGAAACTCAACCCCTGATTGCAAACTGCAGTGGCAATATGAAAAATGTCTTTGATTTTTTTCCCCACTTAAAAAAAAATAAAATCAATATCATTTTTTAAATTCAAAACACATATATTTTTCCCCACTGAATTCTCATCAGTCATTGAAGTGAATTTTAAAGAATGCACCATATCTCATGCTCCCTTTCTGAAATGTTTCTCCTTCTGATTATCTGACGATTTTTGTCTTCCAGGAAAATATATCAAACCCCTCCACGAAAACCATAGATGTAACTATTCTTAAACACATGACAATTGCATTGTCTGTTTCAAGGCACGCATTGATCAAAACAAATGTCAGAAAATAATTTTCCTTCCTATTGGGTGCTACTTCCCATTTGGCCAGATGTATTATGTTGTTTGCCTTTTCTGTTTCTGAAGCATCTGCTAGCAGTTACTGCCAGAAATGTGATAATGACCATGGTTGACCAGTAGCTTGAGCTGGTGGATCCTGTGTTCTGAGCCTCAGACTAAGCAAATTGCAGATATTGCTTTCACTAATGCAAGCAAGACATGCCAGCAAGCACAGCGGAAATTTGGCCTCTGTTTTCCACGAGGACAGGACCAAGCCCATATACAGCACATCAGAAAGCCACAAAATGGAAGGAATCCAGGCTGAAGGTTTTCCAATAAATAAGCATGCTATAGGCACCTACGATGGCTTGTATCTCTTTCTTTGAGAGCTGAGTTAAGCCATTCAGCTCACGAGCAAGTTTGGGCAAGGAGGTTGCTCACAGGCCAAGCCCTAAGAGCTTACAAACAATTCTGCAACCCTTGAGCTTGTCTGCAAAGCTGCACAAAAAAAAAAAAAAAAGTAAGAAGATAAGTTAGCACTTTGCTGGCAAGGTTTTGGAAACATTTATAGTGCTGGCAGCGCAAGGAGCTGTTGAGTCGTACCATTCTCTTTAGAAAGGGAGTCTAATGTACAGACCTTCCATGTAGAATGGGATTTCTCCTCTTTCTTTCATCCTCTCCCTTCCTTCTGGTGTGTAGTAGGTGTTTGACATCAACAGACAAAACAAAGAAAATAAGAAGAAACAGCAGCACGAAGCATCAGTTTTAAGTAGGGAAGCTTTTCTCATATGTTTATTTTTCCTAGTGATACCTTGGAGGAGAGGCAATCAAAACTCCAACAGAACCCTAGAACCATATTTTCTGCCAATAGGTTATGAAGGCAAGGAGAATAAACATGAGGAGCACAAATGTGCTGGTTGCCAAAGTGTGGTCACAAAACAGTGTATTAATAGGAAGGGGTAAAAAAGAGGGCAAGGATACAGTGGCACCTAATTTGTTAAATCTGTGAAAACCTCGCATCAGAAACGATTCTGTTATATCTGCCTAGTAATTTGAAGAATAAAAGGGCCAACACAGCACATTTTAGGATTGCTGGTATAAAAAGTTCCTCAAATATGGAATACAACCAACTGTGCCTTTCATTCTGGTCTGGAGGAGCCCTCAAAAGCTATAAAATAATTTGTGCAAGCCTCTTATCATCCTGAAATACACTTGATTAGAAATCTGCTAGAATTAAGCTGCCAAAGGCAGCAGTCCGGTTGGTCTGTGTCTGATACGTGACATTTTCCTAAATCCTGTCAGGGGTAATCTATCATATAACCATCTTTTGGATTATACTTTCAGACTGTGGTCTTCAGCACAAATATAAATATGCTTCAAATTACAATGCTTCCCATTATGAAGATGATCACTGTTTTTGTACAGATGAAAATATTACCAGATAACCAAATACATACTAAAGACCAGTGCAAAGTATCAGGAGTGAACAGAAGCACAAACCAGCCCTAAGGCTGGGACACAGTAGCAGCTATGGCCTAAAAAGGTTTTGTCTCCTCTGCTTGTGCTCAAGAAATGCAGATTTGCATTTCCACCTATTCTGAGATCCAGAGATCTGAGGAAAGGGCAGTACTCTCCTCCATCTGTGCCACAAACTGGTCTCCGGAAATATCCAGATGACATAATATTTTTTTCTTCTGGAGTCATAGGATACTCCAGAATGCTGTTACTTCCTTTAATATCAAATGGGAAGGTGTTTCGATGAGTTCCTTCCCAACACATTGATCGCCTTCTCCTCCAGATCAAGTGATCTTCATTGACTTTTGCATAGTGCCACATGTAGGTGGAATTTGTCTTGCTTTAGTCTGAAGACCAAAGTCTTCTGATTCTGAATTTTTCTGTGAGAATAAAATAGCAGACAATGAGCATATGGGAGATACGCACTGGGGCTTGGCATGGGAAAAACTGGCCACCAGGAACATCGCCTGATATTAATGGATTAGGAAAATGTACTGAGTGGTATTGTACCACCCAATCCCTATTGGAATTGAGGAGAGTTGCTCTGGAAGAACCAGACCGATAGTAGACATCAAATGTACTGAGTAGAGCTGTCACCACCAGTCAAAAGATGTGGACTGTGGAAAGCTTAGACACAACACAGGATGAATAAATATCAAATATTTAGCAGAATAGTTTGAAGGTTAGCAACTTGCAAATTAAACTATTGTGACAATGATGAGCAGTTCACATATTCTACAGTGAATTATTTGATTTTGTTCTATCCATAGAGAAAATGCATTGGATTTCAGTAGTATGAACACATTATGTGGGACAAGCAAGAGTGGGACACATCAGGATCCCACTGAACATGTTCTGGAACATCTGTTCCAGAACATCAACCTAGTCATGAATAATTTGGAGCACAGGGTCAACAATGAGGTGACTAAGTTTGGTGTTGATACAAAGTGATCTGTGGTCATCAAACTGACTGTGAACAGCTGCAAAAGGATATAATCGTATTGAGTGACTGGGTAAAAATATGGCAGATGGAATACCTTGGTGATAAGTCCAAAATAATGCATATGGGAAAACCATATGTCACTGTATATAACTGTGCCACGTCCAATACTGCATCTGCTTCTAGATACCTGACATCTCAGAAGGGATGTAGGAGAGTTGAGAGAGTATGGAGCGGAGCGGTGGAGATGATCAGAAGTATGAAATTGCTTCCTTATGTGGAAAGACTAAATAACCTGGGACACTTTCCCTGTGAAAGACACACCTGAAATGCTAGAACGTGCTTGAAGTTCATAAAATCGTGAATGTCATGAAGAAAATGAATACAGATTATTTTCCTTTTATGTTGCATTATACATATAATATGTGAGTGCATGTTATTTGCCGTAACCTAAAAAGAAGGGACCACAACTGAAAGCAACAGGCAGCAGGTTTAGAACAAATGAAAGAAAGTGCTTGTTCTTAAGAGACACGGTTATATCAATGGGATGCTTGTGGTGTCAAAAGTATAAGTGAGTTCAAAACATCCTTAGACATACTCATGAAGGAAAGGTCCATTGGGACATCTTAAACACAAAGACAGAAATACAACACCCAGCTCAGGAAGGGAAGGTTTTCAGGCCTGGAAGGCTATGCCAGAGGCAGTGTCACTGTGCTCACCCCACTGTCACCCTCGCTCCCCAGGCTCCTGTTACCCACCACAGCCAGAGACACTTGTGCTTATATTGCACCAGAGAGGAAAGTCTGGGCTGTATTAATATTCCTCTGAGGAACTTATACCAATTCCAGGCCAGTGAAACTAAAAAGCTGGATTTCTTTTTTTTTTTTTTTTTTTTAAGGACATCAGCTCAGGATTTCTCATTATAATGACAACTGTTTGTTGTATCCACCACTTCTAATAATTACATTTGTAGTTTAAACCGCTGCTTTAGTAAATACCTTCCCAAGCACTCCAGGTCTTTGAATGCAAAACAAGTTATACCCAAGTAAGCCAGGAGTGGACACGCTTGGTTGCCTGGTTGTTTAATTAGAAACTGAAGCAAAAGGCATCCTGCCGCAGGGAGACAACCGGGCTGCAGACTGTGACACTGCCATAGCCTTGCTCTGTCTCTCTTTAGCCTTAAGCAAATCTGATCTTGGGCATCCTGACCCTGACTAATTGCATACTGTTTCCTGTGATGCTGAGAAGCTCCTTCCACCCATTGCTGGCCTATTAAGCTTCTGTGCTCTGGCCGATAATTAAGCAGCAGAATGCCGAACTTTTTTTGTTGCTGTTGTTTTGGGGGTTTTTTTGCATCCTTCTTCCCTCCTCCTCCCCAATCCCCTGACATACAAAGGCCAGCTGGATGCTTCATTTGTCATTTTGTCACACTGTTGAGAGGCAAAGATGTCATATCACCTTTCAGAAGACAAGGAAGGTGATAAATGCACTAACTTGAGAGACAAAGCGTCAGGGCACTAATGAAAATCTCTAGTGACTAGACAGCAAGGAGGACCTCATTTTAAGAGACTCTGTAAAGGAAAGACAACTTTATCAGCCTATGCAAATGTCAAGTCTAAAGTACACTGGTTTAATGCGGCAGCATATTTTTCTGTCAAGAACAGAAGTATATGCATTATAGAGAATTATTTGCAAGTAACTATGTAAACAAGTTTTAATGTCATGCGTAAAATAAGTGAGATACCAGTCTCTTCTAGCTGTTATCTTGATATCTAGACATACAAAAATATAGTGCGGCCTAGACTGGGGGATGTGCTTTTCAGATTTTTATTTTTTTTTCAATTGAATGGGAATTGTGTGGGAGAATGACATGTATTTTTTGATATCCTAATGAAAACAGCGACTAAAATAATTCATCAAAATTTTACCAGCCATAACGGCTTCACTGGGCCATTATATTAGTTTATTAGGTAAAATTAAATAAAAAGAGACTTTAAATGAATTATAACCAGCTTGCAAAATAACAAATATATTGTGTATGAGAAAATTAGCTCCATCTGATGTGCACCAGCCACCATATGTAAAATGCCCATTATTTGTCCTGTCCCTTTGAAAATCATTTTATTGGAATGTATCAGTTAAACTAAAACACATGACCCTCCTTCTTGTGACATGAAAGAAACCACTGAAGAGAAGTCTTGCTTTTTTTTTTTCCTCCCCTCTACTCATGTGAACTTTCTGGGAAAAAAGCAGCTTCAAGGATTTTTATCAACGTCTGTGTAATGACAAGTGCATCACATGCATCCTGAACCATTAGCTGCCTACATCTGAAAGAATTTGGTCAACATTTAGGAATTCACTTAATGAAAGGCTGGCCTATTAAAGCTCTGCTAGCTTTGGAAGTTGATTGAGCCTTTCTTTTCAACTTCCTGCATCATTGTAAATGATGCTATGCAGTGCCCTCATGTGATATAGTCTTAACAACAAGCTTGCATTGTAACACCAAAAAAAACCAAGTACCAGGTGATATATTTTGCTCTGAGATGCAACTATGCAGTACAAAGCTCTTTACAAATCTCTGTGTGAAATCACGATTTTAAAAAGCAACAGCCCAAAAAGCATCTATTTATGTTCTGGAGAGATAAAGGAACAACACTTCCCTCATGTATCCACATGACACTTCAATCAACAATTAAATAAACAGAAAATCAGTAAAAAACTAAGAGTCAATGGACGACATTTCTTCTCTCAGACCACTGAAACCAACCAAGACCAGAATTAGGCCCCCTAACTACCGGCTTTTAATTTTTGGATGAAAGATGAATTTGCTTTTTTAATGACTTGACACTCCTGATGTTTCAAGACCAGTGTGAAGTGGGCTGCGAAAGCAGTGGGCTCTGCGCTAAGTAGGCATTGCTGCCTTATGACACCTGCTGATTAGCCTAAATGCCTGACGTAGGGGAACGTGTAACAGGATGGCATTAAAGGAAGAAGCAGTTAGCAGGGGGAGGATACATCAGAAGGGGAGCCCGCTGGCTGGTCGAGCACTCACCTGCATCCCAAACACAGCTACCTTGTTGGGTTTATGGGACGAGCAAGACGTATTTTCTCAAAGTTGCAGAGAAACAGGTTTCCTTTGTATGACCTCATTTTCTCTTCATGGCTTTTGTGAGTGAAAACACTACAAAACAGTGTCATTTGGGCAGCACTGGAGACTGGAATCATTAACAAAAAAGGTTTAATCTTCTTGTTTCACGATTTTCAGGCAGAGTGCCCATGAACGAAGGTGGGACCAGGCTCTACTTCTATGGGATAGGTAAAGCACAGGGAACAACGTGTAAGAGTTATTCCTCCTCTGAGGCTTGGGAAGAGAGTTGTGTCACATGCGCCTGGCACAGGATCCCTCAATGAGACATCTGATGAATAGCTTATGAAATTACATTTATGAAATTAAATTTAACTTTAGAACAAAACTACAGACAGCATGCATTCCAGCTAATTTTTCTTCAGGCTCCAAGGACTGAGGAGGGTTTTTTTGAGTGGGTTTTTTTTTCTTTTGTTTTGTTTCTCAAACTGATTACCTACTTAACTCCTCAAATAATTACCCCTGTTGACTTTGATCTGTAGTTACTAGTGGAATAACACCACCTTCTAGGAGGGCAGATTGCCAGCTTCCTTCAAATGAAAGGCCTGGGCTTATGAAGTCATTTCTTGATGATCTCACCAATTATCTTCTTGTCTCTGATCTTCCCTTTTGGGTAAGGTTATTGGGAAAGCTGAGTAAGGTAACTGTAGTCTCAGGACAAATTTATCTTCATGTATTGTAACTTGCCTTTCAGACTGGATGCAGCACAGAAACTTTATTACTCCCTGTGGGGAAGAGCTCCACATAATGATGCAGAGGAGACCAGGCAAACATAGATGTTTAAGCACAGGCAGATGGCAGCTTTTATACCAATGATCAGGAGATTTTCTTTCAGTTTGTGTGTGAATTTTGTGTGGAGGTAAGGTCATGCTCCTCTTGATTTGTTCTGCACCTCTCATTCAAAAGAAGTCAATAAAGTAGCCATTGGTGTCTGTCCCAACATCACCAGAAGGAGGGCTTCTCCAAGATAAATTCCATTCAATGTACACAAGATCAATGACAAAGGAAATAAGAATGTAAAGGAAATAAGAATGTATATCACATTTGTAGTATTGTGCCTATGTTACCAGAGTCTGGCTGACCGTGGAATGCAGAAGTTGCTTCTCATAAAATCCATTTTTCATTACTTCCTCCCTAGCCAGATGTAAGCAAACACCCAGCCAACAGAAAAATAAGTGGCTAAAAATAGTGCAAGCTGTAATAATGGCTGGAATTGGACACTGGAGGGAGACACAGTTGCACACACTAATCCAAAGACACTTTCTTGTCCCTTCTTGTATAAGTATTGAGTGCATGCCCTAGGAAGGAAGCATCGAAGCCCCACTTGATCTGGCTCCATTCCTCATTGTCCACATCAGCAAAGAAGGAAAGAGAAAAAGAAAGTCTGGGCCAGTTAATGAATCAAAAAGCTCTACACTTTGTTGTTGAGGGGAGGAGATGCGTGCAATTCCCAAATAAAGCCTGCAGAAATTCAGCATCAATAGTGTGGAACTGTTTTTCGAATCAAGCCCTGAGAACCCATCATGATTTGCATTCATGTAAACACCTACATTTTTTCGTTAACTGAACTGATTTAACTGCTAATTAAAACTAGTCAGTAAGCACAATGCAAAATTAATTAAACCATTTAGTTGGTATATGCAAATGAGGCAAAGTTATGGCTTGGACACAACCAAAATAAGTACAAGTACTACTCATCATCTGGCAAAATGGTTCTTGAGGTAAATACTTTCCCCAGAGATGATGTAAAGCAATAAAAAAAAAAAAATCACACTGCTGACTACATGTGATCTTTTAATGATAAAATGTGCTGGAATCCAGCTTCTTCTCTTTGAAACAGTGACAAATTGGACTCACTGGATTTTAAAAACGCCTCCCATACAAGAAATCTTTCAAAGTAAGGTCTGGATCCCAACTCGCGCTACTCAGGCATGCAAAGTCACTCCTGTCTGTCACTGGCAAGTGTTTTGCCTCAATCTGGACCTTATACTTTGGATGGCTATTTTTATAGCTTTACATTTTCTCAGGGGGAAAATATCTGCTTGGCAAACTATATTGTCTGATGTTAAATAGAAGTAGTATTTTCTGAGAGAAAAGGCCAGAAACGTGTGGCTCTGTCTGTGGTATCTCTGCACTCTGCCTCCTCTTTCCACAGGACCCGTGTGCCTCACCACCCTAATTGTACTTACTCTATTAAGACTCCCTTGGGACAGGGACACCCACGTTGTATACACTGTGAACTGAAATAGGTTAAATAAGTATTAATTAAAAAAAAAAGAATCAAGATGCCCAAAGATGTGGTCCAGGAGCAATAGCTCACGTGTGGAAGCCTGGACACAGGGACAAGTCCAGTCCTCATGAGTCACCTGGGCTCCCTGCGTGGTGCTTGGTAGTACTCAGGAGAGTTTTCTTAGGCAGGTTCAGATATCTAACAGGTATCTCACCCAGGCTCAATTCAGAGCTAAATGAGATGCCTGCAATTAGACAGTGTAAACTGTACTTCCACCCGTTCCCTTATTTCAGGTGCCCCAGAATGGCACTGAAAACAAAAGCACGCAGAAGGGGAGATGTCTGCAATCAAGAGACAGCCTAGCAAGAAGTGCTGGGGACAGAGGTGGGAGTTAAATCTCTCCTCTTCTGGCTCTCCACAACAGCATGCCCTCTCCTCTAGCTCCCTTCCCCCACCACATGGCTCTTTCTGCTGAGCACACATAGCTCATGCCTCACTCAGAAACAGAGCAGGGTTCCTTTTTATGACCCACAGTTGTCATCACAGAGGCTTTATGCATTCATGCAATCATCAAACCACTCATCCAGGATGCAGGAGACTTTGCTTCGTTTCCTCCCACCACCCGAGGAGATGCGAGCTCACACACCCTACTCCCAGGAGCCCAAGCCAGCAGCCTGATGGCAATGCTGGCACGCACAGGAGAGCGAGAGGACTCACGTCCCTCCTGTCAAGCACACATTGCTCCACAGACACACTCTTGAGGACCCTTGGGCCAAAGACAATGTCCCAGCGTAGTGGCTGGGGAAGGACAGTCGTCAGCTGCTCACCATGCTCACAGGACTCCATCCTGTACCTGTTTCGCAGACAGCTACCGGGCTGGCCCCTGGGGGGACTTCTTCACTAGCAAAATGTGTAATTCCTGACTTCCCGGTGGGGTTAGGTGTGGGCTTACCAGGAAGGCTGAGGCATTTCTAGCAATGAGCAAAGCGTGATCTGTCCGCATCTGGAGACAGTTAGGGTAAAGTAAAGCATCCGTGGAGTTTAGAGACTGTGTCAGCAGACAGCTCGGACTTCGGTCACGTCTACAGCAATGTGCCTGCGGCCACCAGTGAAGCAGGCAACGGCCCCCAGGCCTCGCTCCTCACCTACAACCCCCAAGCACCTCTGCTGTCACTCCAGCCTTCCCTAGTCTCTCCTGAGCGGTGAGACCCAGTGCTAGTGGGATACATGGCTGTGCAGGCTCCCCACAGCAGCTGGGAAGGTGCTCAACTTGGCTGGGTCCTCCACGGGCAGACAACCGGCCTGGCAGCCAGGCATCCCGACTGCCGGGACACAAGTGCTGTGCAGAGCATCATCCATTTTGCCAGCACAATGCTTCATTTTTCTATCTGTGCTAGCAAATGGTTTGAATCCTGTAGGAAAAACTAAAAACAACACCTCGCTTATTTTTAGCTAAGTAAAGAAGTCTGCCAGCCCCACACCTGATTGCTGGTTGGTTTACATTTAATAATAGTCTCCTGTTGGAGAGGTTACCACATGCTTTCTCATTACCGTTATGGTTATGACACTCTAAGAAGTCTTTTTTTCCTTAACATTTTTCTCAGCCACCTTTAGACGCATTTCTGCCTTTAGCTGCTTCCATTCTAACACAGAAAACACATGTTAAGGGTGTGGGGCGGGGAAAACAAATGAGCACACTCTGTTTTCCTCAGACAGTCCTGGACATGGGGACAGGGCAAGGTCAAGTCCCTGTTTTAATACTCCCCTCTCCCCTTATGACTTCTGTTAATGGTAACAATACCCCACTCCTCAAGTGTTACAGTCAGTGTGATGCCCATCATGCTCTGTCTCTCCTACTTTCACGTGGACGATTATGTGCCGTGGGAGACGATACGCTAAAAATTGTGCGAAGCTCCTGCTAGAATAGCATCTCTCACGCAAGACACCTGTTATGGCTGTTGTGCACTAGGCTTGCTGACTGTTAGCTTTGAGGCAAACCTAATGTAGTTACACTGTCAAAGGTATGGTACTTATCTGCATACTGCAAAGATGGAACTAATGCAAGCCAAAATCATTTTTCTTTTCTTTCCGTAAGTACCATTACTAATATATTTCACATGGTTAAAAATGCATTATATCTAGGGCTCCTTCTTTAAATGTGTATGCATAAATTTAGCTTGGATACTGTTAAATATAATTTCAAGCAGCAGAAACAAAATAGCATTTTGCAAAAAAAGCATTTAAGCAGAAACAAATGCATTACAGTTAAAGTTTCATGAACACTGATAAGATTGCCCAGTAAACCAGCTTAATAAAAACAAAACAGAAACAAAGGACTTGATGGTTGATGGTTGGACTCGATGATCTTAAAGGTGCCTTCCAGCCTAGGTGATTCTATGATGGTATGATTCTATGGCCGTGTACCCCGGTTAGGGTCATGGGAGGCACCTTCAGCTTGCAAAATCCCCACTGTAGGAAATACTTAACCAAGAACTGTCCCTTTGAATGAAGAGGGCCAGAAGGCAGGCTTTACTGACCGGATCTTTGAGCTATACTGGTGAAAAGACTTGGGCTAGGGATGCTGAGGTACAGCTGGTATCTCAGCTGAGGCACGGTACACTGCTCTGCAGTTACTCAAAGAGCAAGTGGTGAACAACCCAGCTCAAGTATGAAAAAATAGCTCTCTGCTTGGCCTGCTGCCTCCTGGCCCTGCTGCAAAAGCAAAGCACGTAGCTGTCTAAGGCAGCAGACTGCTGCAGCCAGCACAGTAGCTGCCTGTTTAGTCTGTTTCCTCAGTCCCTGAAAACCCGGATGGCTGCTGCTGCTGCCACCAGCAAGGGCAGTCAGGATGCATGGGATTTCCAGGACACCAAGGCCACCATCCCAGTAGCAACTGTCATTTTCTTCACTGTTTCCAACCTATCCCACATCCCGTAGGCTGATACAGAAGCAGCAAGCCTGGTTCGCTAGGGCTGTCCATCCTGGCTCTGCTACTTTCCCTTCCCCACCCCTGTTGTGTCCTGACGACCCCTGCTCAGTTTTGCTTGCACAGCTGAGCTGGATCTAGGAAGCTGAAGATATTAACTCTGGCCAAGTACCTTGACAGTGTGGTTGTTCTGGGGTTCAAGTTAACCCAACAGGGTTGCACATCACTGTAGTGTGTAGATATATGCACTGAATTAGTCATCTCATTGTCCGCACAGCACAGGGTTATGACAGCCATTTGAGCAACTGCCTTTCTACCAACCCAGAATATGTATTATTTAGTTCAAAGGTCCTTTGGAGCAAGGGTTGTCCTCTGTTGTATACCTGCATGGTACCCTGTTGAATAGAGACCGGCTTTTGGTCAGTGCCTTAAGGTAGTTCTGTAACCCAAATGATTATGCATAATAAAATAAATATAATGGCTCACATCAAATGTCTAATGATACTGTTCAAGGGATCCTGGGGGTGTTTCTAAAATGTGTTCTTATCGTATTAAAAATGTAGGATCTGGGTATAATTTCATTCCCTTTTACAGTATTTTAGATGATCAAGAGGCTATTTTCTCTGTGTTTCATCCACTTATAATCCTATGAGTATTGCAGAGGGAACAAATAGAGACTAGAAACCACACAGATGATTATAAGAATCTACATTTTATTACAAACAGCCCTATCTCCCTCCCTCTCCCTGTGCCAGAATAGTATTACTTCAGTTGCAAAATCAAGCATTCAAAAATTAGGAAGTTTAGATCTTCTCTGCAGATCTAATTCAGCCACACTGTTTGTATGTGTTACAACAGCATGCGAGTAATTAAAGACTATTATTGTCAAGTGAATTTCACCTTATCCGGAGCAGACTGGATGGTGCGCATTTAATGAGTGACTTTGCAATACTCTTTCTCCTTATTACTCTGTGTGTGGTCCCCAGCTCTACAGTTGGCACCCTATCTAGATCTTCAAATATTTTTTTCACAATCTTCCCTGTGCCTTCATTATTATTGTACCCCAGTGCTTTACGCGGATCAACGCATTTTTTTTTTCACAATATCCTCATGAGATAGCAATTGATTATCTCTGTTTTACAGATGAGGAAGCGGGACACAGGAAGACAGATCTAAAGTGCAACCTCATTCTGGCTGCCCAGTCTGAGATGCCACTGTTTTTATAGATCTTTTCAAGTGCAGAGCACTGCCATTTACATCTCTAAGCATGACATATTTCTTCTGACCTTATTCTAACCTCTCATCTTGGATAGACAAAAGAGGCAAGATACCGCAATCAGAAATCGTCCCTGAAAACAACTTGCCTGAAGTCATATGATAACCTGATGGTAAGGGCAGAGAAGGAGTCCCACGGATCTGGGCAATGTTTAAGTGCCTTTACTATGAAAGTAATCTCTTCCACCTGCAATCCCCTGCCCTGTGCACCTACATCTTTCAGATCTATCAGACAAGCCATCGAGCAAGGGTCCCTCAGACAACTGTTTCCTTCATTACACAACCTTGAGTCAGGCCCAAAATAGGCCCATCCCATGCACTGAGTAGCCTAAATAATAAAGTGCCCTACAGCCCCACCTGTAATTATGAAGTGAGCTTCCAAATATAGTATCAAACACTGAGGCTTGAGGAATGTTAACTGTGGCATATAAAACAAACTCAAGTTAAAATACTGGCAGATTTATTTGCTCTAGCAGAAAACTAAACAATGTTCATTAAATTTAGTGCAGGATAGCAGCAAACAGAAAGACTGCTATGGAGCACATAAAACCTCACTGTGTGAGGTTTTCTTGATGGCCATCTTCTGTGGAGAATAGAAGATCTGCATCGGAGAGAGCAGATGCAGAATGTCACCAATTTTTCTCATTGTATGTAGCAGTAAAACATTCACGTCAAAGTCATTTAACATGTAGTTTACAGTGAAGCCACAACATATGTTTTTGCTATAATATGTCTCTACATTTGCTATTTCTTAGACAGAAGAGCATCTTATCTGGTAGCTGGTACAGGGTCCTCATACTGTCAGAGGTGCTTGGAGCCACAGTGAGGCAGGGGCAAGAAGGATGCCCAGGAGGGTGCTAAATACACCTGGGCTGTGCCATCTGCTGCCAGCACTGCCACCCAGGTCTGTGGTGGAAGTCTGTCTTCACTATCAGTGTGATAGACTACACTAGCAACTTTTAATTACCTGCAGATGGGGTGGGAGTGTGTGGGGAAGTCACTATCTTGTAGAATAAATCATTCCCTCCCTTCCTTTTTTCCCTTATGCAATAGAAGACACCAATTCTGCCTACTGACAACAACAGGACCAGGATTTCCTAAGCCTATCGGGGGTCCAGTCCGGAAAATGATTCAATATTTTGGCAGTATTCTGAGTACAGTTCTTCCAGCTGGAAACTTTTGATTTTGATCAAGTGTTCTGTATGCATTGGCTCAATGGAAAATATTAAATGGATGTAGGGTCAGACCCGTGACTGAGAGCAGCAATGATTTGCTTCTTTTGCCTGCTCAACAACGTATTTTTGTTTAGTCTGATATCATCAGGCTTTCTGAAAAGAACCTAACCTCCTACTCAAGTCAGTGAAAGGAGAGTAATACAACAACACACTAGGAATGACTAGGTAAGTTTTGGAAAAAAATTTCAGCCCACACAATAGTCTTATTTTTAAATACTTTAAATCATGGATCAATTGTAACTGTTGGTACTGAGTACTGAAGTGCTGTTTTAGAAGAAATTGACATCAATACCTTGGCTTTCTTACATGGACACTCAATATCTTTTAAAAATCAGGATCCCTCCAAGATATGCATTCATACGCATTTCTCATTTCTGAAAGTTTGAACAGCTTATCATTAAAAACATATTGCTAGCTTGCACAATAGCAAGGAACCTTGAGTTTAATCTTTTTATTATGATTCCACCACCATTAAATTCTATTGTGTACCCAAAATTTCTCCTTATGGAGAAAGAGTTTATTCTACAAGCATTGAAATTAACGAAACCTAGTTTCTCAAGGCTATCTCCACTACGCACCTGGCCACTAAAAGCCCAGCTCTGCCCCTTATCTTTTATGACCCCTGCCATCAACATGTGTGCCTAACTCCATTAAGGAATAGAGTTTCATGCACATCTTCAGGATATTTTTCTTCCTCCTTTCCAGTACTGTCATTCAACTTTATCAGCTAAGGATGCATGTGGACTGTCCTATGCGTAAACTGCCCAGCTACTTACTTGCATGCCGACTGGCCAGCGGGTCTCTGCTTCTCAGCTGCTGGGCCAGCCAAATGCTTTGGGAAAGGGCTAAAGTTGCCACGGCTTTTTCTGGGCAAAGGAGCTCACAGGATTTTTCTTTTCTACCCAGCCTCAGTTTTCATAAGGCAGTAGCTTCTCTCTGCAATTTGGCTGACGTCCTGACTCCCAGGTTCAAAAGTTTCTAGAAGAGGAGTGACTGATGGACATAGAGGACTTGCAACTCCTCCAGGCACCAAGCCACAAACATAATCTGCCAGGAAAACTATGTGTTGATGAGAAGTTTTATGATTAAACACTCACAAATATCTGAAACTGGAGGAAATACGAATCAAAAAGCACAGCAGAGCCAATATACAGAAGCAACATATGCAATTGCTTAAGTATATACCAAGAGGAGAGAACTTTCTGCACCATTTAGGGCACACCATAATGGTATTTAAAAAAAAAAAATCCTTTTAGTTTCCATCACACTAAAAATTTTCCATCTGTTATGTGGAAGTTTGTTTTTCCCTTTCATTGTAATTAACTTTTTATTGAATTAATTACTCCAGGTGAGCTGGAAGCAGCTGTTCTACCTCACCTGGTGTGGCTGAGTGTACCCACGCCCAGCCTTGCCATTCACCATTCAGATGCAAATCGTCCCACTCCCCACACGAAATCATTGGCACACACCCAAGAAGCCTGCTAGCGACAAAAAACAATAACATGGCAGGCAGCTGCTGCTGCACAGAAGGGAAAAAAAGTTTTAGAAAAAAGGGCATATATTCCCTGCTTGGTCATTTAAAAATGTGTATTCTACCAAATAAAGCAGGTGAGAAAATATTCGAGATAAACACAGAGTGAATTTTAAATAACTAACACATGGCACTTATAGGTCACTGACTTTTTTTCTACATGAGAGTGAATATTTTTGCTAACTTGATCCATTACGTATACATTTATGTGTCTGTATAGTTGTATACACACATGCACAAACAGTGAAGCAAAACTGTCAAGAAATTAGAATAAAGCAGTGAGCTGAATTAGATTATGAAGGAGTTCTGTTAATTGCAATAACATTGTAATCAAACGTACAAAAAAGGTAGGAGTCCTCATTTGAGGATTCACACACATCTATAAAATAAGGACACAAAAAAATAAAGCTTCTTAAAATACAACTACGTTGCACATATATTCTCTCCCTATAAGACAACAACAACAAAAAATCTGTTGTTATGGTTTAGTTATTTTAGCTATTTATTAAATGTTTCAGTGGTGAAGAATGGAATGGATGAATGGAATGGAGAAGAGAAGAGAAGAGAAGAGAAGAGAAGAGAAGAGAAGAGAAGAGAAGAGAAGAGAAGAGAAGAGAAGAGAAGAGAAGAGAAGAGAAGAGAAGAGAAGAGAAGAGAAGAGAAGAGAAGAGATGATAGCAGAAGCCAGACCCTTATGGACTGATGTTTACTATGCCATGTGGCACAATCCATATGTTTTAAGAGTATACTGAGGCACTGTGGCAGTTTTTCACAGCAAGGATGGCCTCCACTTTGCAATGGTCCTCATGCACATGCAGAGCCCACTACAGCAATGTGGCCTTTATTATCCCTGAGACAGCACATGCTGTTCTTTTTTCTGCAGTAATCTACCAGGTCAGTACCTGTTCATGTATTTTCCCTTTTTGTTGCTTTGATGTATCTTCCCCTTCCTCCTTAAAACCTGCTCTAAGCCTAGGTTAAGGCTCACCCTGCTGAGAGACAGATGCAGGGATGAGGTGCCTATTATTTGAAGTACTGAGTTGTTCACAGACAACAACAGAAGCAACAAAATAGGATCATACAGAACAGGCATACATGTCGTCGCTGTCAGTAAAGTAATTACAGATTTGGCACTAGTGCAGGTTTTCTGTTTGCCAAAGCACTGGACAGAAATTTAAGAAGCAAACGATTATCCCTATTCAGGGCAAAGCCGGTCAATCAATCCTATATCAATTCCCCTGACGCAGCAGCACAAGACTGTGGTTGACTTCTGTGAGAGCACATGGGATGTCTCCACTTAGCTGAAACCCACTTCTGAGGGTGTCTGCCCTGAAACCACATGATCTGTGGAGGCAATGAGCTACACTGACTCGCTAGAAACAGTAATTCCATAATATTTTTTTCTGGTCTGAATGCAACATTGCAAAAAATGTGAAAATGCAGTCAGGAGAAACTAATTCAAACAGTCTACTTAACAGTATTAGGATTGCCAATCACACTTCTGGCTAACTTTAATGGTTTTCTGGGTACTGGTGTGGAGCTCAGGTTTTGCTAGCGACTGTCTCAGTCACTATTTCCGCTATCTGGTACTTTGACATTGACAGTAGAATAACAGCTGGCCTGAATTTGTCTTTGGGAAAATAATTTTATATTGATACCGTTATATTTCAGACATCAGTAAATCCACACATAATAATAAGCTGTTTTTATTGTTGCTATTATTTGTTCTAGAGTAGGACTGGAGAGAGTCACGGGCCAGGACTCAGCCATGCTCCATAGTCTATGAGCAAGAAAATATGTTCTTATATCTAAAACCTTACAATTGCTCTCATTTTCTGCATGTGGCACAAGTACCAAAGTGTATTTTAAAAGTTCTTCTTATCTTCTTTCCAACTAGGACTTTTTCAAAATTTTGAGGCATTTACATGTCCCATCAAGGTCTAGTTGTGTCACAACTAAAATAGAATTATGTGCTGAAATGATCAAAAATAAGAAACACGTCTGAATAACAAAGACCAAATCTATCACAGAAAATACAGGGAACCAATCTCCCCTGGAGAACTGTGGACAGCTCAGTCATGGAATAACACTATTGCAATATACTGTTGTTGGGACTCAAGCCAGTATCTCCATGTGACACTGCAATGCACAGTGTGGACGTAGCAGCTCAGGGCAGGTTTAATCCCACCACCTGTGCACCGCACCCTTGCACAGCACAGACATGCCAAAGAAGTCAATGTGGGGCCAGTTGGCACAATGCTAAATGGAAAGACGCTCTTACCCGGCTAGAGAAGCCCTCAGTGGCAGTGCAAGGGAAAGGATGCCATGGGGGACAGTGGCCCCCACCATGAGCACAATCAAACCACATATCAAAGCTCACGAAAATTCTTGCATGCCTCTTTTAGTTGTCCTTTGCTGTCCAAGCCTATCTGTATCAGTTATTTGTGATTTCATTTATTTTAAGAAGATTCACCCTCTGAAGCAGTCGCTAGACTAAAGGTGAGCAAGAAACTGCTCAGGTGGAGAATAGGATGAATAGGCTTGCAGATCTGGTTGAAGTGAGCTATCAGGGGCTGCAGTGATTAGGTTGCCTGGGGACCCAGCTTCATGCCCAGCCCAGCATCATCATACAAAGAAATGATAACCCTGCTGGAAATTTTTGTCATCTCTTGTTTATAAACCACATCAGGAGATTTCTCTCCTCTCAGGCACATCTCATGATCCTAGCCACAGAAATACCATCTATTGGGTTGAGAAAGTAGGCAGCCCTGGACTAAATCTTTCTTTATTTGGTATAGGAACTAACACATGAAAGGTAAACTATACTTTTTATCATATTTAAAAGCTACTTACATTTACAGATCATATTTACATGCTATTAAAAATGCTATTAATTTGCAATAAGGCAAGTGAGAATACAATTACACCCCTATTACACAAATGTGTGAAAGGACAGCTAGAGCATTCATCACATCAAAAATTAGATGTTATATGTATTTCTATGTAAATGTTTTGTATAACTATATAAATGGATACACATAACTATGTCTCTATATATGCATTATATATATTTAATGTATATATCTTAATATATACATTATATCTGTCTCTACAGATGGTCTCTATATTTATTTACACAGATATCTGTATACCTGACCTATCTGATATTTGCTCTGTTGTTCTAGGTCTTAACATACTGAAATGTGACTTAAAGTACTATGACTTGCCATTTGCTTGTAAGACAAAGTTGACCACAAATATGCTTTTTTTCTCATCCTTAATAAACAAAAAATCTTTGGTGTGAATTTTCTCTGTGAAGGTAACAAAAAAGCCTTCAATGACTTTAAAAGACAGGATTTTTCCAGCTGTTTATTAATATTAATAGACGGCATTTTCACTTGCCACAAATAGGCTTAAATCCACCTACGGTCGTGAAGCTCCTATTCCTGAAAGTGTATTGCATACACTAAACAACAATACCAGAATGTATTCAGTGTCGAAACACCCCCAATAAAATGCAGATGCAGAAGCAGCTGAACAGAAGCCCTTCAGCTGGATTCAGTGAAGATTTTGACATGCGCTACTGGATCAGACCCATATACTCCTGACTGCAGTGAAAATTTTGAGGCCCATTTGAATCCTGAAAAGTCTGTCTCAGGCAAGGGACCCTTACTCCCTGCTCCAGCTAGCATCCACTGCTTGCATGAGTAACAATTAGTCAGCTGAGCCATACCTTGGCTACTGTCTGTTACCATACGCGATTCAGTAAAGTACAGGGTTGTTTGATAAGGTTCAGATTGCTCAGAAACTATATCACAGTGATAAATCTAATGCACATGTGCTGTAAGGATAAATGAAATGTGAAGATTTCTCTTTTTGAAGAGGAAAATGCGCAAACTACAAAGATGCATTGTTCTTTTACAATCTTCCCTTCCAGAAGTTTGTGCTAATTTTAGCTGCTTCCTCTAGCTAAAAAGAGGACCACGGCTATGATGAGTACAGCTCCACTTCTGAATGAATATTATTTGTTTCCAGTTATTAAAAATATATATATATATAGCTAGTACAGCTTAGAGCCCTCTTCATTCACACAGAGGGCTTTCAATGAAATGTGTTTACATATTCTTTTCCTAGAGACACATTTCAAAAAACCCCAAAACACAGAAATGATCCTGTAAGTAAATAAAATTCTTTCCTTTAGCTGCACATGAATGGTGTTATTAGTGTGGCAAAATCCACTGATCCCTGGAAACCCACTGGAGATGATTTCTGATATGCAGGGTTTACGGGAGTAGATGCAGGCATATCCCAGAAGGTTGCTAAGGAACTAGCAGATACATGCATTTTCTGCAGATCTGACATGTAAAATATACCCCTGTTTCTTGGATTAGGCAAACTGAGAAAGCTATGTGAAACAAGATATTCACATCAAATTCTCCTTATTTTCCTTAATCAAGGAACCCCTGAGAACTATAACTATGAATAATTCAATCTTTCGCTAACATTTGGTACAATTAATAACAGTACTTTAAAGCTGCTAGCTTTGTATATCTTTTTATGCATAATTAAAGGGTGTTGATATTTAAGTTTTCAGCCAAGGAGCAAGCTAGGTTTGGTTTTGCTGGCAGCAGCTGCTCCTGGCTTAACTACAATATGATAACCTGATATTGCCCCATCTCAACGCACCCGGCGCAGTTAGCTTTCTTCTCTGCCACCACTCCCGTTCTTTCTTAATTGTGCTGGAATTTTGTGCTCTGTCTGAATCAGTAGCTGCCTGTCTGCTTCCTTCTCCCCTGTCCTCTGCCACACACGTGAGCGGTTTGGAGCTGTGGTCAGAACTTGTCTCATTTTCTTACGGGTACTAGTCACTGAAGGCATGCTTTTTGCAATGCAATTTTCAGTTTCATGCTTTCAAGCAATTTCAAATGTAAATGCAAAATAAATAAAGCTAAAAACCAAACAGCTACCAGTGCATTAGATTTTCTGCTCCCGTGATTAAATGGAACCCTGGCTTTGAAGTCATAAAAGAAGTCCAGAGAAATTCCCTTTTTAAAAAACATGCTCCAAATTTCTGTGGTGGCATCACATGCTTTGTCATTTCAGCTTCCTTTTGTCTCATCAGAGAATTCCTCTAGCAGATAACTTTATTACTTTTGCTGAAAAGAAACCCTCCAAAAAAGTCTCTTACTAGAAATTTCACATAATTTTCCACTTTTCCCAGTGTTTTGATTAGTGAAAAAAAAGTGTTTTAATTTCTAACACTTTCTGGTAAATAGGAAAATTTTTAAATTAGCAACCAAAAGCAATGTATGAGTGAATTGTATTTCTCCTTTACGTCTTGAACTGCCGAGCTCCAGATTTAAAAAGACTACAAAGACTTCCCTTTAATGTTTTCTATAACTTAGCTGGCTTTTACACACGTATCTTGAAGTGGCACACACGGATATATTAGCATCACAGTTTTAAGTCCCACCAACATATATGAAAGCTGTTACCTTTTGCAATTTTTCTGACTTCTAAATTCAGCTGAACAAAGAGAAAAGTCAAAATGTGGCCATTTTGTCATGAAATTAAACAGTCACCTGCTGCCACCACCCCACAGCCTTGAAACAACCCCAGCTCCCAGAGCTACAGCAAGGACAAACTTCCTAGGTGTGGTGTCAGCCAGTTTTCTCCTGTGAGATCAAACTTCACTCTGGGATAAGTTGGTTAACTGCATTCAGTAATTTGTCACTTTCCTGTGACAGCATGATTTGTAAAGTAACAGTGATTACAGGTAGTAGGGATATCAGGTTAGGAACTACAGCACATGGTTACATGTATTCACACTCCCAGCTTGGTTCCCAGCTTTTCCTGTTTTTCTGGTGATCACACCGCCCATGTTTTTGAAGCCCTTAAAAGTATTTTCAGAGGTGTGTAGACCTGTAAGTAGTCCCTGTCAATCTGAGATAGACCTTCTCTTTAATGGTGGAATAAGCTGGAGAAGGGAACATAGTATTTTCTGTGGACCTGATCTGGAATTGTGCTTCAAGAGAGTTCACTGAGCAGAGAAATAATGTATTTTATTTTCATTCATTATGCTCATACTTTGACCTAAGTTTGGACAGGAAAGTCTACATTCAACTACTTAAATCCATAGTTACATACTCTGAAAGGTCGTTAAAGGGTCTGAATACCTGTGAAACCAACTGAGCCCAGCTGGAGCTTTGGGCATAGAAAATCAAGGTTAATATTTTCAAACATGACAATGTCATGCAGAAGCCAAAATCTGAGTTACAAAATGGCATAGGACCAGAAATTTAAAAAAACATTTAGAGACTGAAACACCTTTAAAACTCAGAGCCCTTAGAAAGGCTAAGATGATGGACTTCGCAGGGTGCCCTGGTTCCTAAATCTCTGAGTAACATTGGAAATAGATTTTGGGTTCTAGAGGTCACTTAGCCACCTCGGAATATTTTTCTCCAAGATACTAAATATGTGATTAAAGAGTCAGCTGCCTGTAAGGCTATTGGCTTGTTTCCCCCAACCTAGGAAGGACTAGCATCATGCCAAAATCTTTTTCAGGCTCTTGCCTCAGGCTCATTTTATTAATTCAGGGGGAAAAAAAAAAAAGAAAAGAAAAGAAAAAGAAACCATGTCTCACAAAACATGGACTGCAGGGGCCATTTTCCCATGCTGCAGCTCTGCTTGCTCTAAAGCCAACATCTCTCCTGCAGTTCCTCATCTTAATGAGCTTTTGCAACTCTTGGTAAGCCCTGCCTGACCCAAATGAGTCAGGGAATGGGCAGAAGTTTCTGCCTCCTGGGGCCCTTGACCCTTAACGTGTCTGCCTCTCCTGCTGTCGCGCGTGACCTCAAACTTCAGGAGGAGCATTAAACTCTTTAGGAAATCAGCACAGTGGGCATATAGTTAAGTACCTATTTGGATATCCGATTTCTAGCTTCTGTTTTTGAAAATGTGCCTGCTGTTTTGAACGCCCTCTGCTGAAAGGCAGGACGTGGTTATTGCTGGCATTAGACGTCTGCATCCTTAACTCCTTGCGGAAGGGAAAAAGCGAGTGAGGCACTACACAGAGTGGAAGCAAGGCGCCCATATGGGGCTTAGCATTAGGCACCTAGAGCTGTATTGGGACCGACACATGCTTTATAATGTTGTCGCTGCTTCTGTTGTAGCATTTCTGCTAACACTCCCTAAATGGAATAATTGGCAAGCTTGCTCAAGACATGGCCCCAAACTCTAGAGGGCAGGTAGAACAGAGACCACGTTATTACAGTGAGCCACAGTCCAGCACTCTGTCATTTAAATGTCATGAAGCACAAAGATGGATGTCACATAAATACCAGTGTAGGCAAGAGCAAAGGCCCCGTTCTATAGATGGACAATTGTACACACAGTTTAAAGGGAAATCCTCTAAGTCGCTATAAAGTGTGGAGAGGAAAAGGATAATGAAGGGAAATTTTGCCCTCCCAAACACTGCCAGTATTTCCCAGGCGCACACAAGCAGGTGCCAAACCCATCAGTATCAGCCTTCAAAGCACAACCCTTTTCCCATCACAGATTCACAGCTATCTCCTGATTTGGCATGATGAAATCTCCTTTTGTAGGTCCTTTCTCCACAGCCGATATGTTTGTACATTTAGATACCAAATATTTCCCTCTCAGTACCTATTATGCCTATATCACACCTTAATAGCATGGCCAGCCACTGGTTTTTTCTTTTTGTTGTGCAAGAAGGATATCATCACCTACAGTTCCGAGACGTGAGAATCTCTTTAGCTTGTTTTAGTTTATATTAAAAGAGCAGTGGGGCAGCAGTAATGCTCACTGTAATTGCAGGAGAAGGATCACGCAAGGAAGTATTTCATGTTAAATAAACCTCTATGTCTTTTAATGCTGGAGAAGTTTTTTTCATTTGTTTTTGTTTTAATCTGGTTTTGCTGCCATTGAAGTTAATGGGAGGGAAAAATTTAATGCAATTCAAAGCAGGTTTGTTTCAAAGCAGGCATAAGAGCACAGAAAATGTAGCCCACGCAGGCATCAGCTTTTAGCTAGAAAAACTGGGAAGGTCTGGTCAGATTCTAATTCTCCCAGTGGGGGTAAATAGAGAAGGGAGACAAAAAGACAAACATGAAGGGGAAAAAAGGATTTCTTTTTAAAGGTATTGCTTTAATTCCTTCCTACAGGCATCTTCACAAGTGCAGTAAAAGCAAATGTCTACTCTCCCTGCTCCCACCACGAGTTTGAGTTTTTGTGTCATCTGACAAGTGTTACTGTCACTTAATCATTTCTGGAGTACTTTAGGTGAAAATGGCACTTCAGAAACCATTTGAAAAGATAGACTCCACCTGCCCCAAATATTCTATAATCTAGGGCCAAATCTTTACAAATCCTGTGGCTCTGCAACTCGCATTTATTCCACGAGGGCTCAGGAGCTCTCAGGAGTCAGCACTGTTCAGCTGGATCATTCTCCGAGTGAAGTCAATGGGAATTTTGCCAATGACTTCATTAGTTGAAGGCGCAAGCTATAATTCAGAGGACTAGGATGTCAGAGCCAGCAGATCAAGCTTAGAAGGGAGACAGCAACTCATGAAAAGGAAAAACTGGCAGCATGCGTAACTCTTCTATTTGAGGTGGGACTTCAGCAGTTTGGGAGATAATAACTGGGGGCAGGGGAAAAGACTGTAGGAACAAATCCATCTTGTGCTACATCCTTGACTATCTCCATGGACTTCCGTGGGACTTAGTGGCCTGAGTAAGGTGAGGATTTAGAGGTGCATGTTCCTACACAGCACAATGCATGAACTGTAGACATTTACAAGCATTTCAGGACTAACACCCAGCCTGTTAAAACCAGAAAACTAGCCACTTGGGATTAACCCTGCAGTATGATATTCATTATTCACCAGCACAGCAATCCAACGGAGACTAACTATGAAGTCTGATATTCATTAAACTGCAGTACAGCATCTCTGAGGTGGCCCGTGGTGCAGCCCTGTGTGTCTGCATTTCTGTGTGTGCGCTTACGTACATGTACGACAAAATATGATGGCAAGAGGGAGGGATGTATATTTTAGAAAGGACAGAAATTCAGCACAAGCGGTGGCTGGCTTCGCAGGGTTCTCTAGTAAAGATGCCAAGTAACGTTTGGCTCCCAGGTCAGACAATTTTTTTTTATCCTAAATCTACTCATGCAAAGACACAGCTTATAGCTTGCAGATGGCTCATTCTGCTGATCTGCCAGTATTCACACTCAGAGTGTGGAATTATATCACATGAGCAAGGGGATTGCTGCCTTTTTTCATGGCTTTGTTATTGCAGGCAAAAAAATAGAGCTAACCGGAAAATAAGAAAAAGGAGGATACAGAATTCATATTTTTTGGAGAGATTTTTAAATTTAATTTAAGAAGACAAGAATAAAAGCAAACATGAAGTTCCCATCAAACACTACCTCTTACTTATATGTTTATCAAGGCAGCCAGAAACTGAGGATGGAGTATGTATTTTAATTAAAGGATGCACTAACATTAGCAGGCAAAAGTTTTTTTTCTCTCACTATGTTTACTTACATTTTCTATGCTTTGCAAAATCATAATACCTTTTCCCCTAACAATAATAATAATCAATAATAATTGTTAATGTTATAAATAGTAGGAGCCTCAAATTTGTGAATAACACCAAGAATAATAAATTAGTGTGAAAGCTTAGATTCAATTCCAGATAAGGAAAAATCCATTCTATTTACATGATATTATGATCAATTTAAAAATCTCAGTGGAGTTGCGCCTTTGTAAACCAGGAGTGATTGTATTAATTTATTGAAGTTATCTAGGGATTGTACCAATATAGCACAGAAAGGCTGACCTGTGAAATCTGCAGTCTGTAAAAAAACAAACAAAAAATCAATTGATGTAATTTGAGCTAAAAAAAAGGTCAATGTTTTGGCCTTTGGAAAATTATTTGGGTTGATAAAAGCTATTCACATATTTGTGATGAGGTAGTCAGATGGTTTAATCTGAAAATTATTTTTTCAAAAGGGGAAGAGCTAAGTATTTCACAACTATTCCAGGACGAGAGAGATATGGAACCACCAGAGACAGTCCAGCAAAGGGCCACCAAGATGATGGAGGGACTGCAGTATCTCTCCTGTGAGGAAAGGCTGGGAGAGGTGGGACTGTTCTGCCTAGAAGGCAGAGAGGATCTTATTCATGTATACAAATACTTGAAGGAAGGGTGTAAAGAAGAGGGAGTCAGGCTTTTTCCAGTGGTGCCCAGTGGCAGGACCAGAGGCAATGGGTACAAACTGAAACACAGGAGGTTCCCTCTGAACATCAGGAAACACTTTTTCACTGTGAGGGTGACCAAGCACTGGCACAGGTTGCCCAGAGAGGTGGTAGGGTCTCCATCCTTGGAGATACTCAAAAGCTCTCGGGACGTGGTCCTGGGGAGCTTGCTATAGGGGACCCCACTTGAGCAGGGGGGCTGGACTAGATGACCTCCAGAGGTCACTTCCAACCTCAACTGTGCAGTGATTCTGTGATTCATCATGTGAAAGATGTAATTAAACTAAAATGATTTCTCTTTTGTTTGGGTGAGGAAAGTGGAACATTTTTTCCTTTGGATTGACCCAAATTATTTTTTCCTCTTTCCTTCATTGATCCAACAAACTGAAAAAACAAACTAACTGCCCTATTCTCAGCATTATTGTAATCTGGTGTCATTCCTGGTTCAGTTTTCCTTTTGAAAAATTCCCTAAAACAATTGGCACTAGCGCACCCCTTGTTTGACCCATTCTCCTCTTTTCTGCCCGTACTTCTATGTCTTCATCCTTGAATATATACATCCTTGAATATATACAGAAAGCAATTAATTTAACTGAGCTTGTATGCTCAGCTTGAGTATATGTGAACTTGGCAGCATAGAGTGGCTTAAAACAAACCTGCAATCGCTGCAGTGGCCCTGTTTCCCTCACCCTGTTCCTCACATCATACAGTCCTCGGGCTCATTGGGAATTATTTGCCAGGGATCTTTGCATAGTGTTACAAGAAAAATAAAGTGTTAGCTTGACTAATTAAGAGTTTAGTCAGACAACTTTGTGTGGTTTTGTCACACTGCATGTGAGGAGTAGAGTGGTTGAACAAACTCTGTAAATTTGCGGTTTCAGGATAGATGGATATCCAGATGTTTGGTTCCAGATCATGAGAAGTGGGGCACAGGACAACAGACTGAAGCGGCATTAACTTTTTACCTGTGTTACCACAGTGCTTAAGAGACCCAGTCCTAGACTGAGATCTCCACGGCAATCGGCGCCATACAAAGATTAAGATGGTTAGAGCTGCAAGAGATTACAACTGCAATATCAAGTAAGTTATTAACAGATAACAAATGGATATCCAGGGAGTAAAAGGAAACAAGGAGAAAATATTGATGAGAAGGATAAGTAGTGAACAATAGACTTAAGTTTGTGAAATTTGGAGAAATTTAGAAAGGCAAGGAGAATCTTAAAGGAGGTTTTGAAAGGTAGGCAACAGAGTGGCCCGGAGTATTTCTGTTTAATTCCTCCTACAAATGAAGGGCCGAATAAAAGAAAGCACAGGAATAGTTTGAAAATTAACATAAAAGCAGTGTAACACAAGCTAACAAACCTTGAGAGTGAACATACCTGATCAAGCAATGCAAATCGAAGGGGTGCCATGGTTTAATTAAAGGGATAGAAAATTGATATTTACAGCATTATCTGAAAGGATGTAGCAGCACAGAAGTGTATTTGTCCAGAAAAAAAAAAGAGAAACAGCTGTTGAACCATCACATGATGAGAACCCAGACAACAGTTAACAGCTTTGCAAATAGAGAATAAGCATATTATTTTGAGTTGCTACACTGAGAAAATCAGCAAAATCAAGAAGGTCTCTGGAGAGAGAGAATCAAGTGAAAGAAGATGACCATGTTGTGAATCGGCTTACAAAGGAATAAGCAAAAGAAAGGAATGATACAGAATATTCAGCTAAGAGAAAAAGAAGGGAACAAGGTTTCAGGAAGTGTGTGCCCGGGAAAGAAGAAGAAGATGATGAGGGAGTAGGGAATGGGGAAGAGCTGATAGGAAGGAAATAGAAAGGACAACTAGGAATTCGTGTAGATAGTAAACACATCACATTAAAGCAAGTCAAATACACAGATATTTTTCTAATAGTACTTTGTACAAAAGCTGTGGCTGCTGTTACCACAACCTTGCCGAGAGATCTTGAATGGGAAGAAGCTGGTAATGCATATGCTTGTAAAACTCTGTTAAAGTGCTGCCTAGTACATGAAAGTATCTTAGATATTCTGCTCTAAGAGAAGAAAATTAAGATACATGATTTATAAGGACAAGCTACCTAGAGAACATTTTTATATACCCCCTGCCTAGGAAAGAAAGCAGCAACAACAGTCTAATTGTTTTAAAATCCCATAAAAAAATTCAGTGCACATATTAAGAGAGTACTGGCTCTCTTTTTCCCCCCCTACTTTTATCTATGCCAGGTTACCAGTCCCTAAAGAGGATAATGGTTTCTACAGCACTCCTTTGGGAGATTTCAGCTAGGTGTGGCCTAATTGTGGGATGTGCTGCCACATGAAAGCTTCTGCAGGGCAAGGAACAGCGATTATGTTCACGTTTTAAATCATTCCGTGGTAGGCAAAACAGCAGGATTTGTAACCTGTAATGGCTGCAGCACCCTTCCAGTTAGGGTTTGAGTGACAAAGTCAAGTCGGGATATGCAGAATGAGGAAAATGCATTGAATAATCCATGTGGAAAATCATGTCCAAACACCCTCAACTCCAGTTATGAAAACTCTTGAGCAGCATAATGAGAGACTGGGGATCTAACAGAGCTGTGAAGAACAATCAATAAAGACAATGGAGCAGCCTGCTCTAGAGTCAGATTTCTGATCTCTAGCTCTTGTTGCTGTCCCTGATTCATGATCCTCTTCGCCCATCTGTAAAAGAGGAACAGTATTATTTTACAGGGTGGGGGTTGTGAACCTTAATTTGTTAACATTTCCAAAAGAATTGTGAGATCCTGAGATGAAGGGGCCAAATTTAATGCTCATTGTTTAGGCTTTAGCCTGTCTGTGCTCAGACAGAACTCCCACTGAGACTGGGAGCTGAACAACAATTCCCGAAGTTGGTCCATTTTTCCTAGGAAAATGAGACAGTTGCAAAGTACAGTTTGTTTGCTGCATTCATTCAGTACCCTGGAGATACAGCATTATGGTTAGTTACACATCTCAGAAAGCTTCTTCAGCAATATTGCAATGGCTTTGAATTCTTACAAGGCTATGCAGTCCAAGTAAAACAAAGCTGCTGGCAAAAGTAATAAGCCAGCACTCCACACCTGATTAAACAGCATTGTTTTTTAGTCTAGTGCCATGCCAAGTTCTCATGTCAATGTGGATGCACAGTATCCGAGAACTGTATAAACTGCAGGTTTTACCAATGCAGCAGCGAGAAACTTGCTTTGCGAGAAGATATGCCTAACATTGTTTTTCAGCTCAGCAGTTTTCAGGAATCAACCTCTGCTCCCTACTAAAAAACAACCCTTCCTCAAATCCCAGAGGTGCTGGAATGTAAATAAGGTAAACTGAGCCCTTAAATGATCTGCACATGCATACACTACCTACAGCATTTTTGGTTGCTAACTGTAAGCAGCTGCCAATTTCCCTCTAATGCTCAGACGACTTGCTAACTGATCTGCAAGTCCCAAAAGTGTGTTATCTTTAATGTGCCTCTAATTTTGCTAAGAGCCTACTATTTATAGTGTGTCTTTTATTTACTTATTTACCTTCAACTAATTAAAGCTATCATTTTTTTAAAAAAAGCAGGGGAAAAAAAAGCACATGTGTGTGTCCTCGGTGAGAGGAGAAAAACCAATCTGTTCATGTAACTGGATGAATGTTGCAAAAGTTCTGTTTTGCTTGGAAAAGCAATGCATGAGTAAAAGCTCCAAAACCTAGCATTATTATCTCTAATTACAATTGGCAATATGTGGCAATCATAATTATTCATTTATGCAAAATAGCTTACAGTGTGTCTCATTTTTTATTCCCTGTTAAAGGATGGCTCGACAAAAGAAGAAAAAAAAGAGATTATAGTGCTGAACATAATTGTGCTAAATGCTCAGTCATTTTGTTTAAAAAATACTACAAAACTAAACTGCTATTTCTGCAGAGACAGAAAATAATTTAACAAAGATGTATAGTATACTCTGCAGGTGGCAATCCATCCAGAAAACATATTTCCCTGAAAAGGAGAGATATTTCACAACGAAATTGAAGAGCATAATTTTTGCCATTTCTGTCTTTCTTAAAAAAAAAAAAAAAAAGAAAAAAACCCTCCCTGTTTTAATCTAGCATATGCTTCCCCTGTTAGTAAAATGCTAATTTGCAAATAGTCTGAGGAGAGACCATGACCATAATAACTCGTTACGGTTCTGCAGTATGACGCTCTATTCTATTTCAATTCTCCCACAGTACACTAGGCAATTGAATAAGATCAAGTGCGCTTCATGACAAAAAAATAAGGAAGGGCCAGTTCACACTACTCGCATAAGTAATCTCTATTTGTGCATGTATTTCTAGTGGAATATCTCTCTAATTTAGGCCTATGGAACTGAGCCTGTAAAAAGCCATGACCCATAAGAGTTGCAAGTCATCCTTTAGTCAGGTACTGAGGGTTGAGCACGTCAAAGGACCACCTCCCCAAATAAAAAGGACTCAGATTCAGCATAGCAGAGTCCAGAGATCAAGTCTCAAGAAAATGAATGCTGAGAAGGCTGCTTATTAGGAAAAACTGGAAAGATACTCTAAAACTTGACTGAAACACACAGGGAGGCTTTAATCCTGACACACTGCACCAGATGAGCAACCGTTACTCTTGGGTCCAGTCTCACTCTCGCTGATGGAACAATTTTCCCCCTATCACACTTATTCCCGTTTCAGAGCAAAACTGAAGGCAATGGAACTATTTCTGTGGAAAGGATCGTCCACAGAACCAAGGGTTTGTTCGATGGCTAGGCATTAAAAAACTTTTTCAAAGTGTCTTAGATATATAAAAATGTAGGAGACTTTAAAATCAAATAGGAAGCAGATTTTTTTTTTTTCCTGTGCTGATGGTGTTGATTAGAGCAGAGGAAATGGAGATCACCATTGGAATGCATGGGAAAAGCCAGGCTTCCAGAAGAGTATGATAAGTTGCACTATGTATTTAAAAAAAAAAAAATTGGTCAGCTTCACATAGTGGTTAAAACAGTGGAATTTGTCTCCTGACTTAGTAAACGATGGCAGAAAATGAGGGAAACATGGGCGATCAGCATACACAGAAACTTTACAGCAAAGGAAATAAAATGTAAATCTGGAAGAAACGAAATACAGTATTGCCATTACTTTCCACTTTGCTTTTGCCATCAGACACAATAAATGATTAACATGCGAGTTTGTCTCTCTTTTTTTCTCTCAAGAGCACATGGTTAGGATGCAGGAGATACTAACTAGGCCCAGCAGTGATTTCTTACTATAATTAATTCATTGTGTCTTGGTCCATTACCACTAAAAGACTTCTTCCACTCTTCACACAGCACTAGGAAGAAAGACCCTGTTCCCATTACAGTCAATGGCAAAATTCTTCCTTTTTTAATGGGAAAACAGGACTGGGTCTTGTGTCTGCTGTGTGTATCGTAGCAGATAGCTCATGCATGGTCACATATCTGGGTTTGCTAACACAATTAGCATTTGCTTAACACGCTGCATTACAACACTTACAAACATAAGATGTCTTGATTACAAAAAAAATGGATTGTTTTATTGCTTTATACTATGGATTGCAATCATACGGGTTTGAACACTAAGACACTAAATGTAGCTTTGGAGCAATGATATGCAAAGGAAAGCATTATTAGCCTGCGTAGCAGATGAAGAAACGAAAGGAGGCCATTGGGCTGGACCTGCAAAGGATCTGTTTTAGTGAGGAAGGCATTCAGCTGGGATAGCTGAGACCTGCGGTCCAGTCCCTTTCTCCAGTGACAACCTAATACAAAATGGTGAAACGTGCAGACATCCAGGGATGAAAAGACCGCCCTCCCAGTTATATGCAGCTCAGACTAGTCCACTTTTAGCAATTCACACAGATGTCAGAGTTGAACTCACTGATCTAGAGGCCTAACTGGTTTGCAGACTGAGTCAATTGCCACAGGGATCAGTCAGGACTTTCACATTAAGTAAATCAATATGCAGAGAACGACGTGTATTTTGTATTTCCAGTGTGAAGAAAATCTGCTCTTTCTGCATCTTTCTTCTCATTTTAGATGGAAGCGGCAACCTTTCAGAAATTAAGAATTGCAAATCACAGAATATAAATCAAGAAAAAAAGATTTGGAAAGAGCAGTACCATTCATTTAAATATTTCTTTTTAACTTAAAGCAATTATTTCAGCATTTCTTAGACCCAAATGTTTCATGTACTTTAATGAATCAATCTGAAGTGCTTCACTGGTGGTCAGTTCTGTTACTAAAACGCATATAGCATTCTGGTGGATTATCTCATGGCAGTCAGAGTTAAATGTATAATATAATCATTCTCTCCTATAGACCTGGCTTCCTGGTCAGGCTATATATGCCTTATGGCATTCAGAGAGTTGTGACACTCATGACATATGACTAAACTAAGTAAAAAAAAAATCATCATTGAACTATAGGAAGAGTAGAGCAATTCCAAGAACAAGCTTACAGGACAGACTGCAGACCTACAATTCCTAACAAGATTGTAGCTTAATGCTTCAATTAATGCAGGTCAAACATTACAATTAAAATGCTTGGCATAAGAAAAAAATTCCTGAAAGTTTCCTAAATGAAATTTCAAGTTTGCAAGACAGTGGATTGTCCATCAGAAAATCATATTGTTGGGCATTTCCAGACAGGTTTTTAATACATGGTATGTTCTTTCCTCTTCCCTGTATAACATAATGATTAGCTACTACAGAAGATGAAGATTCATTGTCATATGGATAATAAAGATGATAAAACCAATAAATATATTTTAAATATTCAAAAAAACAAAATAATTGCATTTTCACATTTCTCAAAATGACCCTGTGGATTACCTGAAAACTTTTTTCCATTGATATCTCTGTGATTTCACATACCACATTCTTTTCTGGTAATATTATCGTGGCTGGTAACGCCCTCTACAAACACCAGTCCTTCCCACTTTGTCCAACACACTAATTATTCTGACCTTAGAACTACTGTCTTAAGTTATTCAGAAAGTTAAATTCTACCTTATACAAAATATGGTAGTTTTAGGTGGATTTTGTTCCTATATGTCTTGTTAATACAGTTTCCATCAGTATGCCTCCGTAGTATCAGCAAGTCTGTTTCTAAAGAGGATTGGTAAGGTAGTTCTCCGTATCATGGAGGTGTTTTTCAGAATCTTAAATTACATTTATCCATAGTTTTCCATGATATCGTATTTAGCATTTGCAAAATGCAATCTGAATGTCAACTAATCCATCCTCTGGCTGGGAATTAATTTGTCTTATCTCCGTTCTTCATATGTGGAAAAAAATGAAAAAGGACTAATATCAGAAATGGGGAGCACTAGATGAAAAACACAGGGACTTGGTGTACTGAATTAGGAAAAGGATATGGGTTATGTCAACTTTAAAGTGATTCCAAAGCCCAAGCTCAGAGGTGATCTATAGTACAAGTCCCTGAGTTTTACCCGTAGTGGCACTACAATCCAAGCCTGAGCCATCTGCTGCATTTTCAGGTCTGAAGTCTAGCTCATTCACACTCCTTTCCTAGTTCTTCAGAAACTGTTTAACGCCTTTTGGAAATAAGCAGAGTCCTTGATAACACAAGCATAGAAAATCCTTCATTACTTCTTACAACCACTGAGCAGCATATCATGCAATAACAAATTAAAGAAAGGTTAGGAACTTTCCCAAAATATAATGTACACATATTTTTCCAGATAAACAGCACATAATGAATTAATATCTAACTTACTGTTTAGTTTCAAAAAATGTTCTACTCTGGTAGAAAATGCTGCCAACGGAATACTAAGTAGCTTGATTTAATTGTGCAAAAGTCAGCTCATGGAGAGTAAAGGTTAAAGTTAGAATGCTAACTCATAAAAGAATCTGCACCTCAAAGGTAGGTTTGTTTTTTTTAATCCTTCCATCGTAATTTCCTTCTTCTCAAAATATGACTTCAAAAAGGGAAAACAAGACACACTTTGGGACTGGGACACTCAGTATGCATAGCCCTGATGTCCTGCTTCCAGCAAGCACTGCAGGCCACTCGCACTGCACAGAAATGGATATAACAGTCAGGTGGGCGGAACTGCATCCCACTAAGTCAAGGACAAAACTTCCACTGACTGCAACGGGGCCACCCTTTCTATCACTCACTGTCCCATTCAATAAGAAAATACGCCTTTTCCTCTAAGAGGAAACAGGTTCACTTCAGGATTAGTAGTTTTAAGATGATATAAGAATAGGTATGTTTGTAATTATTTGGCTTGAACTGTACACTGAGGACTAATAAACAATTACTAGCCTGGCTTAACAGTTTTCTAAAACGCCAAAATAGCTTCTGAAGAATCATAGGTTACCCAGGGACTGTGTAATTCACTGGGAAGCATACAATTTCTTTGGTTTCAAGTTTGAAAACAAAGCAAAACAAAGATTTGTCATGTTTCATATTTCCAAACCAATATGCCTACACTCATGTGGTTTCCATCTTAGGCAGAGTGTAAAGAGGAAGTAAAATGTCAAGTTGTTTATGTCTGTGCAATTTTCTTATCTCAAAATAACACAGAGTTTGCTAAATCCGATCTGTCTTTAATAATAGTCAGAGGAATTCTTCAGCTGGGCACTCTTGCTTTTACAGAAATCTTATGATCTGGAAACAGAGGAGTTAAATCCCTTTTGACAATTTTGTCAAAACCAAAAATGTCATCTGAAACAGCAGCCTTGTTTTCTAAGGAAATAAAGAAATTGGTTTCCTTCAGTTCAGTTCGTATAGCACCTTTTCTTATTCTTTTCTCTTTTTTCACATTGTTTTACTACAGATGAAAAAGAAAGGCAGAGACAGACAAAGAACACCTAGAAATTGACTCTTCATGACCATAAGCTTTCCCTTAATCGTATGAGAAAAATGAATATGCTTAAATCAGCAAATTGTTCTTTACCTCCACAGAATAATCTTCATTGTCAAACATGTGATCGAAGTTCTGTGTCTAAAAGTTGAGAAACCGAGTGTTTTTATTAGATGCCTTAGGCCTGATTTCAAAGTGTAAGTGATTCGGCTACATCTTGCATTTTGAAAATAAACATACGTTTCAGCATCTAAGCCAGTGTTTCTGCTTCATGACCTTTTTAACCATCCATTTCAGAGATTAATGAAATAAAGGAATATGGAAAAGTACTCCATGCTTCTGTATCCTTTATTCTAGAATCATACTGCAGATAAAAGTGTTATCACATTTATGAAAAAGACCATTTTCAAACATATTTAATCCCAATTTGATATATTTATATGTTCTTGTCTGTCCATACTGCATGTATTTTCAAACGCATGTAAAATACCCACTTCCCCAATC
Organism: Burhinus oedicnemus; assembly: GCA_008921705.1. NCBI lineage: Eukaryota > Metazoa > Chordata > Aves > Charadriiformes > Burhinidae > Burhinus > Burhinus oedicnemus. Next base: position 676,732 of record VFFE01007011.1, read on the forward strand.
CTCTATACTCAGTAACAGAGATTTAGCTGTGGTGGCAATGAGACACAGCAGTCCCAAGGAAATATGAAAAGAGAAAAGCATTCCCTCCGTTGTTCCATTTTGCTCGCAGATCCCCCATCCAAGGCACTCTACCCATCTCACGCATATGGACAAGGAGAGGAATAAATGTCTATGCCTCTCCCAGCAATCATCTTCGAACTTTAGACTAATGTTGCCTTTCTGACTATTATATAGGGTAGCCTCAGACTATGCTACTAGACTGTAGCACGAGACTATGTAGCTTATTGTGTCTCTTGCACTGACAAACATATCCCTTCCCACTGAGTGTGATTCCCTCAGAGCCATCAGCAGCTGGTCTCTTATGGTTGCTTCACACACTTGTGCAGGACACTCCAAACTGCGATTCAGGATGTCGTGGGTCTACTCAGGTACTGGTTTGTGAGATCACATCAAATTCAAAGTATCAGGTCAGTCTTCACCTATTCACTGCACTGTCAAATAGATGTCTTTTTTTCCCTTAATGAGGGTTAAGGAATTAACAGAAAACATTGGGTTTATAATCAGATTATAGCTGCTGTTGGGCAGCTATACCATTGTACTTATTGGCTGACATACAAGAGTCTAAAAGTGCTGACTAATAGAGAGAAAAGGAGTAAACCCTCCTGAGATAGCTGGTAATAAATATAAAACTGCAAGATAAAGTAAAAACTTCATAGACCAACATAGACTTTCTTTTTTTTTTTTTTTAATACTCGCATCCTTCTTGCAGAAGCATAATTAAATGATTTAGGATTGGTTTGTTTGCAGAAAAGAGTTGAACACAAATGTCAGTGCTCACATTTAGTGTCATTTAACATCTAGTCCAAAGATATGGAATCTGTGTAGATCACTGATTTCTTTAAACACATTCACAGCCAACAAGAACATTTTAGATTAAACACACATCTATGTTTCCTTGTCCTCTATATCTTTATCCGTAGCGCTAACAGAAAGTGAGAGTGCCTCCCCTTGCAAACATGGGATATACTTTGATATCTGAAGACCATATTATCCAGTTGGTTCCTACGTGCCCAGACTGAAAAGCTTGTGATGTTGACAAATCGAGTTTTGCAAACCACCCACAACCATCTTGCATGTATGTGTCTGTATTATCATCCCTCACATATGGGCTGAATTCTTCTCAGTGCATGCAGGCAAATGAGGCACAAAAATACCCATAGTGAAATGCTTTTTACCTTTATTTAGCTACTTATTAAGCAACTAGTTTAGACTAGACATCCAGGCTCCTTCAGTATCAATGGCTGCAGAGACAGGCACCTGCAGGGGGTGATTCATCTTCTTCAACGATAGGGGTCTAAACTAGGAGGTATGAGCTGCGTTCTGGAGGTGCCTATCTCTCACCATTGACTATAGAGGGAGCCTAGATGACTAGCTGAGATTAGATGCCTAATTTTTAGGTAGATAAATTGTCTTGCCTGAGGTTACATGAGAAATTTGTTGCAGAACTAGGATTTGAACCCACGCGTTCTGCATATAGCTAGTAATGAATTATTTAGTCAAATCTAGCACTTTTATTACAAAGGTTTTGCATGTCCACAATAGACTACTAGACAAGAGACGCACACACACATCAAAAAGTCTAATAATTTGGTGATTAGTCACCAATCTCCCACATACCTGAATATATGAAAGATCTAGTTTCAATGTCTAAAATAGGCAATAAGAGATTTTACTTGTGGCCTCCCACCTTCCCAATGAGTGTCCTAACCACAGCTATTCTCAGGGAGCTCAAAGGCTCTTCTGAGAATCCTGCAATATAGCTTGAATAATTTACTATATATCAAGATGGCAAGAGAGAGACAACTATGTCAACACTTGAAAATACAGTGATAACCAATTTTTAGGGAAGAATTACATGGAACGTGTCTAAGTTCTTACTTAAATGGTGCCTTTTCAGATTAAACAAACTCAGAAATATCCAGCTACTTCAGAAGGAACCACTTCACACATATTTAATACCCCACCCAAATTTCTCATGGTTTTTGCCAACAGAGGATGCAAAATATTACACTGAGAAACCAAGACCGAATGGAAAGATGGCCGCATTTGTCTGACATGCTTAGACTGAATTCCTATGGTTTGAAGAAGTCAGTAGAACCCACAGGGATTAGTGTAAGTACAACCATCCAGACTCCAAACCCGACTGGATTGTGGGCAAATAGCCACATACTGAAGCATTTGTTCACATAAGCTGAAAACCTCTGTAAAAACAACTGAATAGTTGCATTTGTCAAATGCTTATGTCACCAAAGAACTATATATTTTACACCAGCTGCATATATTCTATATTCTACATTTCTACATTTTGTTTCTCAAATACTTTTCCCATTTGATCAAAATATGCTGTCTCTTGGAGAACTAATTATGTGATAAAATGGTTCAGTTTATAATTCCAATATTCAATTATGACTCAACAATATTTTTACTTCTTAAATATCATCTTCTTAATGCATGTGTAACTCAAAAATAGGTTCATTGTTCTCTTTTCAGGTTCAAAGAAAGGCAAAAAATACTGAGAATAAGAAGATATACTTCAGTTTAAAAGTTAATTTTGGGAGAAAACTTACAACTCCCTCAGAACAAATCTTTGTAGAATGAAAGGGCATTCTCATATGTAACCAGAATTTTAAGATTTTTGTCATGAAGCAATGCAGGTCTTTTATGGTATATTAATAAAGTAGAAATATTACAGAACTTGGAATAATTCACTTGGATTGATTTATTGGAGACTTTGCCCTTTTGGTATTTTTCTACTCTGTTTTGAGATACTCTCTACCCTGGCACTTGTTCTATCTTCAAAAAAAAATCCCAACATACAAACATACAAAATTTTTCTTTGGAAGTCTAGCCCCATCACACTAGGATCTGACAAAATACTTTGAAAGTGGGTAATGCAAACGGTCTGCTCTCAGAGTCCAGTCACACCAATCTGAGGTAATGATTTAAATGTTATAAATACCCATTTGATACCTTTTCCATAGTATAAACATTTTCTAACCACTCTGTTACACTTCAGAGGTTTCCAAAATACTAAAAATATTTATTTAGTTCCTGTAAAACAACAGGAATTCTTAATCCTGTCAACAGATTAGTGAACTAGTTTGGCAAGGGAAGAGAAAGAAGAAAGAAAAGAAAGAAGAAAGAAGAAAGAAGAAAGAAGAAAGAAGAAAGAAGAAAGAAGAAAGAAGA